>BSBM01002120.1:730000-775000 GCA_027924585.1 Larix kaempferi
CCCTCGCCCTCTTCCTCCTCCTCCTCCTCCTACCTTGCCTCGCCCTCTTCCTCCTCCTCCTTCCTCCTCCTCCTCCTCCTCCTCCTCCCTTGGCCCCCCTCCCTTGCCTCGCCCTACCCATCCTCTCCCTCTCCCTACTCATCTTCCCTCTTTCACATCATGGGCATTGTCGCAATGCGACATAACCTTTGATGAACACCACAATGCAACGTAACCCTTGATAAACATCACAATGCGACATAAACCTTGATGAACACCACAATGCAACGTAACCCTTGATAAACATCACAATGTGACATAAACCTTCATGAACATCAAATTTCACATTGTGAATATGTTGCATCTAACCCTTTATGGATGCCACAATGCAACATAGGCCTTGATAAACATCACAATGCGACATAATATGTCGCATCTTGGGCTGTGTTGCCATATGTGTTACATATTGAGCATTGTCGTAATGCGACATAACCCTTAATGAACGCCACAATGCAATGTAACCCTTGATAAAGATCACAATGCGACATAAACCTTGATGAATGCCAAATTTACATTGTGAATATGTTGCGTCTAACCCTTAATGGACATATAACCCTTGTTCAATGTCGCAATGCGACATAACCCTTGTTGAACGCCGCAATGCAACATAACAATTGAAATACCGCCACAATGCAACGTAACCCTTGATAAACATCACAATGTGACATAAACCTTCATGAACATCAAATTTCACATCTTGGGCATTTTCACAATGCAACATAACCCTTGATGAATGCCACAATGCAACATAAGCCTTCATAAGCATCACAGTGCGACACAAACCTTATTGAATGTCAAATTTCACATTGTGAATATGTTGCATCTTGGGTTGTGTCACATATTGAGCATTGTCACAATGCGACATAACCCTTGATGAACGCCAAATTTCACATTGTGAATATGTCACATCTAACCCTTGATGAACATATAATCCTTGTTTAGTTTATTTTCCTCATGGAGATATATTTTTATAAAAATCAATATGAGTTGGTTTAGGCGTTATAGAGAAATAATCTAAACATAATGATAAACATAGTCAAAACCAGATAACAATGGAGTAATGTCGCAATCCAACATATTAATATGTGTTAATCGAATGTCACATTATTAATAACAATATTATGTGACACTTGATATCACAATTGGTAAATCACTATTTTTTATACTTTAACTAAAAGTATATAAACATATTATGAATATCAATATTATGCGACGCTTGATATCACACATAATTGAAGTGGTAAAAGTGTATATACATATTATGAATATCAATATAAGAATATCCAATTTTTTTCTTTTCAATTTATGTTTTAAGAAGATGGAATATTTTTTAAGAAATAGCACAATGGAATATTTATTTATGTATAGACATTTTGAATAACAATGTTCTTATTTATTTCAATTATATTCAAATTATTGAAATTATTAATAATGTTATTATTTATTTTATTTATATTAAAATTTTATTTATTTCATTTATTGAATTTTTGGATAAATATTATTGGTTTCCTTCCAGATTATAAAAATTGAAATTTTGATAAATATTATTGATCTAATTTTTTTCTTTTCATTTTATTTTTTAAGAAGATGGAATATTTTTTAAGAAATAGTACAATGGAATATTTATTTATGTAAAGACATTTTGAATAACAATGTTTTTATTTATTTCAATTATATTCAAATTATTGAAATTATTAATAATGTTATTATTTATTTTATTTCTATTAAAATTTTATTTATTGAAATTTTGGATAAATATTATTTGTTTGCTTCAAGATTATAAAAATTGAAATTTTGAATAAATATTATTGATTGGACTCAATCTTATAAAAAAATCTTTGTTTTATAAATAACGACTTATATAAAAATCATCATTTCAATATTTTTAAAATTTGTTTTATAAATAAAAATGTCTATAATTTTTTTTTTGGTTGATTAATATACTTTAATTAATTTTTTATTGAATAAATATTTGATAAAATTTGTATTAAGTAATTATTTCAATCATAATATACTTTTATTTTATTTATTATAAAATATATATACTTTTCTTTATTGTATCTATAATAATATTTAAATTAATTATAAAAATGGATTTTTTTATTTATTAATTTATGTATTATTAACTAATTAAACTTTTATTGCATAATTATTTCTTGCAATTTTTATTAAATAATTATTTCTATTATAATATATGTTTTATTTTATTTATTATATTATTAACTATTTAAACTTTTATTGCATAATAGCTAACATTATTATTAAATAATAGTCAATTTTAAGACTTTTACATTACAGATGAAATATATTATAACATTTATAAAATATTAAAATCATTACTTTATGTCAATTTTAAGACTCTTACCTTACAAATTTACTCTAAAAAAAAAATTATTTCTTGCAATTTTTATTAAATCATTATTTCTATTATAATATATTTTTTATTTTATTTATTATATTATTAACTATTTATACTTTTATTGCATAATTATCATTGTCCATAATAAACTTTTATTGCATAATAGCTAAATCTTTTTGTTTTTTTTTATTGAATTACAGTACTAACCTAGTATGCAAATGAAATCTAGTCTTTTTATTGTTTTTTTTTTACATTTGAAATACATTTCACAATATGAAACATTATAATTATATAAATGTCATTTAATTAATACAATTCTAAATAATGTTATTTGAAATTTAAATACGATTCCAATTAATGAAACATTAATTAATACAATTCTAAATAATGAAATATTATAGTTAGATGAATGCTATCTATCACTATATAAGTTTAACAAAAAATTCACCATATACCCAAATGACATAGTCTATATTCGTCAATATAATTTAAGCAATTAATCTTATATCTCAACCATATATGTAAACAATCAAATCCAGATTTCAATACATACAAACAAAAAATCATAAGCCATATAATTTAACAATTATATATATATATTCCATGAGATGTCAAGAAAACGTAACCCTATCTAAAAGGAAAATAAATGTCGGAGTCTAGATGTAACTAAATTAGGCTAAAACCCCAGGACTGAGCTCTAGTTAACCCTGAGAAGTTTCGGCGGGATAGAGACAGACCGTAGTTCATTTGAAGGAACTCGGTGTTGGAGGAGAAATGCGAACACCGACATACAGTGTCGAGACCCCTTTGGCGACCTGCAAGTACACACCTGAGATGAGTTAAGAAGGTTGTTAAACGTAAATCCAGATATACAAAAGAGTTGAGTATGGTATTGTAACTTATCAAAGCTTATGAACTGGAGAAAACACAGTGCAACGTTATGAAGTTGTAAACAAAAGAACCAAGCTCCTTAAGAACTATCGATGGGGCCGCCGCCACACTAACTAACCAACTGAAAGGGATGGGGCCGCCGCCATGCTGCTCAACCACTTCCACATGCCAATACAACAGATGGCACACCAACACAACCATTACCACACTTCTCGCTGAGTGTAACTACCCGGACGTTGTTTACGGCTAACACAATTCATTAACCATTCATTACCCTTAAAGATGATGACTACCATTGAAACAATTTATCCCGTACACATGTAACCCTCTACTCGATCTTGATGATCAGCTCTTCCAAGTCCATCCCAAAAAAAGTAAGATATAAATGCCTATCGGCGTAATAACTTGTCGAAGGCTTATATATTGACAGGAGGTTTTAAAATGGACATCGGATCTAAAAAAATCTAGTTAAAATCCGTGGTTGTGCTTTGATTTGGAAATGATAGGATCCCTCCATTAAAAAATAAATCCCATGAAAGATCGCACCTACTCAGCGTGGTGGAAACCGTTAGATCAAAATAATCCACCCCAATTTCATTTGACTAGACTGGAATCACATATCTAGAGAAATGGGAAATTAAATAGAGAGGCTTTGCTAGAAAGATAGTCTGTTAAATAATCCATCTGTTGTAAATACACCTGTTGTTTTCAATAGATCTTGTGGTTCTTTTTGGTTTCTAAATAAATTTCCATCTCCACATTTACAGACTCCTTTACTCCGATCCTCTTCTGCAAATGTTTCTTCTTACTTTGCTTCAGCTTCTTGACAACCTATTTTGTCTGAACAGTGTTCTACAAATTTTTCCCAGCCTTCCTTCTTTGGTGTTCACGAAACATAGCATAAACTTTAACACTCTGATTGTCCATCATGTAAGAAAATTCTCCATAAGCTAAGGCATATATAAAAATGCCCCTATATTATTCATGTTTTCTCTCCCTATAAGCGAACCAAGATTTGAATGACTAATACCCAAGGACTAAATTCTTTCATTCCTAGAAGAAATATTCCAGATACCCCATTAGGAAATATACCCAATATGGGCAGGTTAAGAGAGAATATATGAACAATAAATCTTCCACAACATCAAAAATAGTTTCTGATGAGATAAAATTGGCTAAGTACGGGACCTTGCAACACCTATTAAAACCCATAAACATAGATGACATAGACATTGACATCCTTCAATTGAAAAGTGATATGAAGGATGAACAAGAGACACTATATTTTCTTAGGACAAAGATGAAGTTCATGGATCATCTATTACATGATGTTGAAGAAGTGAAAAAGGCCATAGAATCTTCCTCTGACAAAATAGAAAAGGGACTTGATGTCTTAGGGAAAAAGATTGTCAAGGCTCATGGCTTAGATAAGAAACCTGGCTATGAACTAGTATGCACTAGAAAGTGCATCAAGAGGTCATAAGGCCTCTCACTCAAGAAGAAAGTGCATCAAGAGGTCATAAGGCCTCTCACTCAAGAAGATACTCATTTAGAATGATGAGTATCCAAGAATAAGAAGACAACATACAAAAATTCAAATTTGGTTAGGATGTTGAAGAAGTTCAGGAATTATCAAGTTTAGTTTCTGAATTCAAGAAAATTCCAAGAGCTTTGCTTGAACACTATTTTGCAATGCTTCATGTGAAAACATACGAGTTTTTCTCTCAAGGTAAATTTGGTCCTTTTCCTATTACGGGGCCACCCCTTCCAATCTTTAATATGCATGAGGTTATGCAAGATGTAAATAATCCCTCTACTACCCCTTCTCATAGATTATGCTTTGAAATCAATGGAATGGAAAATTTGATATCTCAGATGCTTGAACAACTTGTTCTGAAAATAGAATGTCAATCCAAGCATGAAATTTTTTATGCCATACAACTTTTGGGTAATTGGTTGACATACAAAATGTCTCAAGACTCCAATATTTCCTCACAACAACTTGCAGTTCAACTAGTTGTAGGTTTCTCTGGTCTGGCCCATCATTGGTAGCGATGGTTTCCACAAGAAACTAGAGATGAAATACTTAGAGATTGAGATGCAGATCATCAAATTATTACTTCACTTGGTAGAGAATTCCACAACCCTGAATACCATGAAGACTATGAACATATGGCTTCATTATCCATGTCTCAGTGCATCTGTGACTTAAATCAACATGAGAAATATTTATGCTATATACATAATTTGTTGATTTCCCCATGTAATGCCGACAAACCATCCTTAAGCATTACCTAACAAGTTTCCCAGGACATGTTCCTAATGTGGTAGAGCAATTTATAAAAGATAAAATATAACTTTAGCTGGCCTATCACTAGCATAGCTTCATGCATATATCCTTCAATTCTGGGAAGAGCATTTTTTAAAGAAAAGAGTCTTCAACAATTTCAAAAGGAACACCTCTATGTACTCACTTGGTTTTTATAATTCTGTGACTAAAATGCATGATTGGGGATGTGGATCTCATAATCATGAGCACTTTGGAAATGAATCTTGTAGTTGTAAGAGGACAAGAAAATTTTCTACACTAAACCTACAAGATTCCACCCAGTCAGGCCATATAAACATAAAGAGCCCAAAAAACTACATAAGTGTAAATCCTATGCTAAGAGACGTTCTACCCTCACACGAAAAGAAAAAAATTTCATCTGTGGAAATAAAGGACATTGGGCTAACAAATATCCATCTAGGAAAATAAAGCAACACCTTGCTTCCCTACTATCTGAATAACTAGATCCAACTTGGTGGGATCTATCTTATTGCAATCAAGGTGACTACCCTAAAGGAGAGATTATTTTACTCCCTTCGGAGGATGAAGATGCCTTTTTAGACTCTGATCATGCTCCAGAGTTTAATAAATTTTCTCTCTATGAGTCTTCCTAATCTCACTCTGATGAAGAGAATTTACAGGGAAGTGATGGACCTCCTGAATACTCATTTTATATGTTTTTAGCATCCAGATTACCTAAATTTTAGCCGCAATAGCGGCTTGCTAAGATAGATCAAATATTTTCCGAGATTCCTACATACCAATATGTACTAAGGCAAGAGCTTAAAGAAGAAAATAAAAACATGTTGGCACAAATCAAGGCTAAAGAAAAAAAAAAGTAGTAGACTCTTCTTCTCATAGTATCAAGAAAACTCTAGCTTTCTACAATCCCATAGATCTCTATCAGCATTATCTAGAGCAACATGAATACAACCAAAAATTAGGATTTGGGGAGTTGAGAGTTTTGATAGTTTTGATTCGAGGTCTGCCTATCCTCTTTGCCCATGCTTCTTGGATGTGGCATAAGAAAATAAGATATATCAAGTATAATACGAATTCATTAGTGTATGCTCTCCCTCTACGCCTAGTGCATCCTATAGGGATCTTCCAGTATGGAGTTTGTGATGATATTTGCAATCCAAAGATGATAAGGCATATTGTATTTTCTAAGAGCCATCTAGTAAGCACCAAAATTTGAGAATTTTAGACATAATTTCTTGGTTTAGACCACTTTATGATCCAAGGTGTGATGCACTTTGAAATGTACTATTGTCGAGGCTAATTTTTTGTGTTAAATTCAAAGTCTGTAAAGTGTTGGAATTGGTGCATCTCAAGCCGATTCGGTCTTCGTGTCTGTTAAAGCATCACATTCTCGATTTGTAATGATGATTAAGTTATTTTCGCAACTACTTTCCTTACAATGTAAAAGTTCTTTCAACAACTATTTTAGATACAATCTAAAAAAATTGAATGTAAAAATTTGCATTAGCTTCTCCAATATATATTTTTTATTTATGAATGCTTAAATTATTATGTAATAATTTAAATTTTGTAACCATAGTATGCTAATTTATGTATAAAATATAATAGATAAATTTGTATCAAAACAATAGTTTACACCCTAATTGATAAACAAGTTTGAAACAATATTGTATAATTGTAAAGAATATTTTTTACTTTTATGTAACTACTTTTAAATTTTATTTTAATGTTAATTTATTTTTTAGTTAAAACCAACATAGATCCATACCAGATCTATTAACTACCGAGAGGGATCCAATTTCTTGAGGTGTAATTTTTTTCTTGATTTGTAAAAAAATTAAGATAAAATAATTCAAAGAATAGTCATGATAATTTGATTAGTATAATATATATTTAATTTTATTAAAACATATGTAAAATATTTCTAGTTGACATGTTTTTTCTAATTGTTTTTTTATATTAAAATATGTCACATCACATCACAACATACTAAGTTATAAGCACCTCGATACTCTCAGTGCAATTAGTAAATTTAATAAGACCATGAAATTACAGTGTTAAGAGTTAATGCGAATGCATTTAGCACTTTAACATAATGAAACAATTTGTGTTATATATATATATATATATATATATATTCTTGATTGACATATAATTTGATTTAAAATGGATGAGACAATAATATGCTACAATGGAAACAAAATACATTTATATTTTATTATTATAATTATAATATATGGCATGCTGATGAGCAGTAGAGAAGATGAAGTTTTTTGTTTTGTTTAGGAATTTCAAGCCATCATATTTTGAATTTGCAAATGTAGGAGAAAAATAATTGATGCAGGAGCATCTTGGTGTAGTGGGGTATTCTACATGTTTCATTTACTTTCAATAGTTAGTTCAGAATAATTGTTCGTTTTCATATTTTCATGGAATTGTGATTGTTTGCAAAAGTTGTTCTTGAAGCATTTGCTACAAAACAAAAGCTCTCAGTTCACTACAACAATTTACCCCTTTATGGGCAGTTTTTTCTTGAGGCAGTCTTGGAAAAACCATCCCCAAAAGTGTTTTGGGAAATTTAGGGGAAGTTCTTTAAAACCACCCACAAAAGTGTTGAGCATTTGACCTTTGGAGGCATTATTTTAAGAACCGCCCCCAAAAGTCTATTCCTCCTGACTTTTGGGGGCGGTTTTTTAAAACCGTGCATGGTTTTACAAAACTGCCCCCAAAATTTACAAGGAATGGACTTTGTGGGGCGGTTCTTAAAAAGTGCCCCCAAAATTCATGAGGAATGGACTTTTGGGGTGGTTCTTAAAAACATGGCGCCAAAAGTCCATTCCTCGTGAATTTTGGGGATTTTTTTTAAGAAACACCCCCACATGCATTGAAATTTTTTTTTTTGGGGGGGGGTTAAGAACCGCCTCTAAAATTCATGAGGATTGGACTTTTGGGGGTAGTTTTTAAAAAGCCGCCCCCAAAATTCAAGAACATTGGACTTTTGGGGGTGGTTTTTAGAAAACCGCACCAAAAAGTCAAGAACATTGGACTTTTGGGTATGGTTTTTGAAAAACCACCCCCAAAAGACCAATCCTTGTGAATTTTTGCGGGGGGGTTCAAAACTGCCCCCAAAAGTCATGAGCATTGGACTTTTGGGGGTGGTTTTAAAAAAACGGCCTCCAAAAGTCATGAGGATTGGAATTTTCTTTACCTATATTGACCATTTGGGATAGAAGGTTCTACATAATTCAATGCTCAACCATAAGGGGTTTTAGTGGTTAGGGTCCTTATGGTCACATTATGTCATATGCATGTGTTGTGCAATATACATAGTGAATATGATCACATTATGGTCAGTATGGTCACCATAGAGGCCTTAGGGGTTAGGGGATTTAGGAGTTAGGGTTTAATTGGTTAATGGATTTTAACGTGATTATGGTTTAATGGGGTTATGGTCACTATGGTCATTATGAGGGTATGGAATTGGCATGTAATCAAGAAAATCAGCCTCCCTATGTACCTTGTTGTTAGTGATGCTTATTGTTGAAATCCTTTGTCCCATACTTAACAAAAATGTACCCTTCACTCAAGTGAAATGACTTATTAAGCACGAGAAGCTTCTCTACCTTATTTTAACGCTTGGATTAAAGGAAGTTCCATCTAAATTGTAGAGTGTTTCTTAATTTCCTTGGAGGACCAACTTCGAGATTCTAGGTAGAGGCAAGGGCTAGAGCCTAGAGGAGGGGGCACATGGTTCTATTGATGAATCAAATTTCAATATATGCAACAATTTTGATATGTAATTATTTGTTATAGCATGACATTTTTTGGACTCTATAGGCCATTTAGCCTCTGCTTTTAGCTATATACTTGAGAAACTTTGCATATTTGTGTATATTGGATTGAATTCACAGGGATTCCTAATGTTCATTGAGGATGCTTGAGAGTGGTTCCAACCTCGTTGGAATTCATACACAAAAAGTAGAATTTTATATCCCATATAGAATTCAATAGATTTAACAGTTTTGAAGCTTTTAGGATTCCAAGGATTCCAATGGATTATATCATGTATGAGAGTATGGCATTGGCATGTAATGAAGCACGTCAAACTCCCTATGTATTTTTTGTTGGTGGTTCTTATTGTTGAACTCCTTTGTCCTGGCCTTAACAAAAATTTACCCTTCACTCAAGTGAAATCACTTATTAAGCATGGGAATATTCTCTTCCTATTTTAACGCTTGGATTAAGGGAACTATCCTCAAAATTGTAGGGTGTTGACTAATGTCCTTGGAGGACCAACTTCGATATTCTGGGTAAAGGCAAGGGCTAGATCCTAAAGGAGGGGGCATAGGGTGATATTGATGAATAAAATACCAATATATGAAAGTATTTTGATATGTAAAGTATATTTGTTATAGCATAATTTTTTTTAACTCTATACACCATTTAGCCTCTTTATTTATGTATTTTTTGGTAGATATGGATTCCACTTGATGCCAATTTTTTAAGTTGTATGCACCCTTTCTATATACATAAGAAATTTTGCATATTTGTATATAGTGGTTTGGATTCATAAGGATTATCATGAATATATTATGTAGAGTGAAAATGATTTAAATTTTATGATTTTTGGGATATTTCTAGTTCATAAACTAGGGTTTAATTTTATTAAGGGAAAACAAATGAATGAAATTAGATATCACAAAAGGAATTTTTTTTATGAAATTACCTGAGATGGAAGAGATGTATGCCTTCAATGGAATATCGTGCTTCTATGCTTCCTAATCGCTTTCACGATTCGACAAAGTGCATTCCCAAAACTCAACTTTCCGCGTTGCAATGGCGGAAATGAGGAATGGAGGCCGAATTGGGAAAGAAAACATGTTTTACAGATAACGTATTCATTTTGGTCTAACTAAAATGCATACACATTTTGGTCTAACAAAAACGTTGAGGCGTTCCCTTTTCCTATCCCGCGTGGCCCTCATAGTGGCAGGCTTGGGCTTGCACATTGCTAGAAGTAATAAGGAAGTATACTTTTCAAGTTTTTTACATCTATGATTGCATCTAAAAGTTCCCTCAACTTTGTTCGAGGGCCCTCATTTGATATTTTATATCGAAGGAATTTTTTTGAATCCTAGAAAAATTATGCTTGTAATAGTGAATGTAGAGATATTTTTCATTGAATGACATTCTTAATTTGTATCTTATTTTGGACAAATCTATTTTCATAAATTGTATTGCACTTTAGTATACCAACACTACACATTGGTGTTGTGCTTGTGAAAAAAAATATAGGAAACAATAACGTTAACAAACTTCGGTTTGTATAGGCATACCCTCCACTGAATCGAAACAATGGTATGGAAAGGATTCCTTGGAAGAACTCAGATAAATGACCTTTTGAAAGAGCTTGATTTCATTGCATATTCTAAATGATTTATAAGAAAAATTGGATGACTTATCTCTTATTTAGGAATTGAACACCTCCTTTTGGGATGTGGACAAGGTCTCTCAAAGTCATGATCATAAATCGAGCAAAGTATTAAACTACTATTAAAAATGTAAATTGCTAGATGGTTACCACATGAATTATGCTTCCTAAAGAAAGGTTTGTAGCAAATGGTTCAAAAATGTACATTAATCATTAATTATTTCAAATATATATACATTAATTTCCTTTAATTTATGTAACTTATACCATGCTGTTTTTCAAGGATTAGTTTCATTGATGATGAAATTATGGTTAAGCCTTAAAATACATTATGCAACAAGAAAAGGGAAGCCTTACATGAACTTTGAGATCATAGCCAATATTTTAAATCTATTTAGAGGTCAAACCATCATCGCTACTCAAATTTCTTTCACGGGATAAATAAATGCCCCAAGATTTATATTGCTTCCACTGAAAGTAATAAGTAGTGGTATTTTAGTGGAGTTGGAGGATATCATATTCTAACAAATTATATATCCATAGTTTCCCTCACTGATAAGGTACGCTTTTAACATAATTACAAGGAAAAAATCAATTCAAAGTTCAATATATAGAGTGATTAGTTCGATATTTGTTATTTACAAAAAAAATAATCATGTTGCATTAATTAAGTGAATTGCAATCATTCTCAAAATGGGCCCATATTTCTTTTCAACGCATTTTCATAGACTAATTTATCAATGCCGAGGCCAAAGTCATTACTGTAGTTGAAGAAAAAGAATACACAACAACTTACAATTGTTCTATTTTTGTCGAAGTTCCTCCGCTTTGGAGCTATGACCCGTTCAAATTATTAGAGTCAAAACTCCTACAAAATCAGAAAATAATGTACACTATAGTCCATCTTTAAATCCTTGCGAAATGAAATTAAACTAGAGAGATGAGATTACAATGATATCAAATTGGCGAGATTTCGAATCTCACCGTACAAATTATTTATTCTGAATAAAATGTAATGTCAAATTGGCGAGATTTCGAATCTCACCGTACAATTTGTTTTTATAATGCTATATTTATTATCATATGACTATTGTCATTAATATCAAAAGCAGTTATACCAATGTCCATTTGTAATTCTATTAGAAATCTTGTAGAAATAGCGTTTATACTATTTCAAATGAAACTATCGTTATATTTTTACATTAATAAAATCTTTGAAACTATACCTATAGTCTCATGTTTATCATTTGTTTTAACACTACATAGTTAATATAGGAAATATATAGTGACTAGTGCTTGTGCTATGAACTTAACATTAGAGTGTGCATCATCACCACTTACACTATACCTATGGTATCACATTTATCATTAGACTTTTCAATACATGGCTAACATATGAAATATATTGTGAATATGGTGTTTATGCTATGAATTAACATTATAATGTGCATGTAAACTATACCTATAGTCTTACTCTTATCAATTGATTACAATACATAGCTAATATGTGAAACATATAATGAACATAGTATTTATGCTATAAACTAACATTATACTTATGTATAAATAAAATCCTAAACTATATCTATGGTTTCCATTTATCAAATGATAAACAAATATATGGCTAATATATGAGACATATAACCTTTATCCTATATGACTATACACGAGCCAAAGAAATGAAATGTAAACATTATATAGTGACTATGCATTCACATAATACATTGGCATATAATACCATTGTTACAATGGCTAAAACAAATCTTTGAACTATATAAAATGTGCACTTATGGATCTAATATTGCAATGATTTCGATTGATGACAGGGTATTAGAGTTCGTACTTGGAATGCTTTCCAAACTGGCGTTGACAGGCCCTAGCATTAACGTCGTTCAACTTGTTAAGTGATGTGGAAACTTATTTGGATGGTTTCCACATGATTGAGTTTGCAATAAGCATCGATTAATGCTAAGTTGTTCCATGCACTAGCTCTTAGTCTACTGACTTGGTGATTTGGTAGATGAAGTAAAATGTGTATTGATCGCCATGGTTGCTCAAATATCAACATGCCTGACTTGGCAGCTAATCCACCGTTGATCTCTACAATATCTAGGGCTGAGAACGAAACCCTAATCCCGCGTTGGTAAGTAATGAAAATTTGTTTTCCGGCATTCATTTCATGTTTTTGTGGTGAGGTTTGGAGAGCCGACCAGGTGGCTGCAATGTAGGGTTTAGAGTTTGCTATGAGGAGGACTCCTTCCTCAGTTTCGAACCTTACACCTGTGAGATAATGTTTAAATGTTATAGGCTTATGCACTTGTGCAATAGAGCCACGATTCAACCATGGTAGTTGTGTGTGGTTCTTCTGTCAGTTGTTGAATGTGATTTGTACTGGGGTTCGATTCTCCAATTTATGAAATCGTCCTCTGAGTTTTGAATTTATATTTACTGCAAACACCATTAGGCTTTGTCGTTTTTGTTGGAGTAGTGTGTCTAAGTTAGAAGCTTCAATGCAATGGTAAGTTTTCAATAATAAACATAGTAATATAGTAATGCCTAGTTTTATAATTGCGTTTCTTGTTTTTAACCTTTCCGAGGTATGACTGGCAGGTTCCCACTTCGTTGGAAGGTTTCTATGCATAAGATTGGGAATGGGGATGCTGCAACGGCTTCCTGGTAATCCTCGGTGGTTCTTGAAACCTCATAGTTGTGTTTGGCACGGTTTTGCTGATGATTACTGTGTGACGAGAGTTGGAAATATTCGACCTTGTTCGGGTGATGGCCGAGTGTTAAGTTTTAATTTTTTATTTTGATAAATGCTATAGAGAGGATATCCCTCAGTTGTTTAAGTTACTATTCGGCTCTGCAATGAATGTTGCATCATCTTGAACTTGCTTTTGGTGCTTTTGTTTGTATAAGGGAAAAACCCTGTGTAGATTTGGAACCTCGAAGGGTCTATAATGTAAGCTCTATCGAATTTTGGCTATTCTGTTGAATATGAAACCAAGAGCTGAGGATTCACTTGCAGTTTTAAGACAACGACTCATTTTGTAATAAAATGTTTCGTCTAAAAATAATGATTGAGAACTTGTTTGCATAACTTGTTAATTTGGTTCCGAACAACAAAAGTTGTCTTTGGCCAAGAGTTATGGTTTACATAACTGTTGATAGATAGACCTGTACTTCCTAATCATTGTTGAAATTTAAGTTTTGGAATCGTGATGAGATAAAGTTCGGTTTGTTATATGTTTTCGAAATGGCTATGCCACAGTGTTCAAATTTGTTTCAAAGAATGAAACCCTACCCTGTAGGTTTTGTTTGCAATCTTGTTTGTACTGAGCTTTTGAACCCGAGACTGAGCCTTAACCTGTGCATGAAATGGTTTTGACACTGTGTATGTTTCTAGTTAGGGTTGTAAGCTATTGTCAGACATTGATATGAAAATCGTACTTTCTGCTAAGTGATGTTTAGTGTTTTGTTAATAATCTCGATATGTATAAAAGCTGGTATGGTTATATAAAATGTTGGTTAGGGTTTGGATAAACATGTCTATTATAACTTCAGAGATAAATGTCTAATGCTTGTCATGAATGGCTTGATCAGAAGTTTATGAACTGTGTACTAAATAAACATTTAGAATCTAGGGTTTGTGATAACATAGGGTTTTGCTTTTAGTAAAATTATTTATACCTAAAGATTTAATTCTGTATTAAATATAGATGTGATAATTAGTGATTAAATAATAAGTGTTTACTTATCAACTGTAAGTAACATGCTGTATAGAGAATGATTTGCAGCTGCTATATATTTATTAGAATATGAAATGCTTTGAAAACATGGAATTTATAATGTTGAAAACATTTTGTTACTATCTGAAATAGATGAAGTTGAAATGGAAAATATAAATCTATGCAGAAATAAAATGTGTTTTTATTTTATTTAAGAAATAGATGAATGCTATGCATCTGTTTATACTATAATGTACTATTTCTTTTGTTTTAAACATATGATTGAATGACATAATTTAATAAGAACACTATTGTACTCATCTTTTCATTCAAATGGCATTCTACCTATCACTCATCTCTATTAATTTTTCTTTTCTGTACTAGAGTACTATATAGATAATAGTATGGGAAAAATACAGAAAAGAATTTAATCATTTATTTCAATTACTTAATCATTCTTGAAACATATCATCTTTAAATCAGAAAATGAATTAGTTCTTTCTTTATAACTGTAAATAATAATTCTACCATGCAGAAAACATTTAACTGTAAACAAAAGTAAGAATAGTAGAACCTGGTTGACTGTAGGAGAAAAAAATAGCCCAAGGAACTTGTTCCACCAAACCTATTCCTGAATATAGCCAAGTTACTTTCCTTAGGACCCTCGAGCCTGCTCACTGAACCACCAGGAGGAAGATTCTGTAGAAGCCTTAGTACATCAACTTGCAGTAGAATATAGATTATCCAGACATAAAGAATCAATAGTCAAAGAGACCTTCACCAGCACCTCTGGTTTTCCTTCTCAGAATAACTAGCAGACTCATAGTTCCACTCTCTCATAGCCTCCCTATTCGAATCTCTCAGTGATCACCTGATACACTTAAGGAATAATTTTGCAGAAAATATTGTAGGGGTTGCATGCCCAATTCAAATTTCCTTATCTAGGATTCCTAGGCCTTTTAGTGGTTAACTGGTCATTAATGAGATGATTGCTCTCTTCCACCCACCTGGGGAATAATGCCACAAATTTAGGGGTAGTTGTCCCATAACCAATAGATAGTGGTGGAGTGCAAATGCTGCCATATGTCCCATGCCTTCTAACAGCTTCCATTCCTCCTAGTGGGTCAGTGAACACTCATTTAATAGTTCCCTTGTGTGTTTGTCTCCTATTTTAATTTATTAAATAATAATAATCAGTAATTACAATCATCCTTGACCAAACTTGGTCATAATTACAAAACTTTGTAATTATAATTTAACATAAAGTATTTTGCAAATAAAATAAATATTCTCAAAATTTGGGTAGGTTGCATACACCCCCCCTTAAGACCCAACATCGTCCTCGATGTTGTTTAATCACTCTCTGAGTGTTCTTGAAACAGAGTTGGGTATGCTACCCGCATTCTACTCTCCAACTCCCATGTTTCCTCTTCTAGGATAAGGTGCTTCAATTTCACCTTTACCTGCCCAATGGTGCGATTCTAGAATAGAGTTTCCCTCATTTCAAGGATACAATCCAGTTCCACCTGAAAAATCGTCGTCTTGTCCCACCTGTACATCATTCCAATTTACAACATGAGTAGCATCATGTACATACTTCTTTAAAAATCATATATGAAAAACATTATGTATCTTTAGATTTGGTGGCAAGGCCAGTTGGTATGCCACGGGTCCAGCCCTTGACAAAATTTCGAAAGGACCACAATACCTGGGTGCCAACTTGGCACAATTTCCTAATTTCAATGAACTCTTTTTCGGTCTTACCTTAAGAAAAACATGTTCACCAACCTGGAACTCTTTATGAGTCCTTCTAAGATCTGCTTGACTCTTTTGCCTATCTTGCGTAGCTTTAAGATTTCTTTGTACTTGTTTCACAATTAGTTATAATTCTTGCAACAATTCAGGTCCTAAAATAACTCTATTTACTGGATCATTCCAAGAAACAGGTGTATCACATTTCCTACCATAAAGAATTTCAAAAGGGCTAAGCCTGGCTGATGCATGATAATGGTTATTATATGCAAATTTTGCTAAATGCAGGTAGTCCTCCCACTTACCAGGATGGTCTTTAACATACATCCTAAGCATGTCTTCCAATACTTGATTCACCCTTTCTGTTTGTCCATCCATTTGTGGATGAAATGTTGTGCTGAGGTTTAAGGTTGTATTCAACCCTTTAAACAAAGACCTCCAAAAGTTTACAGTAAACTTAGAATCACGGTTTGAAATTATCACTTTTGGTATCCCATGTAATCGAAAAATTTGTTTTATGAATATTTTTGCAATGTCTGGAGCCTTATGAGTAGTCCTTACAGGTATAAAATGTGCTACCTTGCTGAGTTTATCCACTACCACCATGATAGAGTCATTTTGTTTCTGAATTTTGGGTAGTCCAGTAATAAATTCTATGCTTATAATCTCCCATTTCTAGCTAGGTATAGGCAATGGATGCAACAGTCCAACTGGATGTTGATGTTCAGCCTTCACTTTTTGACAGTCCAAACACTTAGCTATGTATTCTGCTACTTCATCCTTCATTCTTGGCCAATAGTATTCTTTCTATAACATAGTGATGGTTTTCTGATAACCTGGATGACCAGAATAATGGCTCTTGTGCATCTCGTCTAAAATTAGAATTTTTACTTTTGGTATGTTGGGTACATACAATCTGTTTTTGTATAATAACAGTCCATTTTCCTTTAAACTATAATCTGCAATAGAATTTTCAGAATTGCTATTTGTTGTCTTTTGTTGTAATTTTCTGTATTCTTCATCCATTTCAATCCCTTCAAGGATCTGATTTTCTAAATATGTTGAGCATGTACTGATGGCTGAAATAAAATTCAACTTTGCTTTACGACTTAATGCATCAGCAACCTTGTTCTCTTTTTATTTAATATGCTGAATTTCAAAATCATATTCACTTAGAAAAGTTAACCATCTAGCTTGTCTAGCATTCAAATTTGTCTGATCTAATAAATACTTCAGTCGCATGTTATCTGTCAACAAGGTAATTTTCTGCCAATAAGATGGTGACGCCACATTTTTAAAGTGTGAATTACTGCTAATATCTCTAAATCATAAGTAGAGTAGTTCTTCTCATGTATTTTCAGCTTTCTAGACTCGTATGCAACAACATGTCCCTCTTGTGTTAGGACTCCACCGAGTCCATCATTACATGCATTGGTGCATACTATAAAATACTTATTAGGATCTATTATCCTCAGAATAGGCGCTGTAGTTAGTAATTCCTTTAGCTTCTTAAAACTGTCTGAACATTTCTGATCCCACACAAATTTCTTCCCTTTCTTCTGTAAGGAGGTTATGGGGTTTGCAATCTTTGAACAACCCTCTATAAATTTTCTATAATATCCACTAATACCCATAAATGATCATACATCCAACACGTCTTTAGGAACCGACCATTCATTAATGGATTTTATCTTATCGGGGTCAACCGAGATTCCTTCCTTAGAAATTATGTGTCCTAAATACTGAATCTTATCCTTGTGAAAGTCACACTTACTAAACTTAGCATATAACTGATGATCTCTCAAAACTTGTAAGATAATATGCAGGTGTTTGTCATATTCTTCTTTGCTTTTAGAATACACTAGAATGTCATCTATGAACACAATAGCAAACTTATCCAAGTATTTCTGCAGAATATTGTTCATTAAACACATAAATACAGCTGGGGCATTAGTCAATCCAAATGGCATGACTACGAACTCATAATGTCCATATCGAGTTCTAAAGGTTGTTTTAAAAATATCCTCATCCTTCACATGAACTTGATGATATCCTGACCTTAAATCAATCTTTGAAAATATCGTTGCTCCATGCAGCTGATCAAATAGATCGTCTATGCGGGGCAACGGATATCGATTCTTGATTGTCATCTTATTCAGTTAGCGATAATCTATACAAAGCCTTAGGGTGCCATCTTTCTTCTTAACAAATATAACAGGTGCTCCCCAAGGAGACACGCTAGGTCTTATATATTTTTTATCAATCAGTTCCTTCAATTGTGATTTCAACTCGTTTAATTTCAGTATATTCTTCCTATATGGAGCTTTAGAATTTGGTACCGCTCCTGGTATTAACTCAATGGTAAAATCTAGGTCTCTCTTAGGAGGTAATCCTGGAATCTTTTCAGGAAAAACATCTTGAAAATATTTTAGGATAGGTATATCTTCTAGTTTTAGTTTGTCCTCTTTAGTAATCAACTCATCATTCACTACATTTACTGGAAACATCTGACATCCTTTTCTAATTTCCCTCTTTACTTGCATAGCTGGAATCTGTCTAAGGGATGTCTTTCTTGGAATACCTTTTACTTCTACAGTTTCTCCTTCATCATTTAAACATGTAAAACTTTTCTCATAACAATTTAGAATGACATGATGGGCTTCTAACCAGTCCATTCCAAGTATCATATCATAGAATCCTAAAAGTAAAACATTCAACTTGGTTTGTGTCTTTAACTAATTCATAGATAACACACAACTTCCAACAAAATCATATACTTTTTCTTTTTGTTCCTGTTTCTAGTCTAACTAACTAGGATTTACTGAATTTTTCTGTTTTCAAATTAAAACATCCTACAATATCTGGTCGTATATAAATCAGGCTAGCACCTGGATCAATCAAAATAGTAACAGGATGGTTTTGTAGCATACCTTCAATCTTTACCATAGAGACTTGATGCTCTGCTTGGTTGTTGTCTAGTGTTGCATTAATTATGGGCATCTCCCTTGCCAAGTCTCCAACAGTAGGTTTAGTCTGTATGGAATGAATATTGTTAGTTGTCTGCTTCCTCTTGGGGCATTCTGATGCATAATGAGGACCTTGACACTCAAAACATTTGATAGGTGCTTTTTGGTCATTAGTTCTGGTAGCATTAAAAGTATTTCTAGGAGCTGTAAAATCCTGCTGCTGATTATTTTTGGGATTGTTTCCTTGAAAATTCCCATTCTGAAAATTTTTCTTTTGGAAACTAGAATTTCCACTAAACCTGAAATTTTTCTTTCTCAACTCAAAGTTGCTGGGCTTATGATTTTTCCAGTTTGATATCCCTTCTCTTTTCCGATTGGTGTCATAACATAAAGTTGCTTTCCTCATGGCCTCTTCTAAGGTATTTGGATTGTCATACTCTATTCTCTCCTTGATTTTGAAAGGTAGACAACTCATGTATATTTGAATCTTCGGTTTTTCTTCCACAAGGTATGGCACATACCTCAACAAATTTAGAAATTTATTGTTCATCTCTTTCATGTTCATAGTTTCCAGCTTTAAATCATAGAACTCCTTTTATTTTTCTTCATAGTACTATTCAGATAAGAACTTCTTCTTGAAGTATCTTTTAAAAGTGCTCCAATTCACATCCTTGTCTTTGACGCCCTTCACTCTTTTGATGTCCTCCCACAAAATATCTGCTTTCTCTATCAAGTTGTATATTGCCATCTTTTCCTTCAATGATTCTGAATAATCATAAATTTGGAAGTACTTCTTCATGCTGGACAACCATGCTTCTGCTATCTCTCCTTTCTCAGTTTCACCATTGAAGGTTGGGGGTTTGGTTTTTTTGAACTCCCCATAAGTCTGTTCATACTATTTGTGACTTTTTCTTCTCGGTTTGTAGTCTCCTCCGCTGCTATCACTTGAATAATTTTGTTTCTTTTTTCATTTTTCATGGGCAACTTCTGATGATGTTGAAATGTTGTTCGCATCATCAGTTTTCATTTTCCTACCCCTGTCTCGATGAGGTAAATCTTCAATTTTGGAGGTATTTTCAATTTCTCTATTTTGTTCATCAATTGGGCACTGTTCGAACAGTGTTGATGTATATGTAACTTCGGAATGTATTTCACATATATGTATATTGTATTCCTATAGAGATTTTATTATTCCTCTATACGGAAGTGTCGTCATTTATATTGTAAGTGTTGTAACTTATACTTGATGGGTTATTAGACCACCTTGTTTGGGGTCGGCCCTGTATAAGTCATGTGGGTCAAAAGGTTATTAGACCACCCTATTGGGGGTAGGCCATGTGGGTCAAAGGGTTATTAGACCACCCTATTGGGGGTCGGCCCAGTCAGCATTATGTTATGTGGTTAAGTTCGAGCCTACATGAGTTAGGTAAAAAGGCAAGTCAAGTCAAGTATAAATAGAGTGCGGGAGGCACTCTATTTGCTCACTCACTTCTCACTCATGCACTCAAAGAGAAGTGGCGCACTTATGGAGGAGGAGGATCTTCTCCTAGGTTGTGTCTATCTCTTATGGTTGGTTGTATCATTGCTCTATCTATCTCTGAGGAAGTTATTGGGGTTTTTCACCTTTATGGTTTTCCCCAAGTAAATCTTTGTGTCTCTTGTGTGCTTGCATTATTGTCTCCATGATTGATATGCTGTAGATATGTTGTACATGTTGTTCTCTCAGTTAAGATCCTAGATCAGATTGAAGTAAATTCTGAAAATTTAACATGGGATCAGAGCTAGCCTGAAAGAAGGCATGATATGGCATGTATGACACTTGTTGCACTTACGATGCTAGGGCTTGATATAGAAAAAACCAATCATCGTAGCACTTTCGCTATAAATCCGTTTTGGAAAAATTTTTGGATCTGAAATTGTTACAGGACGAAGATTAAATCTCCAGGTACCTTGTGTCAAAAGGAAAACCTCTAATTCGTTGTACTTTCTGATTTATGATCTGTGCAATATAGGGTTTCTGTCTCTTCCAAATTTGAGTCAAAATCAGGTGACTTTGGGAAAAAGGTCATAACTTGGGCTATGAAGCTCCAAATGAAATTTCGTAAAACGTGACAGGTAGTAAACAGACTGTACTATCTCAAAAACATTTTGTAGAGGTCGAAGTTGAACCAGTGACACGTGGCACGCCGTACAATTTTGCTCTCCTGTATTATCCCATAAACAGGTCATGTTGCGACACTTGGCATAACTCTCTCTCAGAGCATCCAATTGAGGTATGACCTATCGATATGGAAATATAACAGGCCAAGATATCTCAGGAAACGTTTTCATAGGCCGAAGTTGAAACAGTGACACGTGGCACTTCGTACAAGTTTGCTCTCCTGTATTATCCCAAAATAGGTCACGTTGCGACATTTGGCATAACTCTCTCCCAGAGAATCCAATTGAGGTCAGACCTGTCAGGATGGAAAGATAACAGGTCTGTCTATCTCAAGAAAATTTTTCAGACCCTGTGGATCGAAAAATTTGGAGGTACACCAGAAACAATCAGGTACATATTTCTATCAAAACATAATTATTTTTGAGTACCTTCATTCATGGCTTCCGGAATTTAGGGCTTTTAAGAAAGTTGGAATTTTTGTAATCGGAGACCACGGCTGGATGCTACTCATAAAAATAGAAATTTAGAGACAAAGATCAGTATTTTTGGTTGGGAAGAAGGCCAGGCTTGATCAAACCCTAGTTCAGGACTTTGATCAGAAAAGTGGAAAAGTAGGGCTTCTGTAAAAATGAGAATTTTTGAAATCTGTGACCATGGATGGAAGCTCCTTAGAAAAATAGAAGCTTACAACTTTGGATAAAACCTTTTGATTGGGAAGAAGAGTGGGTTTCATCAAACCCCAGTTCAGGGTCACGTCCAGTGAATCTGGAAGTTTCAAAGGCACAATTGAGGAGTGAAACTTTGCAGTTTTCAAATTCGGAATATACCAGCTTGATAAGCTCATCAAGGCACATATTTCTATCCTTTCGGAAGTTTGAAATTCAAATTTTGAATTTTTGGGGTTTCTCTGACAAACCCATATCCAGCTCCAATTCCAGTTCTTGTAAATCAAGTGGATTGGGTTAATCCTAGAAGAAGATGGATTGGTCACCTGCATAAGTGAAGGAGTTCCTGTTTCAGAAGGAGATGAGGCTAAGGCTTTACATAAGGAGATTACGAGCGATCTCGACAGGTATGACTCATTGAGGTATGTTTTGAGATTTGTTCATGATTAAGTTTATGGTATGTTTGTCTTCATATTATTACGATTAGTACAATCTTGATTTTAGACTTGTCATATCACCTTAATAAAATTATGAATGCATGATAGAAAATATTCATTGATTAGGGTATTGACACTTATGATTGTACTAATGCATTATGGTGTTGTATGAGGTTTATGTTACTAACATGAAAGGTACACCAAGAAAGACAAATCATGTTCTGGTTCAAAGAACATATGATCATGATGACATGAGGACAAAGATTCATCCATTGTCATGGATCTCATAAAAGATCCATTTACGAGGTATGTATAACTTGGTTTTATAATGGTTAACCTATGAGATATACAGGTTACTAGCACAAGTCATTGAAGAAGAACAAGAAGACATCATGTGAGTATGTTAGACATAACTAACTAGCATGCTAATCTAGGTATGTTTTTCCTATATCAAGATAGAATCCTACCTTGTGTTGGGATCTTATACTGTTGTTGATAATGATTATTCATGAAGTTTTAGGTTTGAATAATCATGGTTGTATGCATATTATGTTTCTTACCATAATTGATGATATGACTAACTAGAAGAATCATGAAGGTATAGGTTTGAATAATCATAGGTTTTATGCATATTATATCTCTTATCTTGATTGATGATTCAACTAACCTAATGAGTCATAGGTTTGAGTAATTACAGGTTTAGACATGTTATGCTTCTTATGATTTGACTAACCATAAGAATCCTACATAAACCTTGAATGCTAATGCTTATTATTTCTGTTTGAAATGATCATGACTATACATGCTTGAGATTATTGTGTTTTGATAGTATACTAATGATTTTATATGAGATCACAAGGATAACACAATCATGATACTAATAAGCATGCATAGGGACCAAGGATGAATATGAGTTCAAGAACAGGTAATCCAGGAAGCAAAGATCAAGAGGGAGTTCACTTCAGTAGTTTCTGTAAGGATGCATATATTCAGAGGGAGTTGACCATCTTTCCACAACAGAAAGGTGTAGAAGAAGCTACTTCAGATTAGGACTCCAACAGCTCCTGTAAGGAAGCAAAGACTCAGAGGGAGTCCACCCAACGAACAAACAAAGATAAGTATTTTAATTTCTTGCATATTTGTTTGTTTAAATAAAATTGTTCAATGATGTATATGATCATGTTCCTAGACTTAGGATCTGGGATGAAGAAATGGAATGCCATGATCCATCGATCATGAAGAATGATGTTTGGGATGTAGTCCCAAGATGTGAAGGGAAGTTTGTTATGACTTCCAAATGGATCTATCATATCAAGCATGTTGCAGATGGCAGCATTGAGAAATATAAAAGTGATGAAATAGAAGATGCACCAGATGGATTTCAAGACAACATGGTGTAGTCATATATGTGTGCAGAACTTGGTATGATAGGATAGATAGCTTTCTATCCAGTTTGGGCTTTACCAAGAGTAAAGCGGATACCAAACTTTACTATAAGGTTCAGGAAGGAAATCTAGTGATACTACTTTTGTATGCTGATAACCTGTTTGTTACAGGTGAAGATAGATTGATTACCGACATGCAGTGGAAGCTTACTGCTGAGTTTGAGATGAAGAACTTGGGGATGATGCACTATTTGTTTTTGGCATGGAGGTGTGGCAGAATGATGGAATCTTCCTTGGACAAGGGAAGTATGCAGTAGAGATCCTGAAGAGGTTCGGGATGATGATTGCAAGGCCATGGCCACACCTATGGCATCAAATCTGAAGCTTCTATGTGATGCTTCATCTGAGTTGGTTGATGTCTCTTTGTATCGTCAGATGATTGGGTCCTTGATGTACCTGACGAACACGAAACCAGACATTTTCTTTGCTGTGAACACATTGAGCTAGTTCCTGACGGATCCGAGGAGTGTTTACCTGGTTGCTGTAAAGCATGTTCTAAGGTACCTGAAGGGTACAGTGGATTGTGGGCTCAAATATGAAGCGAATCAAAAGTTTAACTTGCAGGGTTACGTTGATTCAGATTGGGCAGGCAGTGCTGCAGATAGGAAGAGCACATCTGGGTGTTGCTTCATTATGGGATCAGGTGTGATCTCTTGGTTTAGCAGGAAGCAGTCCTACGTAGCACTAACTACAGTTGAGGCAGAGTATGTTGCAGCCTGTTCAGCTAGTTGTGAGGCAGTATGGCTATGGAAGCTACTGTCTGAGTTATTTGATCTCCCGTTGGATGCTATTGGTATCTTCTGTGATAACCAGAGTTGTGTGAAGCTGTCCAAGAACCCAGTGTTTCATGACAGGTCAAAACACATAGAGATCAAATATCACTATATCAGGGATATGGTGCAGAGAGGAGTTGTGAAGCTCCTGTATGTTGCGATGGACGAGCAGATTGCAAATGTGTTGACGAAGCCACTAGCCAGGGTGAAGTTCGAGTACTTAAGAGAGAGGCTTGGCGTGCTTCAGATCGAGGATACTTCGAGGAATAAGTGATGGACACATTTGCTGAAGCCATTCCAAGCATGTTGGAAGGGGAACTCTTCACATGGCTGTGGATGTAAGCGCTAGATGATGAGCATCAGGATGATGTTCTGGTTTCTGCTTGGATATGATCAGTTGGATCATTATATGTATATATGTATGCATCATGTTGGATGCTGGATATGATCGGTTGGATCATGTGTATGTATTTTGTATATGCATCATGTTGGATGCTGGATATGATCAGTTGGATCATTTATGTATGTATGCATCATGTTGGATGCTAGATATGATCAGTTGGATCATTTATGTATGTACGCATCATGTCGGATGCTGATGGATACATTGTGTGGATCATGTATCTTTGTATGATCAGGTAGATCATGTATGCTGATGGATACATTGTGTGGATCATGTATCTTTGTATGATCAGGTAGATCATGTATGGTTGATGGATACATTGTGTGGATCATGTATCTATGTATGTATCAGGTGGATACTTGGTGTGCATCATATGGATGCATTGTATGATTAGGATGATCGTGGATGACAAGCTTATCCAGATGACATGCAGCAGGATGTTGTAGTGATGATGATCAGGATGATCATGTGTACATCAGGATGATGTTTGATGAGTATCAGATGATACTTTGTGGCCGTGGATCAGGTTGTGCAGGTAAGCATGTAATTTGTGCCCTGAGAGATTTGCAGATGGTCTTTCGAGGTTTTTGCCTATGGCATGTAATTCGGTGCCCTGGGACATCTGGCAAATGATCTTGCAAGGTTTTGCTTGGGAGGACATGTAATTTGTGCCCTGGGAGATCTCCAGATAGTCTTTCGAGGTTTTGCCTATGGCATATAATTCGGTGCCCTGGGATATCTGGCAGATGCTCTTGCGAGGTTTTGTCCTATGGCATGTAATTTGCTCTTGGGAGATCTGGACAGGATGAAAAAGCCCTCAGATGCTTCAGCCAGGTTTTGCCATGACCACATGTAATTTGCTCCTGGGAGATCTGGACAGGATGAAAAAGGCCTCAGATGCTTCAGCCAGGTTTTGTGGTGAGATCACATGTAATGTGCTCTTGGGAGATCCGACAGGTAGAGCTGCGTGCTCGTAACAGCCTGGGATGCTTCAGCTAGGTTTTGTGATGGGTCACATGTAGTGTGCTCCTGGGAGATCCTACAGGTAGAGCTGTGTGCTCGTAATAGCCTGGGATGCTGCAGCCAGGTTTTGTGACGCACGTAATAAGTCCTGAGGATTCCATAGTATGGCCAGTGATGATGAAGACCTGCAGGTGGTGGGCCTACATCCAGTATGAAAAAAGACTGGCTCTATAGAACTTCCTATGACGAGCAGATTCAGAGATTGATTGAGATAGCAGCAGCAGTGACGATGATGATGACTCGATGACGATTATCCAGTGACGATGATCCAGAGAAGATGACTTGTGCTAGAAGAACTGTGCTGAGAAATATCTTCCTAGTTAAGAGGGAGTGTTGATGTATATGTAACTTCAGAATGTATTTCACATATATGTATATTGTATTCCTATAGAGATGTTATTATTCCTCTATACGGAAGTGTTGTCATTTATATTGTAAGTGTCGTAACTTATACTTGATGGGTTATTAGACCACCTTGTTTGGGGTCGGCCCTGTATAAGTCATGTGGGTCAAAGGGTTATTAGACCACCCTATTGGGGGTCGGCCATGTGGGTCAAAGGGTTATTAGACCACCCTATTGGGCGTCGGCCCAATCAGCATTATGTTATGTGGTTAAGTTCGAGCCTACATGAGTTAGGTAAAAAGGCAAGTCAAGTCAAGTATAAATAGAGTGCGGGAGGCACTCTATTTGCTCACTCACTTCTCACTCATGCACTCAAGGAGGAGTGGCACACTTATGGAGGAGGATGATCTGCTGCTCGGTTGTGTCTATATCTTATGGTTGGTTGTATCATTGCTCTATCTATCTCTGAGGAAGTTATTGGGGTTTTTCACCTTTATGGTTTTCCCCAAGTAAATCTTTGTGTCTCTTGTGTGCTTGCATTATTGTCTCCATGATTGATATGCTGTAGATATGCTATACATGTTGTTCTCTCAATTAAGATCCTAGATCAGATTGAAGTAAATTCTAAAAATTTAACAAACAGTACTTGATTAAATTCCTCTCATGCCTTCAGAATTTTCTCATTGTCTTGTTTTACAGATCTAATTTCTGCTTTTAACTCTTGAAATACACATAACAATTCTGATGAATTGTCATTTAATTAGCCATGGACTTCTTCTTCATAATGTTGTCCTGTATTATGACTGTTGGGTCTAAATATGTCCTCTATATGTCCTACGAGGTACCCTGGCGTTTACTTAGCTATGTTTAGCTAAGGCATTTGAATCCTGTTTCCATGTGCAGAACATAGGTAAGAAATTCTACAACAAACATGAGTTAAGAGTACATGTGTCTTTCAATTCAACGTCAATGTAATAAGCAAATGCTAAGTACTTCCTTGCAAAACAGTTACTGGAGGTATGGATATTTTGGTTCCAATTCTAGTTTACTTGCTGGCTTACAAACTCTTCAGTGTTATTAAAATCACATCGTCAATTTGTTTTTATAATGCTATATTTATTATCATATGACTATTGTCATTAATATCAAAAGCAATGATACCAATGTCCATTTGTAATTCTATTAGAAATCTTGTAGAAATAGCGTTTATACTATTTCAAATGAAACTATCATTATATTTTTACATTAATAAAATCTTTGAAACTATACCTATAGTCTCGCGTTTATCATTTGTTTTAACACTGCATAGTTAATATAGGAAATATATAGTGACTAGTGCTTGTGCTATGAACTTAACATTAGAGGGTGTATCATCACCACTTAAACTATACCTATGGTATCACATTTATCATTAGAATTTGCAATACATGGCTAACATATGAAATATATTGTGAATATGGTGTTTATTCTATGAATTAACATTATAATGTGCATGTAAACTATACCTATAGTCTTACTCTTATCAATTGATTACAATACATAGCTAATATGTGAAACATATAATGAACATAGTATTTCTGCTATAAAGTAACATAGCCTAAACTATATCTATGGTTTCCATTTATCAAATGATTAACACATATATGGCTAATATATGAGACAGATAAGCTTTATACTATATGACTATACAGGAGCCAAAGAAATGAAATGTAAACATTATATAGTGACTATGCATTCACATAATACATTGGCATATAATACCATTGCTACGAGGCCTAAAACAAATCTTTGAACTATATAAAATGTGCACTTATGTATATAATATTGCAATGATTTCGATTGATGACAGGGTATTAAAGTTTGTACTTGGCATGCTTTCCAAACTAGCATTGACAGGCCCTAGCATTAACCTCGTTCAACATGTTAAGCGACGTGGAAGCTTAGTTGGATGGTTTCCACATGATTGAGTTTGCAATAAGCACCGATTAATGCTGAGTTGTGCCTTGCACTAGCTTTCTGTCTGCTGACATGGTGATTTGGTAGATGAAGTAATCAATGTGTATTGATTTCCATGGTTTCTCGAATATCAACGTGCCCGACTTGGCAGCTAATCCACCGTTGATCTCTACAATATCAAGGGTTAAGAACGAAACCCTAATCTCACTTTGGTAAGTAATGAAAATTGGTTTTCTCGCATTCATTTCATGATTTTGTTGTGAGGTTTGGAGAGCTGACCGGGTAGCTGCAATGTAGGGTTTAGACTGTGCTGTGAGGAGGACTCCTTCCTTGGTTTCAAACCTTAGACCTGTGAGATAGTGTTTAAATGTTACAGGCTTATGCACTTGTGCAATAGAGCCACGATACAGCCATGGTAGTTGTGTGTGGTTCTTTTATCAGTTGTTGAATGTGATTTGTACTAGGGTTCGATTCTCCAATTTATGAAATCATCTTCTGAGTTTTGAATTTGTATTTACTGCAAACACCACCAGGCTTCGTCGTTTTTGTTGGAGTGGCGTGTCTAAGTCAGAAGCTTCAACGCAATGGTAAGTTTTCAATAGTAAAAACAGTAATACAGTAATACTTAGTTTTATAATTGTGTTTCTTGTTTTTAACCTTTCCGAGCTGTGACTGGCAGGTTCCCACTTCATTGGAAGGTTTCTATTCATAAGATTGGGAATGGGGATGCTGCAACTGCTTCCTAGTAAGCCTTGGTGGTTCTTGAAACCTCATAGGTGCCTTTGGCACCGTTTTGCTCATGATTAATATGTGACGAGAGTTGGAAATATTCGACCTTGTGATGGCCGAGTGTTAGGTTTTAATGTTTTATTTTGATAAATGTTGTAGAGAGGATAACCCTCAGTTGTTTAAGTTACTATTCGGCTCTGCAATGAATGTTGCGTCGTCTTGAACTTGCTTTTGTTGCTCTTGTTTGTTTAAGGGAAAAACCCTGTGTAGATTTGGAACCTCGAAGGGTCTGTAATGTAAGCTTTGTCGAATTTTGGTTTTTCTATTGAATGTGAAACCAAGAGCCGAGGGTTCACTTGCAGTTGTAATACAATGGATCGTTTTGTAATAAAATGTTTTGTTTAAAAATAATGATTGAGAACTTGTTAATTTGGTTCCAAACAACGATAGTTGTCTTTTGCCGAGAGTTATGGTTTACATAATTGTTGATAGATAGACCTGTACTTCGTGATCGTTGTTGAAATTTAAGTTTTGGAATCGTCGTGAGATAAAGTTCGGTTTTTTATATGTTTCCGAAATGGCTATGCCACAATATTCGATTTTGTTTCAAAGAATGAAACCCTACCCTGTAGGTTTTGTTGGCAATCTTGCTTGTACTGAGCTTTTGAACCCGAGATAGAGCCTTAACCTGTGCATGAAATGGTTTCGACACTGTGTATGTTTCTAGTTAGGGTTGTAAGCTATTGTTAGACATTGATACAAAAATCGTACTTTCTGCTAAGTGATGTTTAGTGTTTTGTTAATAATCTCGATATGTATAAAAGGTGGTATGCTTATATAAGATGTTGGTTAGGGTTTGGATAAACATGTCTGTTATAACTTCATAGATAAATGTCTAATGTTTGCCATGAATGGCTTGATCAGAATTTTATGAACTGTGTACTAAATAAACATTTAGAATCTAGGGTTGGTGATAACATAGGGTTTTGCTTTTAGTGAAAGTATTTATACATAAAGATTTAAATCTATATTAAATATAGATGTGATAATTAGTGATGAAATAATAAGTGTTTACTTATCAACTGTAAGTAACACCCTATATAGAGAATGATTTGCAGCTACTATATATTTATAAGAATATGAAATGCTTTGAAAACGTGAAATTTATAATGTTGAAAACATTTTGCTACTATCTGAAATAGATGAAGTTGAAATGGAAAATATAAATCTGTGCAGAAATAAAATGTGTTTTTCTTTTATTCAAGAAATAGATGAATGTTATGCATCTGTTTATACTATACTTTACTATTTCATGCGTTTTAAACATATGATCGAATGACAGAATTTAACAAGAACACTATTGTACTCATCTTTTCATTCAAATGGCATTCTACCTATCACTCATCTCTATTAATTTTGTTTTTCTGTACTAGAGTACTATACAAATAACAGTATGGGAAAAATCCAGAAAAGAATTTAATCATTCATTTCACTTACTTAATCATTATTGAAACAAATAATCTTTAAATCAGAAAATGAATTAGTTATTTCCGTATAACTGTAAATAATAATTCTACCATGCAGAAAACATTTGACTCTAAACAAAAGTAAGAACAGTAAAACCTGGTTGACTGTAGGAGAAACAAACAGCCCAAGGAACCTATTCCACCCAACCTATTCCTGAAGACAGCCAAGTTACTTTCCTTAGGAACCCCGATCCTGCTCACTGAACCACCAGGAGGAAGATTCTGTAGAAGCCTTAGTACATCAACTTGCAGTAGAATATAGATTATCCAGTCATAAAGACTCAATAGTCAAAGAGACCTACACCAACAGCTCTGGTTTTCCTTCTTAGAATAACTAGCAGACTCACAGCTGCACTCTCACATAGCCTCCCTATTCGAATCTCTCAGTGATCACCTGATACACTGGAGGAATATTTTTGCAGAAAATATTTTAGGGGCTGCCTTCCCAATTCGAATTGCCTTATCTAGGCTTCTTCGGCCTTTTAGTGGTTAACTGGTCATTAATGAGCTGATTGCTCTCTTCCACCCAGCTTGGGAATAATGCAACAAATTTAGGGGTAGTTGTCCCGTAACCAACAGCTAGTGGTGGAGTGCAAATGCTGCCATCTGTCTCATGCCTTTTAACAACTTCCATTCCTCCTAGTGGGTCAGTGAACACTCATTTAACAGTTCCCTTGTGTGTTTGTCTCCTATTTTAATTTATTAAATAATAATAATCAGTAATTACAATCATCCTTGAGCAAACTTGGTCATAATTACAAAACTTTGTAATTATAATTTAACATAAAGTATTTTGCAAATAAAATAAATATTCTCAAATTTTGGGTAGGTGACAAGAGTGAAAATGATTTAAATTTTATGATTTTTGGGATTTTTCTAGTTCATAAACTAGGGTTTATTTTTTTAAGGGAAAACAAATGAATGAAATTAGATATCATAGAAGGAATTTTTTTTGATGAAATTACCTGATATGGAAGAGATGGATTCCTTCAATGGAATATGGTGCTTCTATGCTCCCTAATCGCTTTCACGATTCGAGAAAGTGCATTCCCAAAACTCAACTTTCCGTGTTGCAATGGTGGAAATGAGGAATGTAGGCCGAATTGGGAAAGAAAACATGTTTTACAGATAACGTATTCGTTTTGGTCTAACTAAAATGCATACACATTTTGGTCTAACAAAAACGTTGAGGTGCTCCCTTATCCTATCCCGCGTGGCCCTCATAGTGGCAGGCTTGGGCTTGCACATTGCTAGAATTAATAAACAAGTATACATTTCAAGTTTTTTACATCTATGATTGCATCTAAAAGTTCCCTCAACTTTGTTCGAGGGCCCTCATTTGATATTTTATATCGAAGGAATTTTTTTGAATCCTAAAAAGAATATGCTTGTAATAGTGAATGTACATATATTTTTCATTGAATGAAATTCTTAATTTGTATCTTATTTTGGACAAATCTATTTTCATAAATTGTATTGCACTTTATTATACCAACACTACACATTGGTGTTGTGCTTTTGAAAAAAATTATAGGAAACAATAACTTTAACAAACTTCAGTTTGTATAGGCATACCCTCCACTGAATCGAAAGAATGGTATGGAAAGGATTCCTTGAAAGAACTCAGATAAATGACGTTTTGAAAGAGCTTGACATCGTTGCATATTCTAAATTATTTATAAGAAAAATTGGATGACTTATCTTTTATTTAGGAATTGAACACCTCCTTTTATTAATTAATGCACTAGAGCATTTCAACATTTGCATCATAGCCATGAAATTTGTAATAATATATTTAGGAATTGAACACCTCCTTTTATTAATTAATGCACTAGAGCATTTCAACATTTGCATCATAGCCATGAAATTTGTAATAATATATTGCTACATTTACATAGTGAAATTAGATTCACTAGGTTTTGTATCATAAAAAATATAGTTGAACCTCCTTTCAATGTCAATCCCAAGAATGAACATGGAAGTAATAGCTTAAAACCAAGAGCAGAATAAAGTTTTGCATGCACAACCATTCATTGTAATGTGTTATCTAGCACTTGTACTAAACTTCCAACCTACTTGTCACTGAAATGAATACAATCAAAATAAAATAGAAATCTTTGAAGTTACGTTGTTACTAAAGAGACATGAAATTATTTATAAATAATACTCGAAATTATATGTATAGGAGATGATACTTGTATCTGCAAGTAACTACCATGGACTTTAAAAAACTTCAAAATGACAGTCTTTAGTTTGGCCATGTAGCAATTGATAAATGTTTGGGATGTGGACAAAGTCTCTCAAAGTCATGATCACAAATCAAGCAAAGTATTAAACTACTATTAAAAATGTAAATTGCTAGATGGTTACCACATAAATTATTCTTCCTAAAGAAGGGTTTGTTGCAAATGGTTGAAAAATGTACATTAACCATTAATTATTTCAAACATACATACATTAATTTCTTTTAATTTATGTAACTTATACCATGCTGATTTTCAAGGATTAGTTTCATTGATGATGAAATTATGGTTAAACCTTAAAATACATTATGCAACAGGAAAAGGGAAGCCTTACATGAACTTTGAGATCATAGCCAATATTTTAAAGCTATTTAGAGGTCAAGCCATCATCGCTACTCAAATTTCTTTCACGGGATAAATAAATGCCCCTAGATTTACATTGCTTCCACTGAAAGTAATAAGTAGTGGTATTTTAGTGGAGTAAGAGGATATCATATTCTAACAAATTATATATCCATAGTTTCCCTCACTGATAAGGTACGCTTTTAACATAATTACAAGGGAAAAATCAATTCAAAGTTCAATATATAGAGTGATTAGTTCGCTATTTGTTATTTACAAAAAATAATCATGTTGTATTAAATAAGTGAATTGCAATCATTCTCAAAATGGGCCCATATTTCTTTTCAACACATTCTCACAGACTAATTTATCAATGCCGAGGCCAAAGTCATTACTGTAGTTGAAGAAAAAGAATACACAACAACTTACAATTGTTCTATTTTTGTCGAAGTTCCTCCGCTTTGGAGCTATGACCCGTTCAAATTATTAGAGTCAAAACTCCTACAAAATCAGAAAATAATGTAGACTATAGTCCATCTTTAAATCCTTGCGAAATGAAATTAAACTAGAGAGATGAGATTACAATGATATCAAATTGGCGAGATTTCGAATCTCACCGTACAAATTATTTATTCTGAATAAAATGTAATGTCAATTCCCCATAAATTCACATTTGTATCCACGGGGAGTAATTTATTCATCAAAAACATTAATCACTAACAACTAATGACTTATATATTACATACGGGTAAAATGTACCTGAAAAATGTTGAAAATGCAGAATATTTCAGATTTACATATGCAATATTTTAAGAAGGTGTAATTTGAATGATTGATGATTTATACCCATTTTTTAACGATTTTTTTAGCAAAAATCCAACTAGAATTGTAGTTTTAGGTTATTGGAATTGCTTAATCAGGTGCTTGAAGGATAACTAAAGCGATGAATTTGTTTCTGCAATCAAAATTGCAATTTGAACAATCAACAAAATGTCACCAGGAAAAAATCACTGAAAAAAATACAAATCTTCTACTTTTTTGTTGGACCATTGGTACAACCGCCGCACCTATGGGAATATAAAAATGTGGACTACCCACCACTCCTCGTAATAAGACCTTGTGCTTGGTTTCAAATGTTCATCAACATCTGCAGGTTTTGGTGTAACAAAAAACCTTACATGGTATCAGAGTTCAGGTCCTAGGTTCAATTCCCATGAGCTACGCCGGAGGGGGGTATTGGAGTATCGGTATAACTACATGATAATTCTATGTGGACTGACAACCACTCGTACATCAACATCTACAGATTTTGATGTAACATCAAACCTTACATTCAAACCTTACATTGATGCTAATAACAAGAAATTGTATCTCTCGTTAGTTTAGAATTGATTTATATTTAATTACCTATCAACCAAGAGATTAAATATATCTAATTAGTATAATATCAATACATATTTAATCTCTAAGTAGTAAGTACTACCAACAACAGCATGTCAAATCTCCACTTAGACTAGCAAAAAAAGTATTGGAACCTTTCGAATAAACAACAAATCAAATCTCTAACTAAGGTATAGACATTAAAACGGTCTACATTACTCGTAACATATCAAATATCTAATTAATGGACTACTCGTAGCATTGCAAATATCTAATTAATGGAGCATCTCACAATCCATTTACAAATCATTTTTGCATCCTATCAACAATAAGGTTTTGCTTTGATTGTTGTTAATTTACATGTCTATTTTCAAGCTCCTATGTCTTGTTAAATATATCATTCCCATTTTCGAGTACAATTATGTCTTGTTAAATATATCATTCCCCTCTTCGAGTACAATTAGTATTGATTAAGTTCAATTAATAATCACTATTTCTATATTATATTATTTGATTATCTGATTTATGGGCAGATATGGATTTCTTAATTTTTTTGTGTGTTATGTTACTTTACGTGACAACATCTCCCCCATACTAGGTTGTAGAGCACTTCGCTCCTGTCGATGCAACTAGCACAACCACTTAACTTGTGGCTGGTGAAAACCGATAAGTCACAAGTTATGTTCCTTATTTAGTTAGATGGATTGTCTCTCACTATGTGCTATCTATGCATGAGTTATAAGTTATACATGCATCAACTACCAAATATTTTTTATATCTTTTTTTCATAATTTTTTATTTCAATTTTTTAATGATGCCCATAAAATGAATCTAGACAGTACACTTGTCTCATGCTCCTTCAATCTAGGAAAATAATAGATGGTATCCTACCCCAAACTTGTAGTCGATGAATACCTATAGGTCATAAGTTAATTTCCATGAACAAGTTATTTGTTACTTGTTCTCCATTCGTAATTGTAATCACCTTCTTTAGTTAAATGGATCGTCTATCACTACCTGTTACCTAAGTTACAGGAAACGCCCAAGCAACCTTGGTGAAATGTTGTTCCTCATTTCAGATCCTGAAATAGAGAGGATACGTCCTTGAAACGACACTGATATGTATCATATTGGTATGGATATGTTTCAAGGGTTTTGGATACGTTTCATCCTAGAGGTGATAGGTTTTAGGGAAATGGTAATATTAAATTCTTAAAGTAAAAGTGGCATTCTCCTTATATTTGATTTTCTATCCTTTTACTTCAATTTTTAACATTACCTTTAAAATTGTTTCAGGATGTTTGAGAGTGGTTCCAACATCATCGGACTTCATATGCAAAAAGTAGAATTTTAATCCCATTCAGAATTCAACAGACTTAATAGTTTTTAGGATTTCAGGATTGCAACTGGATTCTATCATATATGAGGGTATGGGATTGGCATTCAATCAAGCACATCAACCCATCTATGTACCTTGATGTTGGTGGTGCTGAGTGTTGAACTCCTCTATCTTTGATGGACTTAGACACAGTTCCATAGCTAGAGGATGTGAACATTGGAGCTGGGAGGGGCCTTCAAGCCCAGGGGAATCAAGCTAGGCTCGAGATCCTTATTTTTGATATACTTTTGTTGAGGACATAGATGATGATTCTAACTTTGAGCATGGGGATTCGGATGATATTAGTTAAAGGTTTTCATAGTATCATGTTACATGTATGATTAATGATATTCGATATTGGTGTTAGGTGATGATGATGATGCACAATGATAATATTATGATGATTATGATGATGTGATACATATGTGTGTGTGTGTGTGTGTGTGTGTGTGTGAGAGAGAGAGAGAGAGAGAGAGAGACATTTCCCTACGATTGCCGTATTGTATCTCCCTTTTTTGAAAATTTTCTGTATTCGTTTCCCCGTATCTGTATATGCTTCGATGCAACTTAGCATGTTACCCCTGCATGAAGTGCTTCTTATCCATACATCAGCTAGATAGTACACTTGTCTCATCCTTCTTCAATCTAGGAAAAGCATAGATGGTAATCCACCCCAAATTCTAAGATATAAACACCTATCGATGTAATAAGAGTATACATAATATTTTACATACATTTTATTATTGAGCTTCTTTTGTAAATAGTTTTTTTTGTAAATAGTTTTTTTAATATGATATAATTTAAATAAAATTAAAAAATAATACTACAAGTTATAGAGACATATTCCCACGTTGAAATACAATATCTCCTAAGATGATAAAAATAGAAATATACTTAATTGAGATTCGTCGTTCCACATTAGGAGTATCCATGAGCACTGACCCGAGGAAAGTGAGGAAAGTAACTGGTGTATGACAATAATGAGCATAATAAAATAGTCAAATTAGTATCTATTGACTTGAGAATTCCAAGTTGCTCTCAAAGTAGTTCAAAGTAGTTAGAAACTAGTTAGAGCATATTTGTTCGTGACGAAGTGTCAGTTCCCTGACCTAATATTATACTCTCATCCGCTCCTTTAAATCCTAAATATAGAAATATTTTCCTTTCAAAATTTAATTAAATACACATATTTGTACTTCTATAACGAATGCTAATTGAATTTGTCATATAAAACAAACCACAAACACCTTATCTTTAAATGATGATTGAGTTCGGAGGGGCCAACGCTATGGGCACCCATGTTCTTGACTGCCCAGAATGGACGACGACAGCGAACGCTATGCATAAAAGTAGGCGCACACGGAGGAACCACTAGGTGTATTTAACTAAGTTATAATCATCTTGGCAGAAGCAAATTGACCTATATAATATAGCATTGATGGTACATGTTCGTTGTAAGGGCAATCGTTCATAGATCATTCAGTATATGCAGAAATGGCTCTGATGAAGAATTTGTTGTTGGTCGTTGCATTGATGTCTTTTTGTATGCTAAGACCAGCAGAAGTAGCAGCCGCTTGGACTGCAGCGCATGCTACATTTTACGGCGGGAGCGATGCGTCTGGAACCATGGGTGAGTTTTAACTCAATTTGTAGAGAAACAATAATCTCTTAGAATAGTTTTTCAAATCGTTATGATTAAGTTAGAAGAGCACAATTGAGGTGGTGAACAAGAACATTCAAGATTCAAAGCATATAGTCGTTGCTGCTGCTGCAGGGGGTGCTTGTGGTTATGGGAATTTGCATAACAGTGGATATGGCACCAACACTGCTGCGCTCAGCTCGGCTTTGTTCAAAGATGGACAAACGTGCGGAGCGTGTTACCAGATGAAGTGTGACGCTGCCAAAGTTCCTCAGTGGTGTCAGCCCGGGCATAGATCGATTATAGTAACTGCCACCAATCTTTGTCCGCCGAATAACGCCCTGCCCAATGACAATGGAGGGTGGTGCAATTTACCCCTTCAGCATTTCGACATGTCACAGCCCGCCTTCCTGCAGATTGCGAAATACAAGGCCGGGATTGTGCCCGTTCATTACAGAAGGTATATAATATTTACCCTAATTTTGATTATTTTGATAAGCTGTGTGCCCAAATGCACACAGCTTTAATTATGAAATTTTCAGGGTAGTCTATTCTATTAGACGCAGTACAGTTTTAACATGGCCATGTTGATGGATTCGGTGCAGGGTTCCATGCAACAAGAATGGAGGAATACGGTTCACAATAAATGGGCGCGACTACTTCGAACTGGTTCTGATTAGCAATGTTGGGGGGAGAGGAGATGTGAAGGCGGCGTGGATCAAAGGCTCCAAGACCGGGTGGCAACTGATGCAAAGGAATTGGGGAGCAAATTGGCAAAGCAATTCGTATCTCAACGGACAGAGCCTGTCATTCAAAGTCACCCTAAGCAATGGAAGAATTCTCACCATGTACAATGTCGCCCCAGCTAACTGGAAATTTGGCCAGACTTTTGCTGCCTCTCAACAATTTACATGAAAGGCATTCGCTGGTATTTGGCGGTTTCGCCAAACAATTCTTATAGAATTCTGATCCTCGTTCTAATAAAATGTAAATCCATCTTCTCTTTCGGTATATTTACCGTAAATTGCATTGTTGATAAACTGTACAGTATAATATTTTGAGTTTTGAAGGAATGTTTGCGGTAATCGAAAGCCGCAATAGCATTTGAATGGAAGCCCATTTTCCTTGTGTGAATTTAGGGATGTTGTTTATTTGTAATATGTTGATTATATATCCATCATTTTTAATTGTTTGCTGATGGTTAATATGAGCTTATTGAGCTATTTCAATCACTTTTAAAAATATAAATATACTTATGTTAATTTCTAATTTGTAATTAGATATAATAATAAAGTTATTAGTCATAAATATCTAGTTAGCACCTCTCTGAACTATAGGCTAATCACGGATCTGATAGGGATCGTAGCAATCCATGCCCATTGCCACTGAACTCAGAGGAGCAGATTTTAACTGTACCTTGATTGTATTCGAGCGACTTTTTTAATTTGATAATTTAATAAGTTTGATCTTGGTTTAAAACTTTAATCATATTTTTAGTGATTTAAATCCATTTAAAATAAAAGAAATCCAAATTAATGCAATTTGCAGATGAATAACACAAACTTGAAAGAACCAAAATGATTGTAGAGGCCGCTACAGGGTTGCCATTGACACGATTCGTTATTTGTACATGCCATGGGGTTATTTCAATGTGGAATTTAGCCATGCCATGATTGGGCACAAACTCTTTGTTATGATTCTTAATAAGACGGAAAGTTTGATACATACTGCATTGACGTAAAAGAAGAGCTTAAAAATGAAAAGTGGTAAATTGGTAATGAGAATAGTTATTATTGATGGTTAATTGTTATGTGATAATTAATAATAAATCTATTTTACTTGATAATTCAAATATTTACTTGTATTAAAAAGCATGTAATGATATATATAAAGAGCTTTTTTGTGTAGAGATTCATACATTTGGTTCAAACTTATTCAATATTTTAAGGTGTGTTTTTTAAATTTTATTATTATTATTATTATTTATATATTAATAAAAAATTTATACTTCAAAATTTTTTATCCTACTTATTTTTATAATTTTGTTAAATTTATTTTTTAGCTTACATGTTATTATTATTTTGTTAAATTTATTTTTTTTAACTTAAGTATTCTTATTATTTTATTAAATTTATTTTTAGCAATATACAATTTTTATTATTTATATTAACACCTTACTACTCTTAATGCAATCAAAATTTAAGTTATATAAAAAAATTAAACTTTTAAAACAAAATATATTATATTTTCAAAAAATTAAGATTTTATTTATATATACTTATAAAAAAAAATCAAACATTGTTGCTTAATAATTTATTAATTATCTTCTTGATATAAAAGCTACTACCTCGATATTGTTTTAAGTATCATTAATATGATACTTTATCGTCACATAGCAACAAGTTAAGATGATATGTAATATATACATATAATACCCTTCGCACATATTTTTGACACATTGAAGGACGATAATTGAAGATGATGCTAATTAGGGTGCTTTATTCTTTATCGTTTTCACAAGTTAAGGCATGAAAAAATAAATATATATTACTTTTCATGCACTCATGTTCTTTTAACAAGTTTAGAAGCCATATTTAGATATATAACGTTCTTGAAACCCATATGCATCTAATATGAAGCGAGGGGAAGGAAAACATAATAAAGAAAGTAAAATAGTTAGGCCCCGAGAAAGCTCTTAGTGAGGAATGGTCACTACTCATATTTGGTTTACAAAGAGGTGGTATATGTTTTTCGGAAGAGGAAGATTGTTTATCTTGGTTGTGGAATAATTAATTGGGTGTTATTTCTGTTAATCAAGCTTGAATGTAGCTTTGCTTTATGGAATAATTGTTGAACATAAGTGGTGGTATAAAGAGGTGTGGAGATGGTCTTCTCTATTAAAGTCCAAGGTTTTTTTCTTGTTGGCTCTTTGTAACCGGATTTTAACTTGCGACAACTTTGTTAAACGAGGTGGTATCAGTCCAGGCATTTGCTTACTTTGCAGACGTGATTCAAAATCCATTGTCCATCTTTCTATTGCCTGTCTTTTCTCTCATGAGATATGGTCTCGACTCAAATGTCACGTCCCCACCCATCAATCCAACCAACGAGAGGGACATGAGCGATCTGTGGGGATACTGAATTTTTGCCCCAACAACCATATTATGAAATTCATGAATATTTAAACTGCATGTGCATATGCATAATAAAAACACACATCAAAAGCTAAATCCATTCCACACACACAGCATGCATATACCAACATTTTCATCACATGCATAACAATAAAAATCAAACACAGTTAACACATCAGTAAATTAACAATAAACACTTATTTTTTAATTGAAGTCGCCGAATAAACTATCTATGGAAGAGAAACCTTCCACCCAGCCATAGGCACTCTGTCCATCACTCTATCTCTCTGCTGGGAGTCCACCCCTCAGATGGCTATCTATCCACTAACGAGGAACTACACAGGCTCACAAACAACCATAGAACATACTCTCATGCTAAGCTAGCACACAAGTGGGTTTATGAAACATATAGATAGGTATAAGAGGTGAATGCTAAGCCAGTGAACTCAACCACAAATCTATAGGAATCTCAATTGGTATCAAATAGTCTTGGAACCCACAATACCTACCACACCCAACACAACGAAGATCCCCTTCTCTGCCACATAGTCCCTCAGGCGCCCCTTCCCTCCAGTGCTATTCAAGGTGGGCATAGAAAGGTCCAAGATGATAAACCTTCAGATATCACTTGGATTCACTAGGTTTATCAAGACATTCAAACCTCTCATCTCTATCAAACTTCAATGGTCTCTTGGATTTTCTGATTCCTGGAAACACTAATTTGCAACCACAAAATTCAATTTTCAGGCTTCCGTATCTAGGTTCTCTTAGGGATTTTGAGCTTTTGGCACTCTCAAATTCGCCCTAGGGTTCAGGTCTATGGATCCCCCACTCTATTTCATGACTAACACGAGTTTCTGGTCATTTTTGACAACTTGAAACATGGCTCTTTCTCAAGTTGTGATTTCTGCAATTTCTCTTGCTAAGAATGCATAGCTTGCTAATAATTGGTCTCTAGTTGCAAAACAATGGAATGGGAGTGACTCTGGGGAATGAATTCCCATGAGGGAAATTGAATTATGGGTATCAAATCTTGATCTCATACTCAACCATATCTATTTTTGCGGTCATCCCATGCTCCATTAGATTCATGAGCTAATTTTTCAGCTGATTTCTTGCAATATAAATGAATATCAGCATGGAAATCCACTTAGGTAGAACTTCTTACCATTTATGTAACAAGGGGTTCTCAATATGACACTTGGAAACAAAGGATTGGATCACTACACAACCCTCACCTCTCCCTAAAGGATAAGCATAGCCCCTCATTTTAGTTTCCTCCATAGCCAACTCTTGGACATTTTATTTGTATTACAAATATTTACACAATGTTACATTTTTCCATGGTCGAATGGCACATGTCCACAAAATATAAAATACTAGCCTTTATAAGTCTAACATTCACTAGTGGGGACTTAGCCTTGAGCTCCATGCTAAGAATCATACATTACATTTTTGCAGCATTTACATTATCAAGCTAATATGGTGTAGGGGTCAAAATGGGGATATTACATCAATGATCATTTTTAAATTCCTTTAGAGACTAGATTCATGAATCCTTGGATACTTGCATGAGTAATTGGATGACCAGGAATGTTGATTGCCTCTAACTCCCCATTTTTTCTTGTTGGGAAAAATAGAAAGCTCAAAATAGACTTTTATTTGATGGGTTATATTTGAATGCTACTTTGGTCTTCTCCAAAATTATGGTTGCATTTTCGTAGGTTCACATAGATGGAGCTCATGTTTCTAAAACATCTGAAAGAATTTTCCACCCTCCATCCCTTTCTTTGGAATGTTGTAGAGGTTTCTTTGATGGGGCCTAACAATCGGATGTGTATTTATGTCGGGAGGGGGTAGTTGTTTGGATGTATAATTCTTCTTGATACAAAATCTATATGAATTGTAGGGAGGGGACAAATACTCAGAGTGAGCTCATGGCTCTCTGGATGTTACTATTCTTTGCCAATTCAAAGGGTATTTTTTCCATACATGTGGTTGTGGACTGAAACGTTATTATAGTCTGGGTCACACATAAGTGCAGGGTTTAGGTTATCCATTTAAATACATGGATGAAAAAAGTGAGGGATTTAATTATGTCCTTTGTAGATATAAATTTCCAGCATAGATCTATCAGGAGTTTAATCAAGAAGCACAATCATTATTAAAAGTTTCTCTCCAAGATGTCGAAGGATGGATTGTTTATCAAGTTTTTCATGATCGTGAGAAGGTTGAAGAAGGACATATTTAGCTATAGTAGAGGTAACATCGGGACTTCCCCCATTGTCATAGATTTTTCTATGGAATGAGGGAGATTCTTCTCTTTTCTGAGGATGGAAAAGATTCTACTTAAGTTTATTTTTTTAGGTCCCTCTCCTAAGTGGTTCCATTCTTGGCTAAGGATGCTACGATTTTCATATTTTTCACTCGGCATTATTACTCCACGATGGGGGGGTATTTTCTTGTTCCCTGGGAATTATTAGATCAATCTTCTGGCTATTGTTGACTCCTTCAGGACATGTAGCACTATGGTTACAGGATTCTCCTTAGTGGGGTTTGCATCAATGGAGGATCTTTATTACATGCTACATTTCTATTCTTTTTCCATATTGACAGAGTCTCAGCTATACAACTACATTTGTTACATATGACCAATCCTTATTATACTGCTAAGACATGGTTGGATGCATTTTTTTTTTTTTTTTTTTGCATATATGACGATACTCTTGGGGTCGGATTATATCATCTGAGCATTTTTGGATTTGATACAGGTTTATTGTGATGGAGAGGCTACTTCGAAGTTGATTCAATGTGCTTGTTGAATCAATATACTATATTGGTTTTTTGATTAATTGGACCAGTTATTTGGATCCTAGACTTGTGGGATCTTATATGCTATCACTCCTTTATATATATTAGCAAGTGATAGTATTTACCTGGCTATTTTGTAGCTTAATGGATCAGTTGCTATATATCTCTATTATTAATGTTGAACTAGTTATGTTGGATAAATTTTTTGACACTTTTGTCATGGGACAGATATTTAGTAGTCATAATTGTAATACTTAGTGGGATTCTGATTATCTTATTGCCATTGGATAGTCAGATAACTATATATTTTTTAGGACAAATATTTAGGCCCTCGCACGAAGTTGAGGTACGTTTTAGGTGCAATTGTGCATTCACAAAACGCGCTAGGATTTAGTAAAACTTAAAAGCGTTTCTTGGAACTAGGCATGGGTGGGCTCTGAGCCTGCCATGTCAGTTAACATGTAGGATAGGATTCAATAATGTGCGCGCGTTATGTATCACTATAATGTTCGCACGTTTTGGTTAATATAATTTAAAAAAAAACACTTTGCGGACCGTGGCCACTGTTTGTTCACCTAAAATCGAAACGCTCGAGCGATCAAAGCTTCCAAACAATGTCTTGGAGAAGTGAAGGGAGTGCAAATTCAAATAGAAAGGAGGGTGATTTCGTCTTGTAAGTAGGATTGGAAAGGTATGCATCCAAGAATTCATCCTTTCATCAATAAAAATATAATTTTTTATGTTTCCCTAAATTAAAAATACATGTAAATGAAATTCCAAAACTAAAAATTTTAAAAATTGTTATCTAACATATTGAAATCTTCCATACTATCAATCCCCTTAATGAATTTTGCATCCGCCTAAGCAATAAGGGATTTGAATCCCAACAACAACTTTTCTTCAATATTTTTCCCACATCTATTGCAAATTGGAAAAGAAAAACCATCCACCATTTTTCTAGGAGGAGGAACTATGGACTATAACCTAGTCTTGGTTTCTAGACTTGACTCAACCAAACCCTATGTTTTTCTCCCACATAGTATTTTACCCTAAAAAAGTCCAACCAATGCTTGTGAATCCAACCCAATGGCATGATGTATTTTAAATCATCCCCCAAACCCCAAGAGACTAGATT
>BSBM01002120.1:780000-795000 GCA_027924585.1 Larix kaempferi
ACCTTAGATTTGTTGTACTTTGTGAGATATGATCAGTACAAGTTAGGGTTTATGCCTCTTCCAGATCTCAGTCATAAACAAGTCACCTAGGAAAAAAGGTCAAATCTCAGGCTAGGAAGCTCCTAATGAAATTTAGTAAAATGTGACAGGTAGGGAATGGACTGTAGTTTCACAGGTCTACTTTTCGGAGGTCAAAGTTGAAACAGTGACATGTGGCACTTTGTTCAAGTTTGCTCTCCTGTTTCATCCCATAAAAAGGTCACATTACGAAACTTGGCATAACTATCTCTCAGAGAATCCATTTGAGGTCAGATCTATGGGGTTGGAAAGATAACAGGTCAGGCTATCACAGACCAAAGTTTTAGACCCTGCAGATCCAAAATTTATGAGTTACACCAGAAACAATAAGGAACATATTTCTATGAAATAGAATTAGATTTTGAGCATTCTCATTTTTGGCCTATCACTGTTGCGGGAAATTAGGGTTTCAGAGAAAGTTGGAATTTTTGGAATCTGAGACCACAGCTGGATGCTCCTCATCAAAATCAAAATTTAGAGACCAATATCAAATTTTTTCGTTGGGCAGAAGGCTGGGCTTGATCAAACCCCAGTTCGGGATTTTGATCGGAAAGGTGGAAAATTAGGGTTTCTGCAAAAGTTGGAATTCTTGGAATCTTTGACCCCGGCTGGAATCTCGTCAGAAAAATAAAAGTTTAGGGCACAAGATCGAACTTTTTGGTTGGGCAGAAGACTGGGCTTTATCAAAACGTAGTTTGGGATCCTGTCAAGAAGATCCGAAAGTTTCAAAGGCAATTTTGAGGGGTCAAATTTTGGAGATTTAAAAATTGAAGTATGCCAGATTGATAAGCTCAGCAAGGCGCATCTTTCAATCCTTTCAGAAGTTTTAAATTCAAAGTTTGAATTTTTAGGGTTTCTCTGATAAACCCTAATCCAGCTCCCGATCCAGTTTCAGCAAATCAAAGTGGATTGGGTTAATATTAGAAGAGAATGAATTGGACACCTGCATAAGTGAAGAAGTTCTAGTTCCAGAGGGAGATGAGGCGAAGGACTTACACTACAAGCAATCCTGATAAGTATGACTTGAGGAAATATAGGTATGTTTTGAAATCTGATTCTTGATTAAGTTCATAATATGTTTGTCTTCATGTTATGGAGGTTAGTACAATTATGATTGTTTGATAATGAATGCATGTGAATGATAGAAGACATTCATTGATTAGGGTTATGACACTTATGATTGTACAAATGCACTTGTGGTGTTGTACAAAGATGATGTTGTCTGCTAACAAGATACAGGTACATCAAGAAAGACAAATCAAGTTCTATGACCATGATGACATGAAGACAAAGACTCATCCATAGTATTTGATCACATAAAATCTCTACTTACGAGGTATGTATGACCTTGTTCTACTATGCTTAACTTATGAGATATGTAGGTTCTAGCACAAGGTCTCTAAAATCATTGAAGAGAACAAAGAATATATTGTTTGGGTATAGCAATCCACATATGTTTTCCTATATCAAGTTAGAATCCTACCTTGTGTTAGGATCTTAGGTAAGTATACCTGTGTATGAAATGATCATGACCATACATAATGTTTTGATAGTATTGAGATTATACTAATGAATGTACGATTATGTATGAGATCATGAGGACGACACTAGTGCATAGACATATAGAGATCAAGTGGGAGGCAACCATAAAAGATAAGTATTTGTGTTGTTATTTGAATCTCCGAAATAGTAAATGATATTGTTTGTAATAGTTGTATGCATATTTGTATTCCTATAATATATCATGCATAGTGTAAGCATTCATATAGCATTGAACAGTATACTACTAATATGCATATGATGGGTAAGTTGGACAAACATTCCATTGTTGTTTATCTAAAATGAAACCTCCTTGCTGACATGCTTAGAGCTATGCACGCTCTTGAAAGTATGTTCTGGTAGAGATAGAAGGCATCTAGATAGCCACTGTATGCATACAGGATATGGAAAAGTGTTGTGCCAAAATATTGGTCAAGATACTTCCATGACTCTGTGAATCATATTAGTATGCATAGTAGGTTATCATGTCAACATGATTTGGTGATTATGAAGTATTACTAATCATGTAATAAACATTGATTTGTAGGAAAGATCATGTGATATTATCTACAAAAGAAGGATGATGAACATCGAACAAGTGATGGATGTTCAACAATAAGACTTACAAATCAAACGTAATATAGAACGCTGGTGGCTAGAATATTCTCTTAGAAAGGGGAACGGGATCATGATGAGATGTTTGCTCCAAGTGGCTAGATGAGACCATTCTCTTAATGGTGTAATTGAAGAAATATCTATATGGGTGCCCAGGATTGATAGTCATTTGATGAGCTTAATGATCACCATGGGTGATGCGGATTTCAACCTTTGCTACAAGGTTGAATATCGTGTCTATATACAGATGACATTCTTCTCAGCTTAGATGGATGCAATAAGGAACTCACCATAGAGTTCGAATGATCTTGAGGCTTATATCAGTAGACCCATCTGACAAAAGATTGCACGGATAGATATGTAGAAGATCGCTCAATGCAGAGTGTGAATGATGTTCAGAAATAGAGGGAGAATTGATAGCTTCTTGACAAGCTTTGGATTTACCAAAATTAAATTTGATTCTAACCTTTACCTTAAGGTTATGGATGATGAACCTGTCATACTATTAATATATGTGGATGATTCTTTTTGTCAGGGAATGAGAAACAAATCATGGAAAGCAAGAAGAAGCTAGCTACAAAATTTGAGATGAAATATCTCGGATTGATGCATTACTTCCTAGGACATGAAGTATAGGAAGGCCCAAAAGGAATATTTCTCAACCAAGGAAAGTATTTGATATGTTGGAATGCAAAGCCATGGCCACTCCCATGGATTCCAACTTGAAGCTATCAGCTGATGACTCATTAGAGTTAGTGGATGTGACTCTGTACAGACAGATTATTGGGTCTTTGATGTATCTGACGAATACTAGGCCAGATATATGCTTTGCTGTGAACACCTTGAGTCAATATCTAGTGGAACCTAGGCGTGTTCACCTGATAGCTGCAAATCATGTGATGAGGTACCTAAAGGGTATGATAGACTTTGATCTATGTTATATTGTTGATCATGACTTCAGATTGTATGGCTACATAGATGCTGATTGGGTAGTAAGTGTATCAGATAGGAAGAGCACAACGAAAGGATGTTATTGTCTGGGATTTGCCATGATCTCGTGGTTTAGCAGGAAGCAATCTAGTGTTGCTCTCAACACAGTTGAAGCAGAATATATTGTTGCTTACTCTTTTAGTTGTGAAGCGATATGGCTTGGGAAGTTGCTATCAAGATTGTTTGACTTGGAGATGGACGCCACTGTGATCTTGTGTGACAACCACAGTTGTATGAAGATGAATAAGAATCTAGTGTTCCATGATAAGTCAAAGCACATAGAGATATGATATTTCTGTATATGGTATATGATGCAGAAAGGAGCTATAAAGCATGAGTATGTGAGCACTGGCGAACAATTTGCTAATGTATTGACCAAACCTTTGTCTCGGGTAAAGTTTGAGTATTTCTTAGACAAGCTTGGTGTAGTTCAAAAGGACCCTCCTCGAAAGGGGGAGTGATATGGTCGCTGATGATGAGATTTCCTGCATCAACGGTGAGGTCGATGATGAGGTTACTTCTTCCGACGATGAGGTCAATGATGAGGTTGACGATGATGTTACCTGTTCCCATGATGAGGTCGATGATGAGGTTACTGGTTTCGATGATGAGGTCGATATATGGTCCTTAGACTTTTTCTAAGTGGAGGAGGAGGGATTGTATCATCCCTGGACTCCGGTCCCTAAATTGATCCATAGACATATTTCTCCGAGAAGTGGTCCCTAGTGGACGTGATAGGATTGGATCGTCCCTTAATGTTTAGTTCAAAATGTACGTGATAGGACTGCATTGTCCCTGAACGTTTAGTTCAAAATGTATGTGATACGACTACATCGCCCCTGAACATTTAGTTCAAAATGTATGTGATAGGACTGCATCTTCCCTGAATGTTTAGTTAAAAATGTATGTGATAGGATTGCATCATCTGTGAACGTTTACTTCAAAATGTACATGATAGGACTACATCGTCCCTGAACGTTTAGTTCAAAATGTACATGATATGACTACATCATCCCTGAATGTTTAGTTCAAAATGTACGTGATATGACTGCATCATCCCTGAAAGTTTAGTTCAAAATGCATGTGATAGGACTGCATCGTCCCTGAACATTTACTTCAAAATGTACGTGATAGGACTGCATTGCCCCTGAACATTTAGTTCAAATTGTACGTGATAGGACTGCATCATCCCTGAACGTTTAGTTCAAAATGTACGTGATAGGACTGCATCATCCCTGAACATTTAGTTCAAAATGAACGTGATAGGACTGCATCGTCCCTGAACATTTAGTTCAAAATGTACGTGATAGAACTGCATCATCCCTAAAAACTTAGTTCAAAATGCACGTGATAGGACTGCATCGTCCTTGAACGTTTAGTTCATGATGTATGTTATAGGACTGCATCGTCCCTGAATGTTTAGTTTCCTCCATAGCCAACTCTTGGACATTTTATTTGTATTACAAATGTTTACACGATGTTACATTTTTCCATGGTTGAATGGCACATGTCTACAAAATATAAAATACTAACGTTTATAAGTCGAACATTCACTAGTAGGGACTTAGCCTTGAGCTCCACGGTAAGAATCATACATTACATTTTTGTAGCATTTACATTACCAAGCTAATATGGTCTAGGGGTCAAAATGGGGATATTCCATCAACAGTCATTTTTAAATTACTTTAGAGACTAGATTCATGAATCCTCGGATAATTACATGAGTAATTGGATGACAAAGAATGTTGATTGCCTCGAACTCCCCATTTTTTCTTGTTGGGAAAAATAGAAAGCTCAAAATAGACTTTTATTTGATGGGTTATATTTGAATGCTCCTTTGTTCTTATCCAAAATTATAGTTGCATTTTCGTGGGTTCACATAGATGGAGCTCATGTTTCTAAAACATCTCAAAGAATTTTCCACCCTCCAACCCTTTCTTTGGAATGTTGTAGAGGTTTCTTTGATGGGGCCTCACAATCGGATGTGTATTTAGGTGGGGTGGGGGTAGTTATTTGGATGGATAATTCTTGTTGATACAAAATCGATATGAACTGTAGGGAGGGGACAAATACTTAGAGTGAGCTCATGGCTCTCTGGATGTTACTATTCTTCACCAATTCAAAGGGTATTTTGTCCATACATGTGGCTGTGGAATGAAAAGTTATTATAGTCTGGATGAAAAAAGTGAGGGATTTAGTTATGTCCTTTATAGATATAAATACATGGATGAAAAAAGTGAGGGATTTAGTTATGTCCTTTATAGATATAAATTTGCAGCATAGATCTATCAGGAGTTTAATCAAGAAGCACAATCATTATTAAAAGTTTCTCTCCAAGTTGTCGAAGGATGGATTGTTTATCAAGTTTTTCATGATGGTGAGAAGGTTGAAGAAGGACATATTTAGCTATATTAGAGGTAATATTGGGACTTCCCCATTGTCATAGATTTCTCTATGACATGAGGGAGATTCTTCCCTTTTCTGAGGATTGCAAAGATTCTACTTAAGTTTATTTTTTTAGGTCCCTCTCCTTAGTGGTTCCATTCTTGGCTAAGGATGGTAGGATTTTCATATTTTTCACTGGGCATTGTCACTCCACAATTGGGGGTATTTTCTTGTTCCCTAGGAATTATTAGATCAATCTTCTGGCTATTGTTGACTCCTTCAGGACATGTAGCACTATGGTTACAGTATTCTCCTTAGTGGGGTTTGCATCAATGGAGGATCTTTATTACATGCTACATTTCTATTCTTTTTCAATATTGACAGAGTCTTAGATATACAACTACATTTGTTACATATGAACAATCCTTATTATACTGCTAAGACATGGTTGGACCCATTTTTTTTATTTTTTTTTTGCATATATGACGATACTCTTGGGGTCGGATTATATCATCTAAGAATTTTTGGATGTGATACAGGTTTATTGCGATGGAGAGGCTACTTCGAAGTTGATTCAATGTGCTTGTTGAATCAATATACTATACTGGTTTTTTGATTAATTGGACTAGTTATTTTGATCCTAGACTTGTGGGATCTTATATGATATCACTCCTTTATATATATTGGCAAGTGATAGTATTTACCTGGCTATTTTGTAGCTTAATGGATCAGTTGCTATATATCTCTATTATTAATGCGAAACTAGTTATGTTGGATAATTTTTTTGACACTTTTGTCATGGGACATATATTTAGTAATCATAATTGTAATATTTAGTGGGATTCTGACTATCTTATTGCTATTGGATAGTCATATAACTATCTATTTTTTGGAACAAATATTTAGGCTCTCGCACGAAGTTGAGGTACCTTTTAGGTGCAATTGTGCATTCAAAAAATGCGCCAGGATTAAGTAAAACTTAAAAGCATTTCTCAGAACTAGGCATGGGTGGGCTCTGAGCCTGCCATGTCAGTTAACATGTAGGATAGGATTCAATAACATGTGCGCATTATGTATCACTATAATGCGTGCGTGTTTTAGTTAATATAATAAAAAAACAAACAGTTTGCGAACCGTGGCCACTATTTGTTCACGGAAAATCGAAATGCTCGAGTGATCAGAGCTTCCAAAAAACGTCTTGGAGAAGTTAAGGGAGTGCAAATTCGAAGAGAAAGGAAGGTGACTTCATCTTGTAAGCAGGATTGGAAAGGTATGGATCCAAGCATTCATCCTTTCATCAATAAAAATATAATTTTTTATGTTTCCCTAAATTAAAAATCCATGTAAATGAAATTCCAAAACTAAAATTTTTAAAAATTGTTATTTAACATATGGAAATCCTCCATACTATCAATCCCCTTAATGAATTTTACAACCGCCTAAGCAATAAGGGATTTGAATCCCAACACCAACTTTTCTTCAATATTTTTTCCACATCTATTGCAAATTGGAAAAGAAAAACCATCCACCATTTTTCTAGGAGGATGAACTATGGACTATAACCCAGTCTTGGTTTCTAGACTTGACTCAACCAAAACCTATGTTTTTCCCACACATTATTTTACCCTAAAAATGTCTAACCAATGCTTGTGAATCCAACCCAATGGCATGATGTATTTTAAATCATCCCCCAAACCCCAAGAGACTAGGTTCCCCTCCTTTGCAGATACATCGCTTACTTTGTTGCTAAGATGAACTACCACATATTTTTTGACCTCCTTCACCACCAAGACACTCAATCGATGGTTCTGGGTTTTCATACCTAGCAACCAAAAATATATTTACTTCATAGAACAAGCGTAGATCAACCCTCACATTCAAAATCTTGCCCCTTCTTAATGATGCATAGGACTTCACCACCAAATCTTCATCATCATACACTAGATTTTGAGGAAGGAAAGGGCCACGAACATGAAATGAATTAGATACAAATGAGAAATTTATGAAGGTAGAGTATTATGAATAACATTTTCCCCAATACCTCGGCTCTAGAAAGGTGTAAATGATAAAGTGCTTTTAAGGCCCCCATTGTCTCGATCATTCATTAATAATGGAATTAGGAGCTCTCTGCCATCGATAATTAATCGATTTACATGTAGTTGATCCTTACCTTCCACTTTGGTTTACATGTATTTCTTCTGATAATATTATTAGATTATATTTATGTTTGTAATGTATTCATTCTTGCACAAAGTTTGTACATTTTCCCTTTTTGAGAGATATCATTATAGCACATGTATATGTTTATAATGATTTGTTTTTTTAGTTTTTGATTGTAGTGACGACCATGGATGCACATTCAGACATCCAAAGAGAAATTGAGAGGCTCATAGAAATTCAAGCCTCAATAACTATTGTTGACTATAGGCATCATATGCTTGCATCCAATTTGGATGCAATGATAGAGACTTTTAGTAGGTCTAATGGTGCACTGCAAGATATTGCTACTTATAGAGAGAGAAAGAGGAAAGAATATGCTGATGGAATTAGCTACAAATAAGTTAAGAAGTTGAAGATAACAAACCAACATATGCTTGCCCTTTTCAGAGATCCACAAACGGGTGAAATACCGAATGCAAACAAAAGTCATATTTCTATCAAGTGGTGTACATATCAACCATTCATAGATAATTGGATGGACCGATCATACATGGTGTTTGATCTACCACCACATAACAACATGGAAATTCCTCTATATTTTCTGAGAAAGATGTACGCATAATTTTTTTAGGGGAAGCATGTTAATTATTTTGATATCATGGAATACCAGGGTGTTGGGATGGGGATTCCTCAACAAAGTCCCAATGCGAGACACATATATCCAGATCACCTAGTAGATCCACCTTGTAGGAAGCTACCCAGGCCATATGTGTCGACTGCACATTAGTTGGTCCCAGGGATGTAGGATTCATTCCTACTGTTGGCACATGTTGGCATAGGAGGTTGTTCGCCATAGCACGTATCTTCAAGGTATGTACTAGGAAGGGCAATCAGAGCCACCATCTATGGGTGGAGTAGATCCACCACCTCCCGGTGGGGTAGAGCCACCACCTTACAGTTGTCAACAAGGATCTAGTAGTGGCACTAGACCTGCACCTCATGAGCACACCCAAGAGATCCACCCATGCACAGTATGCAGCCATCCTTGCTTTGGTCCTATCCAAATAGATGATACCTTTATTGGGTATTTTACACAGGTAAGTAAATTGTTAACAATTTAGTGTCTTTTGTAAAGTATTTTTCCTTACTATACAGATATATATATTGCTAATATTTTAATGATTGTAAAACGTGTAGTTTCTACAGGGCCGGTGCAAGGTAATGATACCCAATTATGACACATTAGTTGCAATGACATGCTAGAAAAACATAAATATTATCATTAAAATGACTTATTAGAGGTACCTACAATTTTTTTTTGAATTAGGTCTAAAAAGATGAAATGTGGAAAAACGGATCACCTTCCGGAATATATAAATTTTATTTATGGAAAAGTGGTATAACCACCCAAAATGTCATTATTTTAAGATTGGTATATTATTTTTTCTCTAAAACATAATGCACATGTTTTTGTTGGCCCACCGGTTTGTTATGTAAATTGTCAATTTATGAGTAAAAAAATTTGTAGAGGTGTAGGAAAACGACAAATCATGTGCGGGGCTATTTTTCCAAAATTTGAAAATTTAATTTTATATTTTTTTTTAAATTACGAAAGTTAGTGAATCCTTCAAATGACATGGTCGAGTGTTGGTCCACCATATCATGGTCTGAACATAATCAATCAACTTTTTTTTTAGCTTGTAGGTATTCTTGTACTCTTGTGCAGATTCTTTTCCGTTTTTGAAATATGTAAGCCAATCAAAAGTTATAGGAAAAAGAAACGACCAATGTTTTTTAGAAATTTGACCTGAGTGTAGTTAAAAATGAATTAAAAATAGAAAAAAACAACAAATCTATTAAAAATATATATATATTTAGAACCTGCACATAGAGATCAACAAGTGTGTGCAATTTCATCAATAGTGCACTGGTGGAGCATATGCAGAACTAAGCATGAAAAACATGAAGTTACAACATTTGATGTGTTCTGCCATAAATTAGATCAGGCCTCAAGGTTTGGAAATCCAAAGCTAATACCAAACCTACAAGGGCACCAAAAACAATTTCAATCTAGACGCGTGCACGCGTAGATGCACGAACGACTAGATGCGTGCATGCGCATTGTTAGGAACCCATGTCTTTACTTTGTTAGTATATTGTTGTTGGACGCATATGCTTTGTAAGTCGTCCCATAGTATTTGTTGATCAATAGTTTGTGTTATTGTTGTTGGCGCACATGCTTTGTAAGTCGCCCGTAGTATTGTTGATCCATAGTTTGTAGTGGCCCATGGTTTTGACCCATAGTATTGGTGCCTAGACTTAGTATATAAGTGTGTGTTGAGACCTATGAAGGCACCGTGAAGTTATTTGTATTGATCTTGCTCATAGGAGGTTTCCCCCTCGAAGTGGCCTATGATCAATACAAAAGTGATTATGAGTTCTGTCATTTCTGTTATTTCGCATATTCTTATTAATTAATTGTTGCAAGTGCTTTACATCTGGTATCAGAGCACTTTCTTGGGCTCACTGGGTGAAATTTCTGCTAAATTTTTTTTCGCATCTGTTGCAGGTTCGGATTTGGGAATAATCCATATCCTCTTAACTATGGGAAGTACTTGGGCATAAGCCCTAAAACTCATTGTGAGGAGTACCACAGGAACCCCGAAGTAGCTGGCCCATTGAGAGGACCGGCCAGTGAAAAGGGCAACGACCCCTACTTGATTGACTAGTTCCCACTCGTGAGGTAAACCAAGAGTTGTCGTTTGTGGCAAAGCGGTTATCAGTTTTACCTGAGCCGTGGAGTGAGGGGTACTGCCCCAATACGGAAGCCGTCAGACATCATTGGTGGCCGAGTGAAACCCCTGAACTATTAGGAAGTTGCACATACTAGGGGTCCATATCTATTTTCAGATGAACTGTTGTCGATCACTACTGCGCTGTTTCAGATCCAGCCATTCAGATCCATTCTGAAAGCTGTTCTAGATCCAGTCATTTTCAATCCATTCAGTGCCGTTTCAGATCCCTCTATTTTCGCTCACTTCTGGGTTGCGGCTTTATCTATTCCAGATCCCTTCCGAGCCATAGCCGCTCCAGTCTGCAAAAAAAAAAAAAAAAACCATTTTTTTCTCTATATCTCCCTTGTTTTCACTCTGTTTCTCTTGAAATTTTTGGGGAACCCCTGTCATCCCATTCTGCATATTTCATTCCTGAGGACCCTATCCCCAATTCCCCTTCCCAAAGCCCGAAATCCCACATTTGTCTATTTTTAGGGTTTCCCATAACTTTCTCAGATTTCTCCCAATCACCTTCAAATTTTACCATAGAGTTCCTTTCTGAATTCTGCTTCTTTGCCCCCCTTTGCCAAATTTTCCCATTCTTTCACCCCGCTTCCGAAATCCTCATTTTTGCTTCCCTGTCTATTTGATAGTGTCCAAAACCTAGTCAAACTCCAATTACCCTTCAGATTTTTTCCCAAGTCCAGATTTTCCTTTACTGAAGCAGTTTCTGTTTCTGTTTTCCTACCCAGTCAACCAAAAAAAAAAAAAAAAAAAACTCCTGGTTATGGTTATCACCCGTGAAGGAGCATAAACCATGGAAGACGCACTTGCAACCATCCAAGCCAAACTCCAGGATCTGGATGCAAAATTTCTCGGCCTCCATCTTGAACATTCAGCTATGAATAACAAATGGCAGTTCGAGTCTTCATCAGACAATGGGTTCTCTTCTTCCAGCAATTTCCGTGGTCCAAAGCTTGATTTTCCTCGCTTCAATGGTACTGATCCAACTGGATGGATCTATCGTGTAGAACAATATTTCATTCTACATACTTTTGATGTCAACAAAGTTCCGCTTGCATCCTTTCATTTGGAACAGGAAGCTCTTCAATGGTACCGTTGGTACATCAAGGCTCATGAAGAGCAAAAATGGCTAGACTTTTGCCAGCTCCTTTTGCAACGATTTGGTCCTAGTGATTTTGATGACTTCACAGGAGCCCTCACTAAACTTCGCCAAATTGGCACTATGAGAGAGTATCAAACCGAATTTGAGAAACTAGCCAACCACACTGAAGGATTGTCTGATGACTTTTACCGGAGTTGTTTTATTAGTGGTCTAAAGGATGCCATCCGCTCTGAGGTCAAAATGTTCTGTCCAAACACAATGATGGAATCCCTAGGGTTGGCTAAGTTGGCAGAAGACAATATTGCAGCCCAACAACGCTCCAAGCCCACTTTTGTTCCCTTCCGAAATATGGGTTCTCAATGACCAGCTGTACCGCAGGCTCCTCGACCAACTCCTATCAAGCGTTTGTCTGAAATAGAGATGCAAGCACGCAGAGAAAAGGGGCTTTGCTACAATTGTGATGAGAAATTCACTCGGGGACATAGATGTGTTCAGCAAAATCTCTCTCTCTTGGATGTGGATTCTCTGCTTGCCTCTAAAATTGGTGATGAAGATCCAGAAACAATGGATGCTCCAGTTGACCTTCAGGAACCGCCTATTGACCCTCCGTCTCAGGATGACCAGCCAGAGATATCTCTCCATGCTTTAGCTGGAATCACCACCCCCCAAACAATGCAGGTCAGGGGTTACTTCAAGAAGCTTCCTCTTACAATACTCATTGATTCTGGTAGCACTCATAATTTCATTGACCCTCGGATCGCCAAACAACCTGATTGTTTTATCCATCCTTGCTCCAACTTTGAAGTCATGGTTGCCAATGGGGGCATCTTACCTTGCAAAGGGAAGTGTCAAAATGTGCGTATCTCTATGGGAGATTATACCTTGCACTCTGACATGTTTGCCTTGACCTTAGGTGGATGTGATGTGGTTTTGGGCGCTCAATGGCTATGCACACTTGGCCCTATATTATGGGATTTTGCTGAACTTTGGATGTAGTTTTCCCTCAATGGACAAAAACACACATTGATAGGATTACAACCAGGTTCTCTCAGCATCATCAGTTCACATCACATGGAAAAACTCCTCAAGAAGAATTTACATGGTGTCATCGCTCAGATCCATTCCATTTAGATGCAACCATCAGCGATCTCCATTACTCCTTTGGATCTACAACAAATTCTGGATCGATATACATGTGTCTTTGATGAACCAGTGGGATTTCCACCTTCCAGGCCAGAATACCATCGTATTCAACTCCTTCTTGGCAGCGTTCCTCCCAACATTAGGCCCTATCGCTACCCATTTCACCAAAAAACAGAGATTGAAATGCTCGTTCGAGACTTATTGAAGCAAGGTATTATTCGCTCAAGCACTAGTTCCTTTTCTTCTCCAGTTCTTCTTGTCCGCAAAAAAGATGGGCCATGGCGCCTCTGCATTCACTTCTAAGCACTTAATCACCTCACCCTCAAGGATAAGTTTCCAATTCCTGTTGTTGATGAGCTTCTTGATGAGCTTCATGGGGCTCACTTTTTCTCCAAGTTGGAAATTTGTTCTGGGTATCATCAAATTCGGGTTCATGAGGATGATATCCCTAAAACAGCTTTCCACACACATGATGGCCATTATGAGTTTTTGGTCATGCCCTTTGGCCTCACTAATGCTCCTTCCACATTCCAGGCCTTAATGAATAAAATATTTTGACCCTACTTGCGGAAATTCATTCTGGTATTCTTTGATGATATCCTCATCTATAGTAAAACATGGGATGAACATCTCCAGCATTTGGATCTTGTCATGCAACTTTTCTCTGACCATCATCTCCACGCCAAGCAGTCTAAATGTATTTTTGGACAGAAGGAAGTTGAGTATCTCGGGCACGTTATCTCAGCACAAGGGGTTCATGTGGATCCTGCCAAAATTGATGCCATGAACAATTGGCCGCATCCTCAGACACTCAAGAGCCTTCGTGGTTTTTTGGGATTGACTGGCTACTACTGCAAGTTTGTCAAGGATTATGGGAAGATTGTAGTACCATTAATTGCTCTATTGAAAAAGGATGCTTTTACATGGACACATGCTGCTCAGTGTGCATTTGACAAACTAAAACAAGCTATGTGTACTACACTTGTTCTAACTATGCCCAATTTTTCCAAGCCCTTCATTATTGAGAGTGATGCTTGCGGAAATGGACTTGGTGTTGTTCTCCTTCAAGATGAACACCCCATTGCGTTCACCAGCAAAGCCCTTTTTGGTAAGAATTTAGCCGCCTCTACCTATGAGAAGGAAATGATGGCTATTTTGCATGCAGTACAGAAGTGGTGACCATACCTATTAGGACTCATTTCTGTATCAAGACTAATCACTAGAGTCTGAAATATTTCTTGGAACAGCGTGTCTCCTCCCCAGCACAATAGAAATGGGTTAGCAAACTCATGGGCTATGACTATGAGATCACTTACAAGAAGGGTAAAGACAATATTGTGGCAGATGCTCTTTCTCGCACATTTGATGCCCAAGGTTCTCTTTCAACTATTTCTATGCCTGTTCCAAATTGGTTGCAATTTGTTCAACAGGGTTATGTCAATGACTCTTCCTTATCTCAAATCATCCAACGCTTGACCAAAAACCCTTCTGCTATACCACATTACTCTTGGGATGGTGCTTCTATGAGATACAAGGGTCGTCTGGTGCTTCCCCAGAGCACAGATCTTCAACAGGATGTCTTCTATGAACTCCATGCTTCTCCATCGGCAGGGCACTCTGGGTTCTTCAAAACGTATGAACGGGAACAACGTAACTTCTTTTGGCAGGGCATGAAAAGGACAATTAAATAGATGGTGTCCGAATGTGATATCTGCCAGCACAATAAGGGTGAAACAACACTCCTTCCAGGATTGCTCGAACCCTTGCCCATACCTACACGGATTTGGACAGATATTTCTATGGATTTCATTGAAGGGCTCCCTAAATCTGGTGGGAAGACAATGATTCTCGTTGTGGTTGATCGCCTCTCCAAATATAGTCATTTTTGTGCTCTCAGCCATCCCTATACAGCCTCCTCAGTCACTCAAATTTTCCTGGACTAGATTTTCATCTTCATGGTATCCCTTCTTCCATTGTCTCAGATCATGATGCGACTTTCACCAGTCATTTTTGGACATAACTATTTCGCCACACTAGCACTAAAATGAAGATGAGTTCAGGGTATCACCCACAAACAGATGGTAGACTGAAATTATCAATAAATGCTTGGAAACTTATCTTCGTTGCTTCACCTCTAAACAACAACATCAGTGGGAAAAGTGGCTCCCTGTTGCTAAATGGTGGTACAAT
>BSBM01002120.1:800000-812500 GCA_027924585.1 Larix kaempferi
AGAATATATTGTTTGGGTATAATAATCCATGTATGTTTTCCTATATCAAGTTAGAATCCTACCTTGTGTTAGGATCTTAGTTAAGTATACTTGTGTATGAAATGATCATGACCATACATAATGTTTTGATAGTATGCAGATTATACTAATGTCTGTACGATTATGTATGAGATCATGAGGATGACACTAGTGCACAGTTAAGCATGCATAGTGGTACAAAGTGAATAGAAGTTCAAAGACATATAGAGATCAAGTGGGAGGAAACCATAAAAGATAAGTATTTGAGTTGTTATTTGAATCTCTGAAATAGTAAATGATATTGTTTGTAATAGATGTATGCATATTTGTATCCTATAATATAGCATGCATAGTGTAAGCATTCATATAGCATTGAACAATATACTACTAATATGCATATGATGGGTAAGTTGGACAAACATTCCATTGTTGTTTATCTAGAATGAAATCTCTTTGCTGACATGCTCAAAGCTATGCACGCTCTTGAAAGTATGTTCTGGTAGAGATGGAAGGCATCTAGATAGCCACTGTATGCATATAGGATATGGAAAAGTGTTGTGCCAAAATATTGGTCAAGATAGTTCCATGACTATGTGAATCATTTTAGTATGCATATTAGGTTATCATGTCAACATGATTTGATGATTATGAAGTATTACTAATCATGTAATTAACTTTGATTTGTAGGAAAGATCATGTGATATTATCTACAAAAGAAGGATGATGAACATCGAACAAGTGATGGATGTTCAACAAGAAGACTTACAAATCAAACATAATATAGAACACTCGTGGCTATAATATTCTCTTAGAAAGGGGAAGAGGATCATGATGAGATGTTTGCCCCAAGTGGCTAGATAAGACCATTCTCTTAATGTTGTAATTGAAGAAATCTCTATATGGGTGCCCAGGATTGATAGTCATTTGATGAGCTTAATGATCACCATGGGTGATGCAGATTTCAACCTTTGCTACAAGGTTAAATATGGTGTCGATATATAGATGACATTCTTCTTAGCTTAGATGGATGCAAGAAGAAACTCACCATAGAGTTCGAATGATCTTGAGGCTCATATTAGTAGACCCATCTGACAAAAGATTGTACGGATAGATATGCAAAAGATCACTCAATGCAGAGCGTGAATGATGTTCAGTAATAGAGGGAGAATTGATAGCTTCTTGACAAGCTTTGGCTTTACCAAAATTAAATTTGATTCTAACCTTTACCTTAAGGTTATGGATGATGAACCTATCATACTATTACTGTATGTGGATGATCTCTTTTTGTCACGGAATGAGACACAGATCATGGAAAGCAAGAAGAAGCTAGCTACAAAATTTGAGATGAAAGATCTCGGATTGATGCATTACTACCTAAGACAGGAAGTATAGGAAGGCCCAAAAGGAATATTTCTCAACCAAGGAAAGTATTTGATATGTTGGAATGCAAAGCCATGGCCACTCCCATGGATTCCAACTTGAAGCTATTAGCTGATCACTCATCAGAGTTAGTGGATTTGACTCTGTATAGACAGATTATTGGGTCATTGATGTATCTAACGAATACTAGGCCAGATATATGCTTTGCTGTGAACACCCTTAGTCAAAATCTAGTGGAACCTAGTCGTGTTCACCTGATAGCTACAAATAATGTGATGAGGTACCTAAAGGGTACGATAGACTTTGATCTATGTTATATTGTTGATCATGAATTCAAATTGTATGGCTACACAGATGTTGATTGGGTAGTAAGTGTATCAGATAGGAAGAGCACATCAAAAGGATGTTATTGTCTAAGATTTGCCATGATCTCGTGGTTTAGCAAGAAGCAGTCTAGTGTGGCTCTCAACAGAGTTGAAGAAGAATATATTGCTGCTTACTCTGCTAGTTGTGAAGCGATATGGCTTGGGAAGTTGTTATCAGGATTGTTTGACTTGGAGATGGACACCACTATGATCTTGTGTGACAACCACAATTGTATCAAGATGAATACAAATCTAGTGTTCCATGATAAGTCAAAGCACATAGAGATTTGATATTTCTGTATATGGTATATGATGCAGAAAGGAGCTATAAAGCTTGAGTATGTGAGCACTGGCGAACAAGTTGCTAATGTATTGACCAAACCTTTGTCTCGGGTAAAGTTTGAGTATTTTCGAGACAAGCTTGGTGTAGTTCAGAAGGACCCTCCTCGAAAGGGGGAGTGATATGGTCGCTGATGATGAGATTTCCTGCATCAACGGTGAGGTCGATGATGAAGTTACTTCTTCCGACGATGGGGTCGATGATGAGGTTACCTGTTCCACCGATGAGGTCGATGATGAGGTTACCAGTTCCGATGATGAGGTCGATATATGGTCCTTAGACATTGTCTAAGTGGAGGAGGAGGGATTGTATCATCCCTGGACTTCAGTCCCTGAATTGATCCATAGACATATGTCTCTGAGAAGTGGTCCCTAGTGGACATGATAGGACTGGATCGTCCTTTAATGTTTAGTTCAAAATGTACGTGATAGGACTGCATTGTCCCTGAATGTTTAGTTCAAAATGTATGTGATAGGACTACATCACCCCTGAACGTTTAGTTCAAAATGTACGTGATAGGACTGCATCGTCCCTGAACATTTAGTTAAAAATGTACGTGATAGGACTGCATCATCTGTGAACGTTTAATTCAAAATGTACATGATAAGACTGCATTGTCCCTGAATGTTTAGTTCAAAATGTACATGATATGACTGGATCGTCCCTGAACGTTTAGTTCAAAATGTACGTGATATGACTGCATCATCCCTAAAAGTTTAGTTCAAAATGCATGTGATAGGACTGCATCGTCCCTGATTGTTTACTTCAAAATGTACATGATAGGACTGCATTGCACCTGAATATTTAGTTCAAATTGTATGTGATAGGACTGCATCATCCCTGAACGTTTAGTTCAAAATGTATGTGATAGGACTGCATCATCCCTGAACGTTTAGTTCAAAATGTACATGATAGGACTGCATCGTCCCTGAACATTTAGTTCAAAATGTATGTGATAGGATTGCATCATCCCTAAACGTTTAGTTCAAAATGCACATGATAGGACTGCATCGTCCCTGAACGTTTAGTTCAAAATGTATGTGATAGGACTGCATCGTCCCTGAATGTTTAGTTTCCTCCATATCCAACTCTTGGACATTTTATTTGTATTACAAACATTTACACGGTGTTACATTTTTCCATGGTCGAATGGCACATGTCCACAAAATATAAAATACTAACATTTATAAGTCGAACATTCACTAGTGGGGACTTAGCGTTGAGCTCCACGCTAAGAATCATACATTACATTTTTGTAGCATTTGCATTATCAAGCTAATATGGTGTAGGGGTCAAAATGGGGATATTACATCAACGGTAATTTTTAAGTTACTTTAGAGACTAGATTCATGAATCCTTGGATACTTGCATGAGTAATTGGATGACAAAGAATGTTGATTGCCTCGAACTCCCCATTTTTTCTTGTTGGGAAAAATAGAAAGCTCAAAATAGACTTTTATTTGATGGGTTATATTTGAATGCTCCTTTGTTCTTATCCAAAATTATGGTTGCATTTTTGTAGGCTCACATAGATGGAGCTCATGTTTCTGAAACATCTCAAAGAATTTTCCACCCTCCAACCCTTTCTTTGGAATGTTGTAGAGGTTTCTTTGATGGGGCCTCAAAATCGAATGTGTATTTAGGTGGGGTGGGGGTAGTTATTTGGATGGATAATTCTTGTTGATACAAAATCAATATGAACTGTAGGGAGGGGACAAATACTTAGAGTGAGCTCATGTCTCTCTTGATGTTACTATTCTTCACCAATTCAAAGGGTATTTTGTCCATACATGTAGCCGTGGAATGAAAAGTTATTATAGTCTAGGTCACACATAAGTGTAGGGTTCAGGTTATCCTTTTAAATACATGGATGAAAAAAGTGAGGGATTTAGTTATGTCATTTGTAGATATAAATTTCTAGCATAGATCTATCAGGAGTTTAATCAAGAAGCACAATCATTATTAAAAGTTGCTCTCCAACTTGTCGAAGGATGGATTGTTTATCAAGTTTTTCATGATGGTGAGAAGGTTGAAGAAGGACATATTTAGCTATATTAAAGGTAATATTGGGACTTCCCCATTGTCATAGATTTTTCTATGGCATGAGGGAGATTCTTCCCTTTTCTGAGGATTGCAAAGATTCTACTTAAGTTTATTTTTTTAGGTCCCTCTCCTTAGTGGTTCCATTCTTGGCTAAGGATGCTAGGATTTTCATATTTTTCACTGGGCATTATCACTCCACAATTGGGAGTATTTTCTTGTTCCCTAGGAATTATTAGATCAATCTTCTAGCTATTGTTGACTCCTTTAGGACATGTAGCACTATGGTTACAGGATTCTCCTTAGTGGGGTTTGCATCAATGGAGGATCTTTATTACATGCTACATTTCTATTATTTTTCGATATTGATAGAGTCTCAGATATACAACTACATTTGTCACATATGAACAATCCTTATTATACTGCTAAGACATGGTTGGACCCATTGTTTTTTGTTTTTTTTGCATATATGACGATACTCTTGGGGTCGGATTATATCATCTTAGCATTTTTGGATGTGATACAGGTTTATTGTGATGGAGAGGCTACTTCAGAGTTGATTCAATGTGCTTGTTGAATCAATATACTATACTGGTTTTTTGATTAATTGGACTAGTTATTTGGATCCTAGACTTGTGGGATCTTATATGATATCACTCCTTTATATATATTGGCAAGTGATAGTATTTAACTGGCTATTTTGTAGCTTAATGGATCAGTTGCTATATATCTCTATTATTAATGCGGAACTAGTTATGTTGGATAAATTTTTTGACACTTTTGTCATGGGACATATATGTAGTAGTCATAATTGTAATATTTAGTGGGATTCTAACTATGTTACTTCCATTGGATAGTCATATAACTATCTATTTTTTGGGACAAATATTTAGGCCCTCGCACGAAGTTGAGGTACCTTTTAGGTGCAATCGTCCCTTCAAAAAACGCACCAGGATTAAGTAAAACTTACAAGCATTTCTTAGAACTAGGCATGGGTGGGCTCTTAGCCTACCATGTCAGTTAACATGTAGGATAGGATTCAATAACGTGCGTGCGTTATGTATCACTATAATGCGTGCGCGTTTTGGTTAATATAATAAAAAAACAAACAGTTTGCGAACCGTGGCCACTGTTTCTTCACGAAAAATTGAAATGCTCGAGCGATCAGAGCTTCCAAAAAATGTCTTGGAGAAGTGAAGGGAGTGCAAATTCGAAGAGAAAGGAGGGTGATTTCATCTTGTAAGGAGAATTGGAAAGGTATGGATCCAAGTATTCATCCTTTCATCAATAAAAGTATAATTTTTTATGTTTCCCTAAATTAAAAATCCATGTAAACGAAATTCCAAAACTAAAAATTTTAAAAATTGTTATTGAACATATGGAAATCCTCCATACTATCAATCCCCTTAATAATTTTGTAGCCGCCTAAGCAATAAGGGATTTGAATCCTGACACCAACTTTTCTTCAATATTTTTCCCACATCTATTGCAAATTGGAAAAGAAAAACCATCCACCATTTTTCTAGGAGGAGGAACTATGGACTATAACCTAGTCTTGGCTTCTAGACTTGGCTCAACCAAACCGTATTTTTTTTCCCACACATTATTTTACCCTAAAAGTGTCTAACCAATACTTGTGAAGCCAACCCAATGGCATGATGTATTTTAAATCATCCCCCAAACCCCAAGAGACTAGGTTCCCCTCCTTTGTAGATACACCACTTACTTTGTTGCTAAGATGAACTACAACATATTTTTTGACCTCCTTCACCACCAAGACACTCAATCGATGGTTTTGGGTCTTCATACCTAGCAACCGAAAATATATTTACTTCATGGAACAAGCGTAGATCAACCCTCACATTCAAAATCTTGCCCCTTCTTAATGATGCATAGGACTTCACCACCAAATCTTCATCATCATACACTAGATTTTGAGCAAGGAAAGGGCCACGAACATGAAATGAATTAGATACAAAAGAGAAATTTATGAAGGTAGAGTATTACGAATAACATTTTCCCCAATACCTCGGCTCTAGAAAGGTGTAAATGATAAAGTGCTTTTCAGGCCCCCATTGTCTCGATCATTCATTAATAATTGAATTAGGAGCTCTCTACCATCGATAATTAATCGATTTACATGTAGTTGATCCTTACCTTCCACTTTGGTTTACATGTATTTCTTCTTATAATATTTTTAGATTATATTTATGTTTGTAATGTATTCGTTCTTGCACAAAGTTTGTACATTTTTCATTTTTGAGAGATATCATTATAGCACATGTATATGTTTCTAATGATTGGTTTTTTTAGTTTTTGATTGTAGTGACGACCACGGATGCACATTCAGACATCCAAAGATAAATTGAGAGGCTCATAGAAATTCAAGCCTCAATAACTATTGTTGATGATAGGTATCATATGCATGCATCCAATTTGGATGCAATAATAGAGACCTTTAGTAGGTCTAATGGTGCACTGCAAGATATTGCTACTTACAGAGAGAGAAAGAGGAAAGAATATGCTGATGGAATTAGCTACAAATAAGTTAAGAAGTTGAAGCTAACAAAACAACATATGCTTTCCCTTTTTAGAGATCCACAAATAGGTGAAATACCGAATGCAAACAAAAGTCATATTTCTATCCAGTGGGGTACATATCAACCATTCATAGATAATTGGATAGACCAATCATACATGGTGTTTGATCTACCACCACATAACAACATAGAAATTCCTCTATATTTTCTGAGAAATATGTACGCATAATTTTTTTGGGGGAATCATGTCAATTATTTTGATATCATGGAATACCAGGGTGTTGGGATGGGGATGCCTCAACAATGTCACAATGCGAGGCACATATATCCGAATCACCTAGTAGATCCACCTTGCAGGAAGCTACCCAGGCCATATGTGTTGACTGCACATTAGTTGGTCCCAGGGATGTAGGAGTCATTCCTAATGTTGGCACAGGAGTCATTCCTATGTTAAGTGGTTAAGTTGGGGCCAACCTAGTTAGTGTAAAAGTCAAGTCGGAGTTGTGTATAAATAGAGGAGGTGTGTTCCTCATTTAACACACATTCACTCTCTTGTGATTGGTGCATAGGTGAGAGAGAGATCTGCTATAGAGGAGAAGGAGCTCATGTTTGGGGATTACATCTTTGTATTTTATAGTCATCTATATTGAGGAAGCTTTGCTGGGTTTTCTACCCCATGAGGGTTTCCCAAGATAAATCTATGTCTCTTGTGTTTATGCTATGCTTGTTGTTCTTTCAGTGATCCTGTATATGATATTGTTGTGAAATGGAATGTAATACTAATATTTTCTATCTTCGCATATTAAATCTTAACATGGTATCATAGCTATCCTGAAGGAAGGCAATGTATGGCACTTACGACACTTGTCTCACTTGTGACAATTTGAAAGTTAGGGTTTTATATAGAAAAAACTAGTCATTGTGGCACTTTCGCTATCAATCCATTTTGGAGAAATTTCAAGATCTAAAACTTCTACAGGTCGTACATAACATCCCCCTATACCTTGTGTCCAATGGATAGCCTCACATTCATTTTATTTTGGGATATATGATCAGTACAAGTTAGGGTTTCTGCCTCTTCCAGATCTCAGTCATAAAGAAGTGACCTAGGAAAAAAGGTCATATCTCAGGCTAGGAAGCTCCAAATGAAATTTAGTAAAATGTGACTAGTAGGGAATGGACTATAGTGTCACAAGTCTGCTTTTCGGAGGCCAAAGTTGAAATAGTGACACGTGGTACTCTGTACAAGTTCGCTCTCCTATTTTATCCCATAAAAAGGTCACGTTACGAAATTTGGCATAACTCTCTCTCTCAAAGAATCCATTTAAGGTCAGATCTATGGGGTTGGAAAGATAACAAGTCAGGCTATCATAGGCCGATGTTTTAGACCCCGCAAATTCAAAATTTCTGAGTTACACCAGAAACAATAAGGAACATATTTCTGTGAAATAGAATTGGATTTTGATCATTCTCATTTTTGGCCTATCACTGCTGCGGGAAATTAGGGTTTTAGAGAAAGTTGGAATTTTTGGAATCTGAGACCACGGCTGGATGGTCCTCATCAAAATCGAAATTTAGAGACCAAGATCAAATTTTTTGGTTGGGTAGAAGGCTAGGCTTGATCAAACCCTAGTTCAGGATTTTGATCGGAAAGGTGGAAAATTAGGGTTTCTGCAAAAGTTGGAATTTTTGGAAACTATGACCCCGGCTGGAAGCTCCTAAGAAAAATCGAAGTTTAGAGAAAAATATCAAACTTTTTTGTTGGGTAGAAGACAGGGCTTTATCAAACCTTAGTTCGGGATCCTATCAAGAAGATCCAGAAGTTTCAAAGGAAATTTTGACAGGTCAAATTTTGGAGATTTAAAAATTGAAGTATGCTAGATTGATTAGCTCAGCAATGCGCCTCTTTCCATCCTTTCAAAAGTTTGAAATTCAATGTTTTAATTTTTAGTGTTTCTCTGACAAACCCTAATCCAACTCCAGATCCAGTTTGATCAAATCAAAGTGGATTGGGTTAATCCTAGAAGAGAATGAATTGGGCACCTTCATAAGTGAAGAAGTTCTAGTTCCATAGAGAGATGAGGCTAAGGACTTACATAAGAAGACTACAAGTAATCCTGATAAGTATGACTTGAGGATATACATGTATGTTTTTAAATTTGATTCTTGATTAAGTTCATAATATGTTTGTCTTCATGTTATTGAGGTTAGTACAATTATGATTGTTTGATAATGAATGCATGTGAATGATAGAAGACATTCATTGATTAGGGTTATGAAACTTATGATTGTACTAATGCACTTTTGGTGTTGTATGAGGATGATGTTGTCTACTAACAAGATATAGGTACATCAAGAAAGAAAAATCAAGTCCTATGACCATGATGACATGAAGAAAAAGGCTCATCCATAGTATTTGATCACATAGAATCTCTACTTATGAGGTATGTATGACCTTGTTCTACTATGCTTAACTTATGAGATATGCAGGTTCTAGCACAAGGTCTTTAAAATCATTAAAGAGAACAAAGAAGATATTGTTTGGGTATAATAATCCGGGTATCTTTTCCTATATTAAGTTACAATCCTACCTTGTGTTAGGATCTTAGGTAAGTATACCTATGTCTGAAATGATCATGACCATACATAATGTTTTTATAGTATTGAGATTATACTAATCAATGTATGATTATGTATGAGATCAAGAGGATGACAGTAGTGCACACTTAAGCATGCATAGTGGTACAAAGTGAATAGAAGTTCAAAGACATATAGAGATCAAGTGGGAGGAAACCATAAAAGATAAGTATTTGAGTTGTTATTTGAATCTCTGAAATAGTAAATGATATTGTTTGTAATAGCTATATGCATATTTGTATTCCTAGAATATATCATGCATAGTGTAAGAATTCATATAACATTGAATAGTATAGTACTAATATGCATATGATGGGTAAGTTGGACAAACATTCCATTGTTGTTTATCTAGAATGAAACCTCTTTGCTAACATGCTGAGAGCTGTGCACACTCTAGATAATATGTTATGGTAGAGATGGAAGGCATCTAGATAGCCACTATATGCATACAGGATATGGAAAAGTGTTGTGCCAAAATATTGGTCAAGATAGTTCCATGACTATGTGAATAATATTAATATGCATAGTAGGTTATCATGTCAACATGATTTGATGATTATGAAGTATTACTAATCATGTAATTAACTTTGATTTGTAGGAAAGATAATGTGATATTATCTACAAAAGAAGGATGATGAACACTGAACAAGTGATGGATGTTCAACAAGAAGACTTACAAATCAAACGTAATATAGAAGGCTTGTGGCTAGAATATTCTCTTAGAAAGAGGAAGAGGATCATGACGAGATGTTTGATCCAAGTGGCTAGATAAGACCATTCTCTTAATGGTGTAATTGAAGAAATCTCTATATGGGTGCCCAGGATCGATAGTCATTTGATGAGCTTAATGATCACCATGGGTGATGCGGATTTCAACCTTTGCTACAAGGTTGTATATGGTGTCTCTATACAGATGACATTCTTCTCTTAGATGGATGCAAGAAGGAACTCACCATAGAGTTCGAATGATCTTGAGGATCATATAAGTAGACCCATTTGACAGAATATTACATGGATAGATATGCAGAAGATCACTCAATGCAGAGTGTGAATGATGTTCAGTCACAGAGGGAGAATTGATAGCTTCTTGACAAGATTGGGCTTTACCAAATGTAAATTTGATTCTAACCTTTAGCTTAAGGTTATTGATGATGAACCTATCATACTATCACTGTATGTGGATGATCTCTTTATGTTAGGGAATGAGAAACAGATCATGGAAAGAAAGAAGAAGCTCGCTACAGAACTTGAGATGAAAGATCTCGGATTGATGCATTACTTCTTAGGACGGGAAGTATAGGAAGGCCCAAAAGGAATATTTCTCAACCAAGGAAATTATTTGATATGTTGGAATGCGAAGCCATGGCCACTCCCATGGATTCCAACATGAAGCTATTAGTTGATGACTCATCAGAGTTAGTGGATGTGACTTTGTACAGACAGATTATTGGGTCATTGATGTATCTGACGAATACCAGGCCAGATATATGCTTTGTTGTGAACACCTTGAGTCAGTATCTAGTGGAACCTAAGCGTGTTCACCTGATAGCTGCAAATCATGTGACGAGGTACCTAAAGGGTACGATAGATTTTGATCTATGTTATCTTGGAGATAATGAGTTCAGATTGTATGGCTACAGAGATGTTGATTGGGCAGTAAGTGTATCAGACAGGAAGAGCACATCGAAAGGATGTTATTGTCTGGGATCTACCATGATCTTGTGGTTTAGAAGGAAGCAGTCTAGTGTGGCTCTCAGCACAGCTGAAGCAGAATATATTGTTGCTTACTCTGCTAATTGTGAAGCGATATGGCTTTGAAAGTTGTTATCAGGATTGTTTGACTTGGAGATGGACCCCACTGTGATATTGTGTGACAACTAGAGTTGTATCAAGATGAATAATAATATAGTGTTCCATGATAAGTCAAAGCACATAGAGATACGATATTTCTATATACGGTATATGATGCAGAAAGGAGCTATAAAGCTTGAGTATGTGAGCATTGATGAATAAGTTGCTGATGTATTGACCAAACCTCAGTCTCGAGTAAAGTTTGAGTATTTTCGAGAGAAGCTTGGTGTAGTTCAGAAGGACCCTCCTCAAAAGGGGGAGTGATATGGTTGCTGATGATGAGATTTCCTGCATCGACGGTGAGGTCAATGATGAGGTTACTTCTTTCGACGATGAGGTCGATGATGAGGTTACATGTTCTGACGATGAGGTTGATGATGAGGTTACCTGTTTCGACGATGAGGTTGATGATGAGGTTAATGGTTCCGAAAATGAGGTCGATATATGGTCCTTAGTCTTTGTCTAGGTGGAAAAGGAGGGATTGTATCATCCCTGGTCTTCAGTCCTTGAATTGATCCATAGACATATGTCTTTGAGAAGTGGTCACTAGTGGACGTGATAGGACTACATCGTCCTTGAACATTTAGTTCAAAAAGCACGTGATAGGACTACATCATCCCTTAACATTTAGTTCAAAATGTACATGATAGGATTTCATCGTCCATGAATGTTTAGTTCAAAATGTACATGATAGGACTGCATCACCCCTGAATGTTTATTTCAAAATGTATGTGATAGGACTGCATCGTCCCTGAACGTTTAGTTCAAAATGTACATGATAGGACTGCATCGTCCCTAAACATTTAGTTCAAAATGTACATGATAGGACTACATCGTCCCTGGATGTTTAGTTCAAAATGTACATGATATGACTGCATCGTCCCTGAACGTTTAGTTCAAAATGTACGTGATATGACTGCATCGTTCCTGAAAGTTTAGTTCAAAATGCATGTGATAGGACTGCATCATCCTTGAACATTTAGTTCAAAATGTACGTGATAGGACTGCATTGTCCTTGAACATTTAGTTCAATATGCACGTGATAGGACTGCAACATCCCTCAACGTTTAGCTCAAAATGGACGTGATAGGACTGCATCGTCCCTGAACATTTAGTTCAAAATGTACGTGATAGGACTGCATCATCCCTGAACGGTTAGTTCAAAATGTACGTGATAGGACTACATCATCCCTAAGCAATTGGTTCAAAATGTACGTGATAAATCCTAGATCTGATCTAGGTCACATCCAGTATGAAAAAGGACTGGCTCTGTGGTGGTAAATCCTAGTTCTGATCTAAGTCACATCCAATATGAAAAAGGACTTGTTC
>BSBM01002120.1:817500-845000 GCA_027924585.1 Larix kaempferi
TCGTCTTCATCATCATCATCGTCATCATCTTCATCTTCATCATCATCATCATCATCATCATCACCATCTTATCATCATCCATCATCTTCATTATCATCCTCATCATCATCATCGTCATCATCATCGTCATCACCCTCTTCCTCACCATCATCCTCATCATCATCATATTCCTCATCACCCTCTTCCTCCTCATCATCTTCTTCCTCGTCATCATCATAATCATCATCATCATCATCATCATCATCATCATCTCCATCATCATCATCATCATCATCATCATCTCACACTAGTAATGATTCAAAATTAAAGAAGCTCCTTATGATGATGAAGATTGGTAGATTTTTATTTTTATATAACATTGAACCCCATAACTTGCCTACAATCCCTATAACCTTTAACTCGTAAACTACAATCCTTATAACCCTAACCCAAAAATTCCTAAACACCTAGAAGGAGTTATGCACTTAGGGATTATGGTTTAGAAGAGGGCCTAAAGGACTTAATGGGGGAGGGGCTCTAGGAATAAACCGACACATATCAATTTATTATGAAATAAATGAAGGAAACATTACCCACATCATTTGCCTCCCCACCTCCAATCCTCCTCCTCCTCACCATCCTCCCACTCATCCTACTCATTCCCCTACTCCACCCCTCACCCTTCTCCTACTCATCCTCCCATGCCTTCTCCTCCTCCTCCTCCCTCACCTCCATTCATATAACCTCCTTCCCCTCCCCCTCCACCTCCCTCCTCCCACTTCGCCTCCTCCTCCACCCACCCCCACCCCCTCTTACCCTCTCCCTCGCCCTCTTCCTCCTCCTCCTCCTCCTACCTTGCCTCGCCCTCTTCCTCCTCCTCCTTCCTCCTCCTCCTCCTCCTCCTCCTCCCTTGGCCGCCCTCCCTTGCCTCGCCCTACCCATCCTCTCCCTCTCCCTACTCATCTTCCCTCTTTCACATCATGGGCATTGTCGCAATGCGACATAACCTTTGATGAACACCACAATGCAACGTAACCCTTGATAAACATCACAATGCGACATAAACCTTGATGAACACCACAATGCAACGTAACCCTTGATAAACATCACAATGTGACATAAACCTTCATGAACATCAAATTTCACATTGTGAATATGTTGCATCTAACCCTTTATGGATGCCACAATGCAACATAGGCCTTGATAAACATCACAATGCGACATAATATGTCGCATCTTGGGCTGTGTTGCCATATGTGTTACATATTGAGCATTGTCGTAATGCGACATAACCCTTAATGAACGCCACAATGCAATGTAACCCTTGATAAAGATCACAATGCGACATAAACCTTGATGAATGCCAAATTTACATTGTGAATATGTTGCGTCTAACCCTTAATGGACATATAACCCTTGTTCAATGTCGCAATGCAACATAACCCTTGTTGAACGCCGCAATGCAACATAACAATTGAAATACCGCCACAATGCAACGTAACCCTTGATAAACATCACAATGTGACATAAACCTTCATGAACATCAAATTTCACATCTTGGGCATTTTCACAATGCAACATAACCCTTGATGAACGCCACAATGCAACATAAGCCTTCATAAGCATCACAGTGCGACACAAACCTTAATGAACGTCAAATTTCACATTGTGAATATGTTGCATCTTGGGTTGTGTCACATATTGAGCATTGTCACAATGCGACATAACCCTTGATGAACGCCAAATTTCACATTGTGAATATGTCACATCTAACCCTTGATGAACATATAATCCTTGTTTAGTTTATTTTCCTCATGGAGATATATTTTTATAAAAATCAATATGAGTTGGTTTAGGCGTTATAGAGAAATAATCTAAACATAATGATAAACATAGTCAAAACCAGATAACAATGGAGTAATGTCGTAATCCAACATATTAATATGTGTTAATCGAATGTCACATTATTAATAACAATATTATGTGACACTTGATATCACAATTGGTAAATCACTATTTTTTATACTTTAACTAAAAGTATATAAACATATTATGAATATCAATATTATGCGACGTTTGATATCACACATAATTGAATTGGTAAAAGTGTATGTACATATTATGAATATCAATATAAGAATATCCAATTTTTTTCTTTTCAATTTATGTTTTAAGAAGATGGAATATTTTTTAAGAAATAGCACAATGGAATATTTATTTATGTATAGACATTTTGAATAACAATGTTCCTATTTATTTCAATTATATTCAAATTATTGAAATTATTAATAATGTTATTATTTATTTTATTTATATTAAAATTTTATTTATTTCATTTATTGAATTTTTGGATAAATATTATTGGTTTCCTTCGAGATTATAAAAATTGAAATTTTGATAAATATTATTGATCTAATTTTTTTCTTTTCATTTTATTTTTTAAGATGAATGGAATATTTTTTAAGAAATAGTACAATGGAATATTTATTTATGTAAAGACATTTTGAATAACAATGTTTTTATTTATTTCAATTATATTCAAATTATTGAAATTATTAATAATGTTATTATTTATTTTATTTCTATTAAAATTTTATTTATTGAAATTTTGGATAAATATTATTTGTTTGCTTCAAGATTATAAAAATTGAAATTTTGAATAAATATTATTGATTGGACTCAATCTTATAAAAAAATCTTTGTTTTATAAATAACGACTTATATAAAAATCATCATTTCAATATTTTTAAAATTTGTTTTATAAATAAAAATGTCTATAATTTTTTTTTGGTTGATTAATATACTTTAATTAATTTTTTATTGAATAAATATTTGATAAAATTTGTATTAAGTAATTATTTCAATCATAATATACTTTTATTTTATTTATTATAAAATATATATACTTTTCTTTATTGTATCTATAATAATATTTAAATTAATTATAAAAATGGATTTTTTTATTTATTAATTTATGTATTATTAACTATTTAAACTTTTATTGCATAATTATTTCTTGCAATTTTTATTAAATAATTATTTCTATTATAATATATGTTTTATTTTATTTATTATATTATTAACTATTTAAACTTTTATTGCATAATAGCTAACATTATTATTAAATAATAGTCAATTTTAAGACTTTTACATTACAAATGAAATATATTATAACATTTATAAAATATTAAAATCATTACTTTATGTCAATTTTAAGACTCTTACATTACAAATTTACTCTAAAAAAAAAATTATTTCTTGCAATTTTTATTAAATCATTATTTCTATTATAATATATTTTTTATTTTATTTATTATATTATTAACTATTTATACTTTTATTTCATAATTATCATTGTCCATAATAAACTTTTATTGCATAATAGCTAAATCTTTTTGGTTTTTTTTATTGAATTACAGTACTAACCTAGTATGCAAATGAAATCTAGTCTTTTTATTGTTTTTTTTTTACATTTGAAATACATTTCACAATATGAAACATTATAATTATATAAATGTCATTTAATTAATACAATTCTAAATAATGAAATATTATAGTTAGATGAATGCTATCTATCACTATATAAGTTTAACAAAAAATTCACCATATACCCAAATGACATAGTCTATATTCGTCAATATAATTTAAGCAATTAATCTTATATCTCAACCATATATGTAAACAATCAAATCCAGATTTCAATACATACAAACAAAAAATCATAAGCCATATAATTTAACAATTATATATATATATTCCATGAGATGTCAAGAAAACGTAACCCTATCTAAAAGGAAAATAAATGTCGGAGTCTAGATGTAACTAAATTAGGCTAAAACCCCAGGACTGAGCTCTAGTTAACCCTGAGAAGTTTCGGCGGGATAGAGACAGACCGTAGTTCATTTGAAGGAACTCGGTGTTGGAGGAGAAATGCGAACACCGACATACAGTGTCGAGACCCCTTTGGCGACCTGCAAGTACACACCTGAGATGAGTTAAGAAGGTTGTTAAACGTAAATCCAGATATACAAAAGAGTTGAGTATGGTATTGTAACTTACCAAAGCTTATGAACTGGAGAAAACACAGTGCAACGTTATGAAGTTGTAAACAAAAGAACCAAGCTCCTTAAGAACTATCGATGGGGCCGCCGCCACACTAACTAACCAACTGAAAGGGATGGGGCCGCCGCCATGCTGCTCAACCACTTCCACATGCCAATACAACAGATGGCACACCAACACAACCATTACCACACTTCTCGCTGAGTGTAACTACCCGGACGTTGTTTATGGCTAACACAATTCATTAACCATTCATTACCCTTAAAGATGATGACTACCATTGAAACAATTTATCCCGTACACATGTAACCCTCTACTCGATCTTGATGATCAGCTCTTCCAAGTCCATCCCAAAAAAAGTAAGATATAAATGCCTATCGGCGTAATAACTTGTCGAAGGCTTATATATTGACAGGAGGTTTTAAAATGGACATCGGATCTAAAAAAATCTAGTTAAAATCCGTGGTTGTGCTTTGATTTGGAAATGATAGGATCCCTCCATTAAAAAATAAATCCCATGAAAGATCGCACCTACTCAGCGTGGTGGAAACCGTTAGATCAAAATAATCCACCCCAATTTCATTTGACTAGACTGGAATCACATATCTAGAGAAATGGGAAATTAAATAGAGAGGCTTTGCTAGAAAGATAGTCTGTTAAATAATCCATCTGTTGTAAATACACCTGTTGTTTTCAATAGATCTTGTGGTTCTTTTTGGTTTCTAAATAAATTTCCATCTCCACATTTACAGACTCCTTTACTCCGATCCTCTTCTGCAAATGTTTCTTCTTACTTTGCTTCAGCTTCTTGACAACCTATTTTGTCTGAACAGTGTTCTACAAATTTTTCCCAGCCTTCCTTCTTTGGTGTTCACGAAACATAGCATAAACATCAACACTCTGATTGTCCATCATGTAAGAAAATTCTCCATAAGCTAAGGCATATATAAAAATGCCCCTATATTATTCATGTTTTCTCTCCCTATAAGCGAACCAAGATTTGAATGACTAATACCCAAGGACTAAATTCTTTCATTCCTAGAAGAAATATTCCAGATACCCCATTAGGAAATATACCCAATATGGGCAGGTTAAGAGAGAATATATGAACAATAAATCTTCCACAACATCAAAAATAGTTTCTGATGAGATAAAATTGGCTAAGTACGGGACCTTGCAACACCTATTAAAACCCATAAACATAGATGAGATAGACATTGACATTCTTCAATTGAAAAGTGATATGAAGGATGAACAAGAGACACTATATTTTCTTAGGACAAAGATGAAGTTCATGGATCATCTATTACATGATGTTGAAGAAGTGAAAAAGGCCATAGAATCTTCCTCTGACAAAATAGAAAAGGGACTTGATGTCTTAGGGAAAAAGATTGTCAAGGCTCATGGCTTAGATAAGAAACCTGGCTATGAACTAGTATGCACTAGAAAGTGCATCAAGAGGTCATAAGGCCTCTCACTCAAGAAGAAAGTGCATCAAGAGGTCATAAGGCCTCTCACTCAAGAAGATACTCATTTAGAATGATGAGTATCCAAGAATAAGAAGACAACATACCAAAATTCAAATTTGGTTAGGATGTTGAAGAAGTTCAGGAATTATCAAGTTTAGTTTCTGAATTCAAGAAAATTCCAAGAGCTTTGCTTGAACACTATTTTGCAATGCTTCATGTGAAAACATACGAGTTTTTCTCTCAAGGTAAATTTGGTCCTTTTCCTATTACGGGGCCACCCCTTCAAATCTTTAATATGCATGAGGTTATGCAAGATGTAAATAATCCCTCTACTACCCCTTCTCATAGATTATGCTTTGAAATCAATGGAATGGAAAATTTGATATCTCAGATGCTTGAACAACTTGTTCTGAAAATAGAATGTCAATCCAAGCATGAAATTTTTTATGCCATACAACTTTTGGGTAATTGGTTGACATACAAAATGTCTCAAGACTCCAATATTTCCTCACAACAACTTGCAGTTCAACTAGTTGTAGGTTTCTCTGGTCTGGCCCATCATTGGTAGCGATGGTTTCCACAAGAAACTAGAGATGAAATACTTAGAGATTGAGATGCAGATCATCAAATTATTACTTCACTTGGTAGAGAATTCCACAACCCTGAATACCATGAAGACTATGAACATATGGCTTCATTATCCATGTCTCAGTGCATCTGTGACTTAAATCAACATGAGAAATATTTATGCTATATACATAATTTTTTGATTTCCCCATGTAATGCCGACAAACCATCCTTAAGCATTACCTAACAAGTTTCCCAGGACATGTTCCTAATGTGGTAGAGCAATTTATAAAAGATAAAATATAACTTTAGCTGGCCTATCACTAGCATAGCTTCATGCATATATCCTTCAATTCTGGGAAGAGCATTTTTTAAAGAAAAGAGTCTTCAACAATTTCAAAAGGAACACCTCTATGTACTCACTTGGTTTTTGTAATTCTGTGACTAAAATGCATGATTGGGGATGTGGATCTCATAATCATGAGCACTTTGGAAATGAATCTTGTAGTTGTAAGAGGAAAAGAAAATTTTCTACACTAAACCTACAAGATTCCACCCAGTCGGGCCATATAAACATAAAGAGCCCAAAAAACTACATAAGTGTAAATCCTATGCTAAGAGACGTTCTACCCTCACACGAAAAGAAAAAAATTTCATCTGTGGAAATAAAGGACATTGGGCTAACAAATATCCATCTAGGAAAATAAAGCAACACCTTGCTTCCCTACTATCTGAATAACTAGATCCAACTTGGTGGGATCTATCTTATTGCAATCAAGGTGACTACCCTAAAGGAGAGATTATTTTACTCCCTTCGGAGGATGAAGATGCCTTTTTAGACTCTGATCATGCTCCAGAGTTTAATAAATTTTCTCTCTATGAGTCTTCCTAATCTCACTCTGATGAAGAGAATTTACAGGGAAGTGATGGACCTCCTGAATACTCATTTTATATGTTTTTAGCATCCAGAGTACCTAAATTTTAGCCGCAATAGCGGCTTGCTAAGATAGATCAAATATTTTCCGAGATTCCTACATACCAATATGTACTAAGGCAAGAGCTTAAAGAAGAAAATAAAAACATGTTGGCACAAATCAAGGCTAAAGAAAAAAAAAAGTAGTAGACTCTTCTTCTCATAGTATCAAGAAAACTCTAGCTTTCTACAATCCCATAGATCTCTATCAGCATTATCTAGAGCAACATGAATACAACCAAAAATTAGGATTTGGGGAGTTGAGAGTTTTGATAGTTTTGATTCGAGGTCTGCCTATCCTCTTTGCCCATGCTTCTTGGATGTGGCATAAGAAAATAAGATATATCAAGTATAATACGAATTCATTAGTGTATGCTCTCCCTCTACGCCTAGTGCATCCTATAGGGATCTTCCAGTATGGAGTTTGTGATGATATTTGCAATCCAAAGATGATAAGGCATATTGTATTTTCTGAGAGCCATCTAGTAAGCACCAAAATTTGAGAATTTTAGACATAATTTCTTGGTTTAGACCACTTTATGCTCCAAGGTGTGATGCACTTTGAAATGTGCTATTGTCGAGGCTAATTTTTTGTGTTAAATTCAAAGTCTGTAAAGTGTTGGAATTGGTGCATCTCAAGCCGATTCGGTCTTCGTGTCTGTTAAAGCATCACATTCTCGATTTGTAATGATGATTAAGTTATTTTCGCAACTACTTTCCTTACAATGTAAAAGTTCTTTCAACAACTATTTTAGATACAATCTAAAAAAATTGAATGTAAAAATTTGCATTAGCTTCTCCAATATATATTTTTTATTTATGAATGCTTAAATTATTATGTAATAATTTAAATTTTGTAACCATAGTATGCTAATTTATGTATAAAATATAATAGATAAATTTGTATCAAAACAATAGTTTACACCCTAATTGATAAACAAGTTTGAAACAATATTGTATAATTGTAAAGAATATTTTTTACTTTTATGTAACTACTTTTAAATTTTATTTTAATGTTAATTTATTTTTTAGTTAAAACCAACATAGATCCATACCAGATCTATTAACTACCGAGAGGGATCCAATTTCTTGAGGTGTAATTTTTTTCTTGATTTGTAAAAAAATTAAGATAAAATAATTCAAAGAATAGTCATGATAATTTGATTAGTATAATATATATTTAATTTTATTAAAACATATGTAAAATATTTCTAGTTGACATGTTTTTTCTAATTGTTTTTTTATATTAAAATATGTCACATCACATCACAACATACTAAGTTATAAGCACCTCGATACTCTCAGTGCAATTAGTAAATTTAATAAGACCATGAAATTACAGTGTTAAGAGTTAATGCGAATGCATTTAGCACTTTAACATAATGAAACAATTTGTGTTATATATATATATATATATATTCTTGATTGACATATAATTTGATTTAAAATGGATGAGACAATAATATGCTACAATGGAAACAAAATACATTTATATTTTATTATTATAATTATAATATATGGCATGCTGATGAGCAGTAGAGAAGATGAAGTTTTTTGTTTTGTTTAGGAATTTCAAGCCATCATATTTTGAATTTGCAAATGTAGGAGAAAAATAATTGATGCAGGAGCATCTTGGTGTAGTGGGGTATTCTACATGTTTCATTTACTTTCAATAGTTAGTTCAGAATAATTGTTCGTTTTCATATTTTCATGGAATTGTGATTGTTTGCAAAAGTTGTTCTTGAAGCATTTGCTACAAAACAAAAGCTCTCAGTTCACTACAACAATTTACCCCTTTATGGGCAGTTTTTTCTTGAGGCAGTCTTGGAAAAACCATCCCCAAAAGTGTTTTGGGAAATTTAGGGGAAGTTCTTTAAAACCACCCACAAAAGTGTTGAGCATTTGACCTTTGGAGGCATTATTTTAAGAACCGCCTCCAAAAGTCTATTCCTCCTGACTTTTGGGGGCGGTTTTTTAAAACCGTGCATGGTTTTACAAAACTGCCCCCAAAATTTACAAGGAATGGACTTTGTGGGGCGGTTCTTAAAAAGTGCCCCCAAAATTCATGAGGAATGGAATTTTGGGGTGGTTCTTAAAAACATGGCGCCAAAAGTCCATTCCTCGTGAATTTTGGGGATTTTTTTTAAGAAACACCCCCACATGCATTGAAATTTTTTTTTTTGGGGGGGGGTTAAGAACCGCCTCTAAAATTCATGAGGATTGGACTTTTGGGGGTAGTTTTTAAAAAGCCGCCCCCAAAATTCAAGAACATTGGACTTTTGGGGGTGGTTTTTAAAAAACCGCACCAAAAAGTCAAGAACATTGGACTTTTGGGGATGGTTTTTGAAAAACCACCCCCAAAAGACCAATCCTTGTGAATTTTTGCGGGGGGGTTCAAAACTGCCCCCAAAAGTCATGAGCATTGGACTTTTGGGGGTGGTTTTAAAAAAACGGCCTCCAAAAGTCATGAGGATTGGAATTTTCTTTACCTATATTGACCATTTGGGATAGAAGGTTCTACATAATTCAATGCTCAACCATAAGGGGTTTTAGTGGTTAGGGTCCTTATGGTCACATTATGTCATATGCATGTGTTGTGCAATATACATAGTGAATATGATCACATTATGGTCAGTATGGTCACCATAGAGGCCTTAGGGGTTAGGGGATTTAGGAGTTAGGGTTTAATTGGTTAATGGATTTTAACGTGATTATGGTTTAATGGGGTTATGGTCACTATGGTCATTATGAGGGTATGGAATTGGCATGTAATCAAGAAAATCAGCCTCCCTATGTACCTTGTTGTTAGTGATGCTTATTGTTGAAATCCTTTGTCCCATACTTAACAAAAATGTACCCTTCACTCAAGTGAAATGACTTATTAAGCACGAGAAGCTTCTCTACCTTATTTTAACGCTTGGATTAAAGGAAGTTCCATCTAAATTGTAGAGTGTTTCTTAATTTCCTTGGAGGACCAACTTCGAGATTCTAGGTAGAGGCAAGGGCTAGAGCCTAGAGGAGGGGGCACATGGTTCTATTGATGAATCAAATCCCAATATATGCAACAATTTTGATATGTAATTATTTGTTATAGCATGACATTTTTTGGACTCTATAAGCCATTTAGCCTCTGCTTTTAGCTATATACTTGAGAAACTTTGCATATTTGTGTATATTGGATTGAATTCACAGGGATTCCTAATGTTCGTTGAGGATGCTTGAGAGTGGTTCCAACCTCGTTGGAATTCATACACAAAAAGTAGAATTTTATATCCCATATAGAATTCAATAGATTTAACAGTTTTGAAGCTTTTAGGATTCCAAGGATTCCAATGGATTATGTCATGTATGAGGGTATGGCATTGGCATGTAATGAAGCACGTCAAACTCCCTATGTATTTTTTGTTGGTGGTTCTTATTGTTGAACTCCTTTGTCCTGGCCTTAACAAAAATTTACCCTTCACTCAAGTGAAATCACTTATTAAGCATGGGAATATTCTCTTCCTATTTTAACGCTTGGATTAAGGGAACTATCCTCAAAATTGTAGGGTGTTGACTAATGTCCTTGGAGGACCAACTTCGATATTCTGGGTAAAGGCAAGGGCTAGATCCTAAAGGAGGGGGCATAGGGTGATATTGATGAATAAAATACCAATATATGAAAGTATTTTGATATGTAAAGTATATTTGGTATAGCATAATTTTTTTTAACTCTATACACCATTTAGCCTCTTTATTTATGTATTTTTTGGTAGATATGGATTCCACTTGATGCCAATTTTTTAAGTTGTATGCACCCTTTCTATATACATAAGAAATTTTGCATATTTGTATATAGTGGTTTGGATTCATAAGGATTATCATGAATATATTATGTAGAGTGAAAATGATTTAAATTTTATGATTTTTGGGATATTTCTAGTTCATAAACTAGGGTTTAATTTTATTAAGGGAAAACAAATGAATGAAATTAGATATCACAAAAGGAATTTTTTTTATGAAATTACCTGAGATGGAAGAGATGTATGCCTTCAATGGAATATCGTGCTTCTATGCTTCCTAATCGCTTTCACGATTCGACAAAGTGCATTCCCAAAACTCAACTTTCCGCGTTGCAATGGCGGAAATGAGGAATGCAGGCCGAATTGGGAAAGAAAACATGTTTTACAGATAACGTATTCATTTTGGTCTAACTAAAATGCATACACATTTTGGTCTAACAAAAACGTTGAGGCGTTCCCTTTTCCTATCCCGCGTGGCCCTCATAGTGGCAGGCTTGGGCTTGCACATTGCTAGAAGTAATAAGCAAGTATACTTTTCAAGTTTTTTACATCTATGATTGCATCTAAAAGTTCCCTCAACTTTGTTCGAGGGCCCTCATTTGATATTTTATATCGAAGGAATTTTTTTGAATCCTAGAAAAATTATGCTTGTAATAGTGAATGTAGAGATATTTTTCATTGAATGACATTCTTAATTTGTATCTTATTTTGGACAAATCTATTTTCATAAATTGTATTGCACTTTAGTATACCAACACTACACATTGGTGTTGTGCTTGTGAAAAAAAATATAGGAAACAATAACGTTAACAAACTTCGGTTTGTATAGGCATACCCTCCACTGAATCGAAACAATGGTATGGAAAGGATTCCTTGGAAGAACTCAGATAAATGACCTTTTGAAAGAGCTTGATTTCATTGCATATTCTAAATGATTTATAAGAAAAATTGGATGACTTATCTCTTATTTAGGAATTGAACACCTCCTTTTGGGATGTGGACAAGGTCTCTCAAAGTCATGATCACAAATCGAGCAAAGTATTAAACTACTATTAAAAATGTAAATTGCTAGATGGTTACCACATGAATTATGCTTCCTAAAGAAGGGTTTGTAGCAAATGGTTCAAAAATGTACATTAATCATTAATTATTTCAAATATATATACATTAATTTCCTTTAATTTATGTAACTTATACCATGCTGTTTTTCAAGGATTAGTTTCATTGATGATGAAATTATGGTTAAGCCTTAAAATACATTATGCAACAAGAAAAGGGAAGCCTTACATGAACTTTGAGATCATAGCCAATATTTTAAATCTATTTAGAGGTCAAACCATCATCGCTACTCAAATTTCTTTCACGGGATAAATAAATGCCCCGAGATTTATATTGCTTCCACTGAAAGTAATAAGTAGTGGTATTTTAGTGGAGTTGGAGGATATCATATTCTAACAAATTATATATCCATAGTTTCCCTCACTGATAAGGTACGCTTTTAACATAATTACAAGGAAAAAATCAATTCAAAGTTCAATATATAGAGTGATTAGTTCGCTATTTGTTATTTACAAAAAAAATAATCATGTTGCATTAATTAAGTGAATTGCAATCATTCTCAAAATGGGCCCATATTTCTTTTCAACGCATTTTCATAGACTAATTTATCAATGCCGAGGCCAAAGTCGTTACTGTAGTTGAAGAAAAAGAATAGACAACAACTTACTATTGTTCCATTTTTGTCGAAGTTCCTCCGCTTTGGAGCTATGACCCATTCAAATTATTAGAATCAAAACTCCTACAAAATCAGAAAATAATGTACACTATAGTCCATCTTTAAATCCTTGCGAAATGAAATTAAACTAGAGAGATGAGATTACAATGATATCAAATTGGCGAGATTTCGAATCTCATCGTACAAATTATTTATTCTGAATAAAATGTAATGTCAATTCCCCATAAATTCACATTTGTATCCACGGGGAGTAATTTATTCATCAAAAACATTAATCACTAACAACTAATGACTTATAGATATTACATACGGGTAAAATGTACCTGAAAAATGTTGAGAACGCAGAATATTTCAGATTTACATATGCAACATTCTAAGAAGTTGTAATTTGAATGATTGATGATTTACACCCATTTTTTAACGATTTTTGTAGCAAAAATCCAACTAGAATTGTAGTTTTAGGTTATTGGAATTGCTTAATTGGGATGCTTGAAGGATAACTAAGGCGATGAATTTGTTTCTGCAATCAAAATTGCAATTTGAACAATCAACAAAATGTCATCGAATTCCAGGAAAAAATCGCCGAAAAAAATACAAATCTTCTACTTTTTTGTCGGAGTATTGGTACAACCGCCGCACCTATGGGAATATAAAAATATGGAATACCCACCACTCCTCGTAATAAGACCTTGTGGTTGGTTTCAAATGTTCATCAACATCTGTAGGTTTTGGTGGAACGAAAAACCTTACATGGTATCAGAGTTCAGGTCTTAGGTTCAATTCCCGTGAGCTACGCTGGAGGGGGGTGTTGGAGTATTGGTATAACTACATGGTATAACTGCTGCACCTATGGAAATATAAAAATGTGGACTGACAACCACTCCTGCATCAACATCTAGAGATTTTGGTGTAACATCAAACCTTACATTGATGCTAATAACAAGAAATTGTATCTCTCATTAATTTAGAATTGATTTATATTTAATTACCTATCAACCCAAAAGATTAAATATCTAATTAGTATAATATCAATACATATTTAATCTCTAAGTAGTAAGTAATACCAACAACAACATGTCAAATCTCCACTTAGACTAGCAAAAAAGTATTGGAACCTTTCGAATAAACAACAAATCTAATCTCTAACTAAGGTATAGAAATTAAAACGATCTACATTACTCGTAACATATCAAATATCTAATTAATGGACTACTCATAGCATAGCAAATATCTAATTAATGGAGCATCTCACAATCCATTTACAAATCATTTTTGCATCCTACCAACAATAAGATTTTGCTTTGATTGTTGTTAATTTTCATGTCTATTTTCAAGCTCCTATGTCTTGTTAAATATATCATTCCCCTCTTCGAGTACAATTATGTCTTGTTAAATATATCATTCCCCTCTTCGAGTATAGTTAGTATTGATTAAGTTCAATTAATAACCACTATTTCGATATTATATCATTTGATTATCTGATTTATAGGCAGACATAGATTTTTTTAATTTTTTTGTGTGTTATGTTACTTTACGTTACCTTATGTGACAACATCTCCCCCATACTGGGTTGTAGAGCATCTCGCTCTTCTTGATGCAACTAGCACAACCACTTAACTTGTGGCTGGCGAAGACTCATAGGTCACAAGTTATGTGCCTTATTTAGTTAGATGGGTTGTCTCTCACTATGAGCTATCTATGCATGAGTTATGAGTTATCCATGCATCAACTACCAAATATTTTTTATATCTTTTTTTCATAATTGGTTATTCCAAATTTTTAATGACGCCCATAAAATCAATCTAGACAGTACACTTGTCTCATCCTCCTTCAATCTAGGAAAATAACAGATGGTATCCTACCCTAAACTTGTGGTCGATGAATACCTATAGGTCATACGTTAATTTCCATGAACAAGTTATTTGTTACTTGTTCTCCATTCTTAATTGTAATCACCTACTTTAGTTAAATGGATCGTCTGTCACTACCTGTTACCTAAGTTACAGGAAACGCCCAAGCAACCTTGGTGAAATGTAATTCCTCATTTTAGATCCTGAAACATAGAGGATACACCCTTGATACGACACTGATATGTATAAGATTGGTATGGATATGTTTCAAGGGTTTTGGATACGTTTCATCCTAGAGGTGATAGGTTTCAGAAAAATGGTAATATTAACTTCTTAAAGTAAAAGTGGCATTCTCCTTATATTTGATTTTCTATCCTTTTACTTCAATTTTTAACATTCCCATTAATTGTTTCAGGATGTTTGAGAGTGGTTCCAACATCATCGGACTTCATACGCAAAAAGTAGAATTTTAATCCCATTCATAATTCAGCAGACTTAATAGTTTTTAGGATTTCGGGATTGCAGCGGGATTCTATCATATATGAGGGTATGGGATTGGCATTCAATAAAGCACATCAACCCCTCTATGTACCTTGATGTTGGTGGTGCTGATTGTTGAACTCCTCTGTCTTTGATGGACTTGGACCTAGTTCCATAGCTAGAGGATGTGAACATTGGAGCTGGGCAGGGGCCTTCAAGCCCATGGGAATCAAGCTAGGATAAAGATCCTTATTTTTTATCTACTTTTGTTGAGGACATAGATGATGATTCTAACTTTGAGCACGGGGATTCATATGATATTAATTAAAGGTTTTCATAGTATCATGTTAGATGTATGATTAATAATATTCAATATTGGTGTTAGGTGATGATGATGATGTCCAATGATAATATTATGATGATTATGATGATGCGATATATATATGTGTGTGTGTGTGTCATTTCCCTACGATTGTCCTATCGTATCTGCCTTCTTTGAAAATTTTCCGTATCCGTTTCCACGTATCTGTATATGCTTCGATGCAACTTACCATGTTACCCATGCATGAACTGCTTGTTATCCATACATCAGCTGGACAATACACTTGTCTCATCCTCCTTCAATCTAGGAATTTACCATAGATGATAGTCCCCCAAATTCTGAGATATAAACACCTATGGTGTAATAAGAGTATACATTTTATTATTGGGCTTCTTTTGTAAATAGTTTTTTTTAATATGATATACTTAAAATAAAATTAAAAAATAATACTACAAGTTTTTGAGACAGACTCCAACGTTGAAATACAATATCTCCTATGATGATAAAAATAGAAATATACTTAGTTGAGATTCGTTGTTCCACATTAGGAGTATCCATGAGCACTGACCCGAGGAAAGTGGGGAAAGTAACTGGTGTATGACAATAATGAGCATAATAAAATAGATAAATTAGTATCTATTGACTTGAGAATTCCAAGTTGCTCTCAAAGTAGTTCAAAGTAGTTAGAGCCTATTTGTTCATGACGAAGTGTCAGTTCCCTGGCCTAATATTATACTCTCATTCGTTCCTTTAAATCCTAAATATAGAAATATTTTCCTTTCAAAATTTAATTAAATACACATATTTGTACTTCCATAACGAATGCCAAGTGAATTTGTCATATAAAACAAACCACAAATACCTTATCTTTAAATGATCATTGAGTTCGGAGGGGCCAACTCCATCGGCACCTATGTTCTTGACTTCCCAGAATGGACGACGACAGCGAACGCTTTGCATAAAAGTAGGCGCAGAGGGAGGAACCACTAGGAAGCCCTTCTGTCAAATATACTAAGATTGAAGATGCTTCCATTGCACAATGTGTATTTAACTAAGTTATAATCATGTTGGCAGAAGCAAATTGACCTATATAATATAGCATTGATGGTACATGTTCGTAGTACGGGCAATCGTTCATAGATTATTCAGTATATGCACAAATGGCTCTGATGAAGAATTTGTTGTTGGTCGTTGCATTGATGTCTTTTTGTATGCTAAGACCAGCAGAAGTAGCAGCCGCTTGGACTGCAGCGCATGCTACATTTAACGGCGGGAGCGATGCGTCTGGAACCATGGGTGAGTTTTAACTCAATTTGTAGAGCAACAATAACCTGTTAGAATAGTTTTTCAAATCGTTATGATTAAGTTACAAGAGCACAATTGAGGTGGTGAACAAGAACATTCAAGATTCAAAGCATATAGTCGTTGCTGCTGCTGCAGGGGGTGCTTGCGGTTATGGGAATTTGCATAACAGTGGATATGGCACCAACACTGCTGCGCTCAGCTCGGCTTTGTTCAAAGATGGACAAACGTGCGGAGCGTGTTACGAGATGAAGTGTGACGCTGCCAAAGTTCCTCAGTGGTGTCAGCCCGGGCATGGATCGATTATAGTAACAGCCACCAATCTTTGTCCGCCGAATAACGCCCTGCCCAATGACAATGGAGGGTGGTGCAATTTACCCCTTCAGCATTTCGACATGTCACAGCCCGCCTTCCTGCAGATTGCGAAATAAGAGGCCGGGAGTGTGCCCGTTCATTACAGAAGGTATATAATATTTACCCTAATTTTGATTATTTTGATAAGCTGTGTGCCCAAATGCACACAACTTTAATATGAAATTTTCAGGGTAGGCTATTCTATTAGACATAGTATAGTTTTAACATGGCCATGTTGATGGATTCGGTGCAGGGTTCCATGCAAGAAGAATGGAGGAATACGGTTCACAATAAATGGGCGCGACTACTTCGAACTGGTTCTGATTAGCAATGTTGGGGGTAGAGGAGATGTGAAGGCGGCGTGGATCAAAGGCTCCAAGACCGGGTGGCAACTGATGCAAAGGAATTGGGGAGCAAATTGGCAAAGCAATTCGTATCTTAACGGGCAGAGTCTGTCATTCAAAGTCACCATAAGCAACGGAAGAACAGTGACAATGTACAATGTCGCCCCGGCTAACTGGCAATTTGGCCAGACTTTCGCTGCCTCTCAACAATTTACATGAATGGCATTCGCTGGTATTCTGGTCCTCGTTCTAATAAAATGTTCATGGTTGTTTGCATTAATCCCGGGTCAATCCATCTTCCCTTTCGGTATATTTACCGTAAATCGCATTGTTGATAAACTGTACAGTATAATATTTTGTGTTTTAAAGGAATGTTTGCGGTAATCGAATATTCAAACTTATTCAATATTTTGAGGTGTAATTATTATTATTATTATTTTAAATATTTTATATATTAATAAAAAATTTACAACTCAAAATTTTTTAACCCACTCATTCTTATAATTTTGTTAAATTTATTTTTTAACTTATTATTATTTAGTTAAATTTGTTTTTTTTTAACTTACCTGTTTTTATTATTTTGTTAAATTTATTTTTAACAATATACAATTTTTATTATTTATATTAACACCTTATTACTCGTAATGCAATCAAAATTTAAATTATATAAAAGATTAAACTTTTAAAAGAAAATATATTATATTTTTAAAAAATTAAAATTTTATTTATATATACTTATAGAAAAAAAGTCAAACATTGTTGCTTAATAATTTATTAATTATCTTCTTGATATAAAAGCTACTACCTCTACACTGTTTTAAGGATCATTAATATGATACTTTATCATCACATAGCAACAAGTTAAGATTTTTTTCCAAAGAAAAAATCGTATCCATTGATCTTAGAAGAACAAAATAAGCACTATAAAGTCTGAAGACTATAATATCCAAAATTTGATAATGAAAATCTTGATTCATATACTTGCTTACAAAATAAATATTTGTCCGTAACAAAAGAGTTCAAACCTAGTATTTAGTTCGAATTTATCTTGCATATGCCTTTGTCCATCTTTAAACCTTCTTTTGAAAGGATATCTGCATCAGTATTTTGTTCTCTATAGATGTGTACAAATGTGACTTTATGAAAAAATATAACTTGCTGAACCACGTTGCTTCCTAAATTCTGGGGTGCATGGTTGTTGAAACCATTTTCCTTGTTCATAAATCTTATCAATAACTCAGAATCCTCGTATACTTTTAGAATTTCAATCTTCTTATCTTTTGCCAGAAGGAGTAAGATTCGCAGAGCCAGTCCTTCTGCTCTGTTGTTGGTTCCAAAACCTTCGTTAGCTTGGAAGCTGATAGTCTCAGTCTCCGATAGCCTAAGAACACCGCCCAATCCACAAACATTATCCGAACAGGCTCCATCAAAATACCCCACCATTTCTCCTTCAGTTATATTAAAAACTTTAGGCACTCTATTCCGATGTATTTTCTCTGGTTCTTCAAACAGGTGATAAATAGATAGGATATGTGCCGTAAAATAGTAACCAGAAAAGTTGGTATCTTCAAAAACATAAAGATTTCTGGCAAGCCATATATACCAAGGAACCAGAAAGGCCAAAGCTCTAATACCTTTTAGGCTAGGTTCGTCGAACCATGACTTCATAAATTGATCAAAAGAATCGCCTTCCTCTACTTTAACCATGCTGATTTTCTGTCGTAAACATGCCCATACCTCCTGTATGAATGGGAACCCTGTAAATAAATGTGTTGCGTCCTCATCCGCCAACCTGCAAAGGCTGCACTTGCCGGGACCTTCGAAGAATCTTCCTTTTAAGCTATCCCAAGTGAGTATCTTGCCCTTGAGAATGAGCCAAATAAGAATTTTGCTCTTATAAGTTGACCTGACTTTCCAGATTTTCTTCCACCACTAAAGGTCTTCTATAAACCGATCACTCCACTGCATAGTGTAAGCTGCCTTAACTATAAATGTACCTTCTTCCTCACAACTGTACCATCGTAAAGATCAAAATCATTGCTCAGCACCATAAAACCTTTTTCCAAATCTGCAATCCAATTATTCCAAACTTCGACCCATCTTGCCGGTAATTGTAACACTAAATCATCTTCCCATTGCTAAAAATAATGATAGCTCCCTTCCGCTATGTCTGCCAGAACCTTATAGCCCCTTTCAAATAAGAATGTTGTCAATTCCTCCAGGAGTTTAGTGCGCTGATGGACACCTTTATATTTATCTAGTTCGATTCTTGCTACGAGGCCATTTCCCACTTGCCAAATAAGCCTGTCCCCAATTACAGGAAAAGCATAAATGATGTTTTTCCAGAAAAGGGAACCTCCACATCCCGATTTGTTAGCCTGACGAATCCATCCAATCAAAGATATATTATCCATGCACTTGTATCTCATAATACCCTGCCATTTTCCTTCCTTAGTAATCAGATGCCAAACAAACTTTGATTCTAAATCCAAACCCAAAGTTTTCAAATCTTTAACCCCCCACCCACCAGCTTCCTTATGTCTAGAAATGGAATCCCATGACGTCCAATGTAACCCTCTAGCTTCTTTACTTTGCCACAGGAATCTAAAAAAGATCTTACGAAGGGCATGCAAAACCCCTTGAGGAATTTTAGCCAAAATAATCCAATAAATTGGGATGGCGTTCAACACACTCTTAATAAGAACAATTTTCCCTCCCTTTGAAAGAAAGCGATTACACTAGAACTGAATTCTTCCTTCCACCTTTGCAATAAGCCATGCCCAATCTTTCTTAAGATAGCAATTAGGTTTTAAGTGAAACCCCAAGTATACAAAACCCTCTGCTAGCGGAATTGCATCCATTGGCATTATTTCCAGAAAATCGACCAACTCTTCATTGCTGATTTCATTAAAGTAACAGGAAGATTTACTAAAGTTGACAAGCATACATGTTGCTCTGCTAAACAGCCAAAACAGATCTTTGATTTCTCGTGTCTCAGCTACCAAGTTGCCCAGGAATAACAAAGCATCATCCACAAAGAAAATATAGGTTAATCTAATTGCTCCAAAAGGAATTCCCTGCAGAACATTGTTATCCACAGCCTCAGCCAACAAACGGCTCAGTCCATCCATGACTAATAAGAAAAGATATGGTGAAAGAGGGAAACCCTGCCTCAAACCCCGTTCAGGACAGAAAAAACGGGAAGCCGCTCGATTAATTAAGACCAAAAAGTTAATGGTTGTGATATAAGGCCAAACCCAATTCACAAAGCGCAGTCCACATCCAATCTATATAAGGACCAAGCGAATATATAACCAACTGGTACGATCGTAAGCTTTGGAGAGATCAATCTTCAAAACCTTTGACAGGATTTTTCTAGTCTTCAGGGTATGAATGCCTTCTTGAGCACGACCAACAGCCTCATGAATACTTCTTCCTAGAAGGAATCCAAACTGTTCCGGGGAAATATGTAAAGCCACACTACGTCCTTGCAATGGCATTGATATGTATCAGATTAGTATGGATACGTTTCAAGGGTTTTGGATGCGTTTCATCCTAGAGGCGATAGGTTTAAGGGAAATGGTAATATTAAATTCTTAAAGTAAAAGTGACATTCTCCTTATATTTGACTTTCTATCCTTTTAATTCAATTTTCAACATTACCATTAATTGTTTCAGGATGTTTGAGAGTGGTTCCAACCTCATCGGACTTCATATGCAAAAAGTAGAATTTTAATCCGATTCAGAATTCAACAGACTTAATAGTTTTTAGGATTTCAGGATTGCAACTGGATTCTATCATATATGAGGGTATGGGATTGGCAGTCAATCAAGCACATCAACCCCTCTATGTACCTTGATGTTGGTGGTGTTGATTGTTGAACTCCTCTGTCTTTGATGGACTTGGACCCAGTTCCATAGCTAGAGGATGTTAACATTGGAGTTGGGTAGGGACGTTCAAGCCCAGGGGAATCAAGCTAGTCTCGAGATCCTTATTTTTGATCTACTTTTGTTGCGGACATAGATGATGATTCTAACTTTGAGCATGAGGATTCGGATGATATTAGTTAAAGGTTTTCAGAGTATCATGTTACATGTATGATTAATGATATTCGATATAGGTGTTAGGTGATGATGATGATGTACAATGATAATATTATGATCATTATGATGATGTGTGTGTGTGTGTGTGGTTTACCTACGATTGCCGTATCATATCTTCATTTTTTGAAAATTTTCCGTATCCATTTCCCCGTATATGTATATGCTTCAATGCAACTTAGCGTGTTACCCATGCATGAACTACTTGTTATCCATACATCAGCGGGACAATACACTTGTCTCATCTTCCTTTAATCTAGGAAAAGGATAGATGGTAATCCACGCTAAATTCTAAGATATAAAACACCTATCGATGTAATAAAAATATATATAATATTTTACATAGCTTCTTTTGCAAATAGTTTTTTTTAATATGATATACTTAAAATAAAATAAAAAAATAATACTACAAGTTATAGAGACATATTTCCACGTTGAAATACAATATCTCCGAAGATGGCAAAAATAGAAATATAATTAGTTGAGATTCGTCGCTCCACATTAGGAGTATCCATGAGCACTGACCCAAGGAAAGTGAGGAAAGTAACTGGTGCATGACACAAGAAAGATCCCCTTCTCTGCTACACAGTCCCTTTAGTGCCCCTTCCCTCCATTGCTATTCAGGGTGGGCATAGAAAGGTCCAAGATGCTAAAGCTTTAGATATCACTTGGATTCACTAGGTTTATCAAGACATTCCAGCCTCTCATCTCTCTCAGACTTAAATGGTCTCTTGGTTTTTCTGATTCCGGGAAACACTAATTTGCAACCACAAAATTCAATTTTTGGGCTTCCGTATCTAGATTCTCCCAGGGATTTTTGAGCTTTTGGCACTCTCAAATTAACCCCAGGGTTCGGGTCTATGGATCCCCACTCTATTTCATGACTAACACGAGTTTCTGATAATTTTTGACAACTTGAAAGATGGCTCGTTCTCAAGTTGTGATTTCTGCAATTTCTCTTGTTGGGAATGCATAGCTTGCTAATAATTGGTCTCTAGTTGCAAAACAATGGAATGGGAGTGACTATAGGAAATGAATTCCCATGAGGGAAATTGAATTATGGGTATCGAATACCGATCCCATACTCAACGATATGTATTTTTGCGGTCATCCCATGCTCCATTAGATTCATGAGCTGATTTTTTAGCTGATTTCTTACAATATAAATAAATATCAGCATGGAAATCCACTCAGGTAGTTTCTTACCATTTATGGAACAAGGGGTTCTCAAAATGACAGTTGGAAACAAAGGATTGGATCCCTACACACCCCTCAACTCTCCCTAGTGGATAAGCACAGCCCCTCATTTTAGTTTCCTCCATAGCCAACTTGTGGATATTTTATTTGTATTATAAATATTTACATGATGTTACATTTTTCCATGATTGACTGGAACATGTCCACAAAATATAAAATACTAGCCTTTATAAGTCGAACATTCACTAGTGGGTCCTTAGCCTTGAGCTCCACGCTAAGAATCATACATTACATTTGTGCAGCATTTACATTATCAAGCTAATATGGTGTAGGGGTCAAAATGGGGATATTACATCAATGGTCATTTTTAAATTACTTTAGAGACTAGATTCATGAATCCTTGGATACGAGTAATTGGATGACCAGGAATGTTGATTGCCTCGAACTCCCCAATTTTTCTTGTTGGGAAAAACATAAAGCTCAAAATAGACTTTTATTTGATGGGTCATATTTGAATGCTCCTTTGGTCTTCTCCAAAATTCTGGTTGCATTTTCGTAGGTTCACATAGATGGAGCTCATGTTTCTAAAACATCTCAAATAATTTGCCACCCTCCAACCCTTTCTTTGGAATGTTGTAGAGGTTTCTTTAATGGGGCCTCACAATCGACTGTGTAATTAGGTAGGGTGGGGATAGTTATTTGGTTGGATAATTCTTGTTGATACAAAATCTATACGAATTGTAGGGAGGGGAAAAATACTCAGAGTGAGCTCATGGCTCTCTGCATGTTACTATTCTTCTCCAATTCAAAGGCTATTTTGTCCATACATGTGGCTATGGACTGAAAATTTATTATAGTCTGGGTCACACATAAGTGGAGGGTTCAGGTTACCCATTTGAATACATGGATGAAAAAAGAGAGGGATTTAATTATGTCCTTGGTAGATATAAATTTCCACCATATATATAAGGAGTTTAATCAAAAGCATAATCATTATTAAAAGTTGCTCTCCAAGATGTCAAAGGACATATTGTTTATCAAGTTTTTCATGATGGTGACAAGGTTGAAGAAAGACATATTTAGCTATAGTCGAGGTAATATAGGGACTTCCCCCATTGTCATAGATTTTTCTATGGAATGAGGGAGATTCTTCCCTTTTCCGAGGATTGCGAAGATTCTACTTAAGTTTATTTTTTCAGGTCCCTCTCCTTAGTGGTTCCATTCTTGGCTAAGGATGCTAGGATTTTCATATTTTTCACTGGACATTATCACTCCACAATGGGGTGTATTTTCCTATTCCCTCGGCATTATTAGATCAATATTCTGGCTATTGTTGACTCCTTCGGGACATGTAGCACTATGGTGATAGGATTCTCCTTAGTGGGGTTTGCATCAATGGATGATCTTTATTGCATGCTACATTTCTGTTCTTTTTCCATATTGACAGAGTCTCAGCTATACAACTACATTTGTTACATATGACCAATCCTTATTATACTGCTAAGACATGGTTGGACCCATTGTTTTTTGGGTTTTTTTTGCATATATGATGATACTCTTGGGGTCGGATTATACCATCTGAGCATTTTTGGATTTAATACAAGTTTATTGTGATGGAGAGGCTACTTCGGAGTTGATTCAATGCGCTTGTTGAATCAATCTACTATACTGGCTTTTTGATTAATTGGACTGGTTATTTGGATCCTAGACTTGTGGGATCATATATGATATCACTCATTTATATATATTGGCAAGTGATAGTATTTACCTGGCTATTTTGTATCTTAATGGATCAATTGCTATATATCTCTATTATTAATGTTGAACTAGTTATGTTGGATAAATTTTTTGACAGTTTTGTCATGGGACAGATATTTAGTAGTCATAATTAAAATATTTAGTGGGATTATGACTATCTTATTTCCATTGAATAGTCATATAAATATCTATTTTTTAGGACAAATATTTAGTCCCTCGCATGAAGTTGAGGTACCTTTTAGGTGCAATCGTGCATTCGCAGAACACGCTAGGATTTAGTAAAACTAAAACGTGTTTCTTAGAGCTAGGCATGGGTGGGCTCCTAGCTTGGCATGTCAGTTAACATGTAGGATAGGATTCAATAACGTGCACACATTATGTATCACTATCATGCACACATGTTTTTCTTAATATAATAGAAAACAACAAATATTCTGCAGACCGCGGCCACTGTTTGTTCATGGAAAATCAAAATGCTCGAATGATCAGAACTTCAAAAAAATGTCTTGGAGAAGTGAAGGGAGTGCAAATTCGAAGAGCAAGAAGGGTGATTTCATCTTGCAATGAGGATTGGAAAGGTAGGCATCCAAACATTCATTCTTTCATCAATAAAAAAAAAAAATTATGTTTCCCTAAATTAAAAATCCATGTAAATGAAATTCCAAAACTAAAATTTTTAAAAATTGTTATTTAACATATGGAAATCCTGCATACTATCAATCCACTTAATGAATTTTGCATCCACCTAAGCAATAAGGGATTTGAATCCCAACACCAACTTTTCTTCAATATTTTTCCCACATCTATTGCAAATTGGAAAAGAAAAACCATCCACCATTTTTCTACGAGGAGGAACTATGGACTATAACCTAGGATTGGTTTCTAGACTTGACTCAACCAAACCATATGCTTTTTTCCCACACATTCTTTTACCCTAAAAATGTCCAACCAATGCTTGTGAAGCCAACCCAATGGCATGATGGATTTTAAATCATCCCCCAAACCCCAAGGGACTAGGTTCCCCTCCTTTGTAGACACACTGCTTACTTTGTTGCTAAGATGAACTACCACATATTTTTTGACCTCCTTCACCACCAAGACACTCAATCGATGGTTTTGGGTCTTCATACCTAGAAACCGAAAATATATTTACTTCATGGAACAAGCATAGATCAACCCTCACATTCAAAATATTGCCCCTTCTTAAAGACGCAGAGGACTTCACCACCAAATCTTCATCATCGAACACTATATTTTGAGCAAGGAAAGGGCCATGAACATGAAATCAATTAGATACAAAAGAGAAATTTATGAAGGTAGAGTATTAGGGAATAACATTTTCCCCAATACCTCGGCTCTAGAAAGGTGTACATGATAAAGTGATTTTAAGGCCCCCCATTGTTTCGATCCTTCATTAATAATTGAATTAGGAGCTCTCTGCCAATTGATCATTAATCGATTTACATGTAGTTGATCCTTACCTTCCACTTTGGTTTACATGTAGTTGTTATTATAATATTTTTAGATGATATTTATGTTTGTAATGTATTCGTTCTTGCACAAAGTTTGTACATTTTTCATTTTTGAGAGATATCATTATAGCACATGTATATGTTTCTAATGATTTGTTTATTTATTTATTTTTTGATTGTAGTGACAACCATGGATGCACATTCAGACATCCAAAGAGAAATTGAGAGGCTCAGAGAAATTCAAGCCTCAATAACTATTGTTGATGATAGGCATTGTATTCTTGCATCCAATTTGGATGCAATTATAGAGACCTTTAGTAGGTCTAATGGTGCACTGCAAGATATTGCTACATACAGAGAGAGAAAGAGGAAAGAATATGCTGATGGAATTAGCTACAAAGAAGATAAGACGTTGAAGATAAGAAAACAACATATGCTTTCCCTTTTTAGAGATCCACGCACAGGAGAAATCCCGAATGAAAACAAAAGGAATATTTCTATCGAGTGGTGTACATATCAAACATTCATAGATAATTGGATGGGCTGATGGTACATGGTGTTTGATCTACCACCGCAGAACAACATGGAAATGCCTCTATATTTTCTGAGAAAGATGTACGCAGAATTTGTTTTGGGGAAGCATGTTAATTATTTTTATATCTTGGAGTACCATGGCGTTGGGATGGGGATGCCTTAACAACATCCCAATGCGAGGCACATAGATTCCAATCACCCAGTAGATCCACCTCGTAGGAAACTACCCAAGCCAGAGGTGCCGATTGCACATCAGTTGGTCCCAAAGACGTAGGAGTCATTCCTATTGTTGGCACAGGCGGTTGTTCTCCATAGCACGTATATTCAAGGTACATACTAGGAAGGGCCATCAGAGCCACCATATATGGGTGGAATAGATCCACCACCTCTCGGTGGGGTAGATCCACCACCTCCCATGGGGTAGAGCCACCACCTTCCAGTGGTCTAGGAGCATCTAGTAGTGGCACTAGACCTACACCTCATGAGCACACCCAAGAGCCCCACCCATGCACAGTATGCAGCCCATCCTTGCTTTGGTCCTATCCAAACATATGATACCCTTTAACTGGGTATTTTACACAAGTTAGTAAATGGTTATCAATTTAGTGTCATTTGTAAAGTATTTTTCCTTACTATACACATATATAGATTGCTAATATTTTTAAGTATTTTAAAACTTGTAGTTGTTACAGGGCCGGTTCAAGGTAATGATACCCAATTATGACACATTATTTGCAATGACATCCTGGAAAATCATAAATATTATCATTAAAATGAATTATTAGAGGTACCTACAATTTTTTTTCGAATTAGGTCTAAAAAGATGAAACATATAAAAATGGATCACCTTCTGGAATATATAACTTTTATTTATGGAAAAGTGGTATAACTACCCAAAAATGTCATTATTTTAAGATTGGTATGTTATTTTTTCTATAAAACATAATGCGCATGTTTTTGGTGGTCCACCGGTTTGTTATGTAAATTGTCAATTTATGAGGAAAAAAATATGTAGAGGTGTATGCAACAGATAAATCTTGTGGGGGCTATTTTCCAAAATTTTAAAAGTTAATTTTATATGTTTTTTTAAATTACGAAAGTCAGTGAAGCCTTAAAACAATATGGTCAAGTGTTGGTCCACCATATCATGGTCTGAACATAATCAATCAACTTTTTTTTTTTTATCTTGTAGGTATTCTTATACCCTTGTGCGGATTCT
>BSBM01002120.1:852500-1123672 GCA_027924585.1 Larix kaempferi
TACCCCTCCTCCCTCTCCATTCCCTCCACCACCTTTAGCCCGTACTCTGTATCCACCCTTCGTTGCCTCCTCCTCCCTCTCCTCTTCCAGATATCCTCCATCATGTCTTGCTCAAATTCCCCCCTCTCCCCACCCACCCCACCTCCCGCTACTCCTCCTCCTCCTCCCTCGACTCCCCCACCTCCACCTACACTTCTTACGTCTCCTTTTCCCATACCTCCTCATTCTTCTCCCCCTCCCCCTCCCCCTCCTCCCTAATGCTTCTTCCTCCTTCTCCTCTACCCGAGCCACCTCTACCCCCTCCTCCCACAGACCCTCCCCCTCCTCCTACTCCTCCTCATCCACCACCACCATCTCCTCGTCGTCCTCCTCCTCCCTCTATTACTCCTCCTCCTCACCATACTTTGCATACCCCTCCTCTTCCACCTCCTCCCCCTCCCCCCTCTCCCACAACTCCCCCCTCCTCCTCCTCCAACACCTTAACCCCTTCTAACCCTCCTCTTCCATCCCACTCCTTAATCTCACCATCTAGCTCCCCTTCCCTCTCCTCCAACTCCTCCCGCTCCTCCTCCTCCTCCACATCCCGTCTTCCTCCACATCCTCCTCCCCCTCTTATACTTCATTGACCTCCTTCTCAACTACCTCTTCCACCCCTTCCAACTACTCCTCCTCCTCCTTCCCCTCCTCCCCCTCCTCCTCCCCCTCCTACCCTCTCCCTACTATTCCTCTTCCTGCTCCTCCCTTATCACTTCTCCTCCTCCTCCACTTCCTTCTCCCCCTCCTCCCCTCTCCTCATCCTCTAACCCACCTCCCCATCAACCTCCTCCTCTAACACTACCCACCCTCCTCCTCCTCAACTACACCCTCCTTCCCCTTCCTCTCCTTGTTCCCCTCCACATCCCTCTCCCTCACCCCCACTATGGATCCTCCTCCACCTCCCCCTCCCACTCTTGCCTCCACCCATCCCATGAATCCCCTCTCTCCTCTTCATGGTCCTTCTCCTCCACCTCATCCCCATCCTTCACCTCCTACAATTTCACCTCCATCTCCTCCTCCTCCTCTTACCTCGCCTCCCCCACATCTTACCTCCTTCCTCTCCCCCTTTGGCTTCATTCCCTCTTCTCCTTCTCCTCCATCTTCCCCTCACTCCTTGTCCACCCACCCCTACCCCTCCTCCTCCACATCCTCCCTTCTACCTTCCCTTCGTCCTCCTCCTCCTCCCCCTCCTCCCTTTCCTCCCCCTACCCATCCTCAACCTCCCCGTACTCATCCTCCACCTCATCTTGTACCTCCCCTCTTTTCTTCCTCCTCCTCCACCTCCACCTATGATTCTCCCTCCCCACAACCTCCTTCTCCCCATCCTCACACTCTAATCACCCCTCTCCCTGATCCACCCACTCCTACTCCTCCTCCTCCCCCTCATTCCTTGCTTCCTCCTTCTCCTCCTCCTCCTCCTCCTCCATCACCTCCTCCTCCTCCTCCATCACCTCCTCCTCCTCCTCCCATGCCTCCTATACCTCCCATGCCTCCTCCACCTCATACTCCTCCCTCACCACCCCCACAACCTTCCTCCTTCCCCTTTCCTTCTATTTTCCTCCCCCCCTTCACCTCCTCCACCTCCACCCACCCCTACCCCTTTTCCTCTAACTCCTCCCCTCCTTCTTTTCCCCCTCATCCTCGTCTCAATCCTCCCACTATACCTACCCCACGCCCTCCCCCACATCATCTTCCAACCCCTCCTCCCCCTTCTCCCCCACTTCCACCTTCACCTCTCCCTCCCCTCCAACCTCCTCCTCCCCATCCTCTACCTCTCGCTACTCATCCCCCACCTCGTCCTCCACCTCCCCCTTCCCCTCCTCATCCTCCCCATCATCCAACTCCACCTACCCCTCCCACTAATCCATCCCCCTTCCTCATCATCCTATTCCTCCGCCTCCACCATCATCTTCCCCAAATGCTACCTCCTCCCCCTCCCCCTCCACCTACCTCACCCCCCTTCATCTTCTCCTCCATTTTCCCCTCCCTCCTCATCCTCCATCCAACCCCACACCATCTCCTCCCCATCCTCCCCTTAAACTTCCCCTCCTACTCCTCCTCCTCCTCCTCCTCCCCCTTCTCCCATTCCTCCCCCATCCCATACTTTTCCTCCCCCTACTCATCATCCACCTCATCTTCCACCTCCCACTCTTCCCTCCTCCTCCTCCTCCTCCCCATCCTCCCACTCCATTTAACCCTTCCCCTCCTCCACCCCTATCCCCACCCACCTCGTCCTCCCTTCCCTTTTCGTCCTTGTCCTCATCCTCCTCCTCCACAACCCTATCCTCCTCCTCCTCCACTTTCTCCTCCCTCACCTCCCCCACATCTTGCCTTCATCCCCTCACCCTCCACCTATCACCTCCCCCTTCGCCTCCTCCTCCATATACTCCTCCCGCCTCCTCCTCCACCCACCCCAACCCTTCTCCTCCCCCTCCTCACCTCTACCTCCCCCTCTTCCTCCTCCTCCTCCTCCTCCCCTCTACCTCCCCCTCTTCCCTTTCCTCCCCCTACCCATCATTTTCCTCCCTCGCCCCTCTCTCTTCGCCTCCACCTTCGTCTCTCCCTCCATCCCAACCTCCTCCTCCCCATCCTCTACCTCCCACCCTCTCCTCTTCCTTCTCCTCCTTTTTCTCTTCCTCCTCTCCCTCCATTTCCTCCTCCTCCTCCTCCCTTGCCTCTCATGCATCATACCTCCTTCCCATCCCCCTCCACCTCTACCAACCCTAACCCGTTCTCCTCCCCCTCCTCCCCTCTACCCCCCCTCTTCCTCCTCCTACTTCTCATACCCCTCCTCCTTTACCTACCCCTACCCATCCTTTTCTTCCCCCTACTCATCCTCCACTTCATCCTCTGCCTTCCCCCCTCCACCCTCCTCATCGTCATCCATCTCCCCCCCCTCCCATACTCCTCCTCCTCACCATCCTCTCACTCCACCTACTCATCCCCCTACTCCACCCCCTGCCCTTCTCCTGCTCCTCCTCCTCTTCCTCCCTCACCTACACTCATCCTGCCTCCTTCTCCCCCCTTCCACCTCCCTCTTGCCCCTCTCTCATCCTCCTTCATCCACCAACACCGCCTCCTACCATCTACCTTCCCCTCTTCCTCCTCCTGCCCACCCTCCCTTTCCTCACCCTACCCATCCTATCCCTCTCCCTACTCATCCACCACCTCTACCTCTACCTCTCCTCCTCCTTCTCTTCCTCCTCCTCCTCCCCACCCTACGAATCCACCTATCCCTCCTCCTCCCCCTCCTCCTCCCCCTCCTCCTCCACGCTCTCCACCACCTATGATTCCACCTCCACCTTTTCCTATCCCTCCCCCCAAACATCCTCCTCCCCATCCTTTTCCCCCATACTCATCCCCCACCTTGTCCTTTTCCTTCCACACTCCTCCTCCCTCACCTCCCCCGCATCCTTCCTCCTCCCCCCCCCCTCCACCGGTTCCCTCACCCTTCACCTCCCCCACCAACCCCCCACCCCTTCTACTACCCCCTCCTCCCTAATACCTCCCCTTCTTCCTCCTCCTCCTCCTCCTCCTCCTCCTCCCCCTAACCATCCATTGCCTTCCCCTACTCATCCTTCGCATTCCCCCCTCCCCTCCTCCTCCACCCATCCCAACCCCTTCTCCTACCTATCCTCCCCTCTACCTCCCCATCCTCCCCCCTTTCATCCCCCTACCCATCCTCTACGCCCCCTTACTCATTTCCCACCTCGTCCTCTGCCTCCCCTCCTCACTTCCTCCTCCCCCTCAACCTCCTCCTCTGCCTCCCTCCCCATCCCCATCCCCATCCGCCCTACCTCCTACCCCTCCTCTTCAATCACAAAAACATACATACAATAGGTAAATATAAATTGAATATATCAAGTAAGTGTACAAATAATATTAATTTAAATTATGAGTCACAACTTAAACTATAAAACATATTTCATTAAGAATAAATATTTCGATGGTATATAAACAAATTAAGTATATATTAATCTTAATTAAATATATATTTAAAAATAAAAATCATAAAGAAAACTTAAAACTTATATTACTTATAGAAATAATAAATAAAATTTCATTAATGATATCAAAAATGGGTATATATATATATATATATATATATATATATATATAAACAATAATTTAAAAAATATATAACTAACAAATATTAATGTATATCATTAATAAGCCAACAAAGAAAAAAATTAAAGAGATAACATCATATAATAAAATAAATAATATACCTCTATTGATAATGATTGATAATAAGTAATTATCGATAATAAGTACTATATAAAATTATGAAAAATAAAATGGAGATAATTAAATAAAAACAAAGCTATAAATCAGTATACTAAAGTACGCACCTTTAATATTTTTGGGGGTTAACACAACCTAAAGTATGGCAATGCTAGATAGTTTTTTACATTATAATAAAAAAACTACAACATAAAAATTGGTATAAATATTAAAATTTAAGTTAACGACATGAATGCAAAACGAATGTCGAAGTGTACCACCCTGTACCCCGTATTAAATATAACTATATATTCATTATTAAAATCAAATATAAATTTAAGCATTTATATAATATGATCGTGAACCAAATAAAGAAAAAAATAAAAGCTTTTGCTTCTACAAGTATGGAAAAACATAATTTGGAAGTTAAGTGATTTTCTAGTTTAAATTGATTTTACAATGAAAGAAATGATTATATCGGACAAGACGGTTCGAATATCTTTGCATAATTATGACCTTTACCATGAATAAGCTCCACGATGGTGGTTCAACATGTTGGAAAGTGACGTGGTTAGGGACATGGTATTTTTGGCTAAAGTTCATCGAGGTAAAACCCTAATTTATAATTTAATATAAATCGCTAAATAATAAGAAATACAATTTTGAACCGTCCTTCCGTCTCATGGGTTCACTTCTTCATTCTTGTAATCATTGGGTCATCTACCATTTCAAATGCTTTTATCAATCGAAAGTTTTAGGAGCTTTCAATAAGAAGAATTGCGGATCTCAGAGGTGGTGTGAAGGAACTAAAGTTCCCACTAATAGAATAACAAATATGAGTAATGTAAGAAAGCTATAAATGGCTAAGTAGTAATATAAAATGAAAATGTATGATAGATGATTAATAGTTACATAGGTTTGGGATTTATATAAGCCCGTCATGCACCTTTTCGTAAAAAGGGCATGACTATTGACTTAAATAGTTTTTAATTAATAATAAATTAATATTAATATTATTTTATTATTTTATTGTTACATTACCTTTCCCTTAAGGGAAGCTTTATACTCAAAGCTTCATTCACAACAATGTCTCATTTTGTTTGAACTATCATCTCTGAAATCCTTTGTGACACTTTATGAAATAAGACGATACGAGTTCCGGATTCCCAAGGAGAATTGTTGCATCATATCTGCTGTTGTCCATCCCAAATCTATTTTGATTGGACCTCTGAGATCATTTTGGGGAATGGGTCGTCTCAATGGTTGCTTAGTATGTCGAATTGTTTGCCTGTCAACATAACTCTTTTGTGAATGCTCATTTTGATCGTGTCGTTGGTCAAAATGACGATTATAATTGGGATGTCTGTAAGACATATGTGTTGTTTGTTTTTCTTTCTTTTGAACTGCGGTGAAGATTGCCTTCACTTCCTCGACTTGATTTTTGGATGCATCTTCCGGGATTTGCGCTTCCTGGTTCTCCAGTAAACTGTTATGATTCTGAATCTTTTTTATTCTTTCATTTTGCAACTTTTTTTTAATTTCTAACTTCTTGATTTGATTCTCTAATTCCTGATTACAATTATTTAGACATTGGTTTTCTTCTTGCTTTTCTAGTATTCTTCCTTCGAGGTCTTCACCGGAGTGTTCCCTCTTGCTACTGTTTTTCAATTTTTTGATCTTTGTAATAAGTGTTTTGTTATGATTTCGTAGTTAAAAAATTTCTTCAGTATTGCTTGATAACACCTTGTTGACTTTTGTCAGTTCCAACTTATGTGTCTTCTTACTATCATCATACGGCTACTGGAGTTTTTCTTTTTGTTGTTGATGATGGCGTAACTCTATTTTCTGATTTTTTTAACTTTACATGTACTTGCACCAATTCGTCTTCTTTTTCCATGACGATTTTGTTAAGACAACTAATTTCTTCTTTTAAGTCACCATACCGATATTCTTTGACTTTGTTTGGTTTGTTTATCTGGTCCTTCAAGTTTTTGAATGATACCTTCGAGATGTGAAATTTTTTCGTCCTTATCTAATAAATTTTTTGTGAGGTTTTCTCTACTGTTTTTTAATGATCGAATTCGTAATTCCGAGGTAATAATCTGTTCTTTTTGGAAACCATTAATTTGTTCCTGATTGTTGAACCGGAGTTATAGAACACTATTAGCTAGTTCACACATTTCTAGCTGGGACCGAAACTGTTCGTAACTGTGATTGGGATTGTGAGTGCCCTGGATCATCCTTCATAACAAAATGTTTATCACATATTGGACAGGTCGATCATAATTTTTAAAGGCTCTTGGATATTGGAATTCCATTTCGCAATAAGGACACTTAGTTCAAAATTTTGAATTTATATATGTCTTCCATAATTCTTCCACAATTGGCGTCAGTGACTACTTTAATATCTTCTCAGACTTTGATTTTTTTTTTTTGACTCGTTCGAAGGTGAATGGTCTAGGCTTCCGATGATACTTGGTCTTCCTTTGATGTTTGACTCTTCGATGATTGCCGATTTTCCTTGATTTTTGGATTCCTTCCCCTTTTTATAAAATAATTGTAATTAATTATAATTATTTAATAATATTAATTATTACTAACAATAATAATAAATATTTTTTTTTTTTGTGAATATAAGAGGTATAGAGTTTTGAAACAATACAATATATATTATTATAAACAATAATAATATTATTGTAATTTTTGTTTGAATACAAATAATAAGTATTTTAAATACTTTTATTATAAAGGTGGAGTAATAAGTTTCTAATAAAATTAAAATACTATATAATAATACTAATATTATTATAATAATATATAAAACTAAGAGTTAGTTTGATAAAACCAAGGATTCACAAAACCATGTGCGTGGTCATAAAACCATGTGCGATTCTATGAATATTACTCTTACTTCTTGTTTCTTAGTTATTTTTTAACTTTTGTCTTTTTCTTTCTTCTCTTTTGTTTTTTTTTACTTTTTTGGAGTTGGAGAATGGATTTTGGCCAAGGGCCACTCTATGGTCAAAAACCACTTGAGGGGAGAAACTCCCAATAATAGCGAATGGCTAGAATTGCCCAAGAAGGGACTCTCATACCACCATTGAAGGAACAAGAGTTCCTTAATAAGTAAATAACGAGTACAGGTAACGTAAGAAAGCCATAAATGGTTAAGTAGTAATGTAAAATGGAATGTATGATAGATGATTAATAGTTATATAGGTTTGGGCTTTATATAAGCCCCTCATGCACCTTTTAGTAAAATGAGCATGACTATTGATTTTTAATTAATAATAAATTAATATTAATATTATTTTATTATTTTATTGTTAGATGGTGATATTCAGAAAAATAAGTCCGGCTACACTCTATTTTATTCTTTATGTTTCTAGATTAGTTATTTTATTTTTTTAAATACAACACAGATTCTTTACACCACCTCCACACAGATAGATATATAAAACCAAAGGCACAAAATGCAGCTGAAGTTTCAAATAAAACGGTAAAATATATTGTATAAGTCCTCCACTTCCTTCGCATCACGTGGTAAATGAGAAATACCTAGAATGAGAATATTTAAGAGTTAAATTATAGAGTTTGACATCTTCACCACCGTTCCTCCACAGTCCTTTAGTATACCTGCAAACACTTAGATATATTAAACCAAATGCACAAAATGCAGCTGCATGTTCAAATAAAAAGGTGAAATGGTTTGTATTTGCATCAGTAACCAAATACAAAGAGTTAAAAGGAAACTAGTAAGGAAGATTCAAATTTGAGAAATGAAGCTTGTTACCATCAAAGAAGAAAAGCAGAATGCCCATGCTATTACTCTTAATTCAACAGAGTAGCCTCTTAATTCAAGAGAGAAGCAACCATTAAAATAGGGAAAACATTAATTGAAGTAAAAATATACCAATCGAGAACAAGACGAATGAGGATAAACTCCCAAGCAATCTGATCTTGATCTGCAAACTCACTCGAACAAAAGCAATCTGAGAATCTGATGTAGTAACTCAGAATTTTTACTTACTAAATCAACTGTCATCTCATCTCTGAGAAGAAAACAAATGCAAACGGTAAAAAAAGAAAACTAAAAAAGAAGATTCAAAATCAGGAAGCACATTACCAGCAAAGAAGAAAAGTAGCATGGCCATGCTTATAAGACTCTTAAACCAACATAAAAATAACCATTAAAACAATAATAGAAGAAATAGAAGTAAAATCAAATAAATAAAATAATAAAAATCAATGAAGTTCAGTGCAGCTCAATCCAAGATAAACAAGCGATTAGTATCTATGCTTGGCTCTGCACCAACAGCTACAATCTTCTCTTCCCTTCTCTGCTGAGTTTCAATACAAAAGAAATTAGTGGTATACAGAATCAAATAAGATAATCAGAGAAGCAGTAGGGACAGATACATATTAAGAGCCGAGGCGGAAGATGAAGATGGCAGTTTAAGAAATGGAATCCGGTGGCTTCTCAATAACGGGATGCCATCTTCGCCCCTTATTTTGCAGAACCTCTAATAGTGAAGGGGACCGAGCCACCATGCTCAGCCTCCCCTGGCAACATGGCTTTGATGAGTGTGTTGTAAGTCCGCCAAAGTAGGGTTTACGAAGACATCCAAGAGATTATCCAGATATCGAACAATTGCTGGAAATCAACTAAGCTCGACGTTCCTGTGCATCCGATACATTTCCCTCTCACAGATCCATTTTCTGTAGAGGCCCATTACATTCCGTGGCTCCATGATCTTCACAATCTATGCCCATAGGGTTCAAACAAGAGCGGGTGGCTATAAGAGTGGACGTTCAATATCTGCACCATGTGGAAGGTGTGGACATAGTGAGTATTCTATGGAAAGAAATACACTCTGTACGAGCTATGACTGTATTATTGTGTCAAAATCCATACATCTTTCATCTGCTCTTCTGGCTTAACATGAGGCTCGAATCATCTTTCATTCTTTCATCTGCGCTTCATTTGGGGAGACTCGACTCTGCTATACTAGTTAACCACAAATGAGACGGCATTTATTGGACAAAGGAAATTTTACCGAGCTTATTATGTATAGAATCTATACCGAAGCGAATGGAAGGGAAAAATTTAAACAGTTGAGAATCGAATAGTTTGATTGTTGAATGGTGGATGTCTCTTCACCCTCCAACCTGGCTCCCCGGGTCCTAGTTTGAAAAAAAAGAGTCTATCGGCGTTAAATAAAATTCATTTTAACCATAATGAAAAACTTATACCTACTTTACGTTAAACTTTCTAAATTGGGAAGTAACCATTTTCATACAATATGTATTAAAAACAAACAAGATTCTAAAATTAGTTTATTATTTAGGTTAAATAACTTCAAAGTACATTACTTTTTTTTTAATTTAGGTTTACAAAATATTTAAAAGATGAATTATTAGATCTCTTTAATATTTAGAATTTTTAGATTTTTAAAAATTCGTTTATAAATACTTTATTTTTATAAACAAAATTCATAAGTATGAAACAACCATTTTTAAATATTAATATAAAATCTAATTATTAATTAAAATAGAGATATTAAATATTTCAAATGTTAAAAATGTTAATGTTTATATATGTTTTATTCTAATTTTATTATTAATCATCTTTTCAACTAAACAATCATTTAGATTCAAATCATATATAGAACTTAATTGATTTAGTTAAAAAACAATAAAAACTTAATAAATATGTACCAAGTTTATATCCTTAAATTGAGTATAGTAATGTATATCCAAAAATAGAAATAAAATACTTAAATGTTAAGATATATATATATATTAAACACTTATCTAGCGTTTCAGGGGCTCGATGATCTCTAAGATTTCTAACGCTGTAATTTTCTTTCCATTTTCATGGTAACACACTGAGAACGAAAAGGTTCAGAATGAATAAAGATTCATCAAACTTTTATCCAGAAAGCGTGGTTTTAAAATATATTCTTAAAATACTTTATTTTCCGACAAGTAGGTTACTGAGTAAAAAAAACTCATGACATACTTTTTTCTTTCCAAAAAACATAGTATTAAATAAATTCTTAAAAATACTTTTGTGTGAGGTGATTTGTTAAAAACACTGTATCACGTTATTTTTGGATCCAAATTTTCATATTTATAGTAAAAATTACATTATTAATTAAGAAAAAACAATTTGAAATTTGAAACTATATCTCTATTATAGAAGTAAAAAACTGTTAAGATAATTATAACAAACCAGTGCAAACGTAATGATTTTATTCATCAATGGTTTCATTCATAAATATTTATTATGCCATATTCTTTATTTTGTCCACTTTTTCCACATGATTGAGGTAGCTCTAAAAAAAATGTGATATCAGTAGAATATTCATCGTCATGGTTCATTATGTGGTTAATAGTTAAGTTTGTTGTGTTCCTTCTTTGCAGTTTTTTAAATACTAGGCTGTTCCCCTTAATGTTTCCTTTCCTTAAAGTCTTTGGCGTCCACCCATCATTGAACATTCCACCTTAATAACTTGCAGAGCCAGAACTGCATCAGGTAATGGATTGATTATTCTCTCTTAAATCTACAAGACAACTGTAGGGATAAGTAATCAACTATGTTTGTGAATCCGCATGACTCACAATTCTACATTGGCTTGGCTCTGCCCAAAAATCTGTATGGACATCACTCTTTCTATGTTTGAATGCACATTTACTAGTTTCAATGTTGTTTACCTATTATCTTGAAAGCTTGTTTTCTATATGTCTAAGTCTCTTTGGCATTATTCCTCATGGCTACAATTTGACTGAGTTTTTGTGGATTGGGGGTTTATCTTTTCTATGTGACTGTGTTTCTTTGGTGTTATTTGTTATGGCTACAGTCTAACTAAGTTTTTGTGGATTGGGGGTTTCTTTAAAATTCAGTTGAATGAATAAAGGATATGGATGATAAAAGGCATGCCATCCTTTTTCTTTGTGTTAATCCAAGTATTTTGCAAGATCGCTATTATCTTGGGGGTAGCCTTCAAGGTGACAAGCAAAGTAGTGGACGCTAAAGTACTCAAAAGGTACAAAGCGGAAATGTTTGAGTTTGGTGTTGCATCTTCTTTGCTTGTTCGACCAACGAATTTGAAAGTATTAAACATGATATTGTTGGTGGGTGGATTACCATGAATCATGCGAGAAGATTATCTATCTTTTGAAATTATTATGGGAGTAGGTGCTCAGAATGCAAATGTTCCCATCTTAGCTAGATGGTGCAATGTTGTCCATAAATTCTTCATCGATCTCTCTGTGATAACCCCAAGACATTATTATTTTTATTGTTGATATAATATTTTTGAAAATATTTCAAAAGAATGATTTTTTAAGAGTGATTTAAAAACTCAAAAATACTCACAAGAGGTGTGAGTGATACTTTGCACAACAATTATTATTTTTATTATTAATAAAAAGAAAAAGACACTAAGAGAATTCAGTTAAATGAGGGGACACCACCATGAGACAAAGAACAAGTGTAAAGAAAGCAAGAGATATTTTTACCAATCAAATCCAATCTAAAAGCTCAACTACCAGACAAGATCCTAAATCATAGGGATTGAAGGATTGATTGACATTTGATTGGGATGGCATAAGACCTAGGAAAAAACTATAAATTGGTGGAGTGAGATAGCACATGACGTTGTGTTGTGCATGGAGAAATTGTGGCTTTGAGTGCATAGTGTTGAGTATTTCTCTTTGATTGTAAGTCCATCACTAGACTTGTTACAGACTCTGAGAGAGAGTGTCGCGTTCAAGTTTTTCTTGTTAGTTCTCTTGTGCATGGTGGTGATATAGCTCGGGGGTGGAGTTGGGATCATGGTTTCGGGGTCTTCTCCCATGGTAGGGAGGAACTGATTCTCCAAGTAGCCATTTCTATTAATTCAAGTAAGCATATTTCTTTCTATTGGGATAATTAGTTTTCAAAAGTATACATTATGGTATTTTTATTGTATGATATATGTAAAGATATACCGGCATTATCATGGGTCCAATATCATGTAATATTTATATACATATATATTTCAAAATGAGGGTATCATCTAATTCTCTTAGCATTTGGAATACTAAATATTTTTACTGTGTTTCGTTCTCTGTTACAAGGAATATTTTTACTTGTTTCGCTCCGTGTCGTAATGAGTATTGTTATTTTGTTTTACTCTCTGTTGTAATGAATACTTTTCACTTTCTTTTGTAGGGAATATTTGAAGTTTTTGTTTCACCCTCGGCTTTGGGGAGATATGTTATATTCTGTTTCACATTTTTCTATTTAAGTTAAATCGATGCAGTCATGGAACCTTTTGGATAATGCTAAAGTTATATTTTTTTATAGACTCAAGTAACTAACAAAATTTCAATGGATGTATGATGGTTGATTGGGTTAATCGTGTGCTTTGGGGGAAAAGGTTATGCTAAATTAAACGTTATATATATATATATATATATATTTTGTAAGTTAGTTGTGAAACCTTCTATTAATCATTTCAAAAGTACATAGTGATACAAATGCAAGCCTATGGCCTTTCCTTCAAAACCTACTGCTCACAGAAAATGAATTTTCTGAGCCAAATTGACAGATACTACTATGAATGAAACATCCCTGATTTTAAAACATCAAGCGGGTCCATGAGACGCCTTGCGTGGGTCCTTTTTCTTTCTTCGAACATCAATCCACTTGGCCGAGTTGTCTGGTTCCGTTGAGATCAAAATTACAGTTAACTGTTGTGTCGAAGGGTCTTTCGCGTTCTTCTGAATGCTTAGATATGCTTCCTTTTCGTTTTCTGAGTGATCGGATTCATGAGATCGCTTTTGACCTACCATTCCCAAAGCATAAATCATTGATTTATCATTGATATCTTCACCCTCGGAAGCAGTGTTGGGGTCTTATGTCATCATGCCAAAATCCAGAGCAGAATGTGGTTGAGTCTTTTATGCAGTCTGGGTCTTCTTTATTTTATCGCCTTCGTGCCAGCCTTGTGGTTGTGAGTGAAAGGAAGAGATTGGGGTGGATGGGAAAGCTTCCTGGAGATTCCGTGGTTGTTGACATGAACGACATATGAACGATGCATTCTCATAGTCTAAGACTTGCAGTTGGGGTTTGTCTCCTCCCTAGTCTATAAAGATTTTGTCTGGCAGGCCTTAGACCTTTTGAGATTCGATCTGTATCCATCTTGAGAAATATTCCTAAGGAATTCCCAACCATGGTTAGGGAGTTCGACGACCAGATATGTAGAGGGAGATTCAGTAATCTTACCTATACGGGCGTGACCATAGAAGGGGGTGGCAAAGGATCAAACCCCGGAAACCAACATTCCATTGATAGCCCTGATCCTCCCTAGAACCATGGCCCATGTTCTATTACATTGTTGCAGTCCTCCTTTGACTCGAACTTTGCTATAAAATAACCTTTACAACAAAAGAATATTTTTGGCTTCATTTGGAAGGAATGTTGTATCCATTCTTGGAGACTTTTAGCAGAGGGCCAAAAGCCATTAAATCTGTAGATGATGGCTGTAAATCAGAGATTAGACCTTGTGGCTATCGCCTCTACGCTCTCCAGCTTCACTGTGGGTGTATTCTCCAAGTGTTATACAATGTAGGATGAGCCTGATAACGCCTACTAGCTTGAGCTCCCTTCTCCGACTCCAGAGCTCTTCACTGCTACTTTGATGGTTGGGAATTTAGGAAGATGTTTTGAAGAAGAGTCCCTGTCCCCTCCCTTGAGGCTTGCCACCAAGGATATGGTCGAATCTCGGTCGATTCCATAATCTATTAGCTGGGCTTCCTCTTCCAGGTAGCGATTTTGGAACAAGAGTCTGAAATGATGCTTGAGGATCCCGGTTCTGAGCTAAACATTGAGCAAGAGCTTGGTAACAGGATCTGCTGCATGCATGCATAAAAATTTCATTGTTCTGCATAATAGTTTCACAAAGAATGGGAATCTCTTCAACTCTTTTGGCAATCGATTTTTCTCATGTTGTTCCTGAAAATCTTGAATCCTTCTAAGCGATGCATGAGTATATGTGCTTGAGGGTTTTTTGTATTTGTATGATATCTACTCCCAATTTTTTTATCTACTGGATTTTAAACAACAGATTTCAAATCAAATTCAAATTCAAACTGTACTTGATAACTATTCTTTTTACATTGATAAGGAGGGAACATGAGAGGTGTTGGCCTTAAGGATTTCCCAAATCTCATATTAAATCGATTGTGACAAAGGTCAAATCAGAGAACAGAGAACTAATACAAGAGTGAGATACAATTCTCACACTCACTTTGAATCTTATTGTTGACAAATGAATTACATTTATAGAGGAATACATGATTAATGTAAAAATAGAGATGCGTAGATCAACATAATTTGAACACTTTGATACCTATTTGACAGCAATGCATTTATAGTTTTATTCTAACTCTCCCCCTCAATCGATAAATGTATAGTTTTCTATTGTAGCTACTAACTTATCTCTATAATTTTCAAAATTTTCCATTCCAAGAGGCTCTTAAAGATGTATGGAACAATATCCTTTGTAAATTACAATATATTTAGTCAATTTACTTTGACTATATCTGCTCTCTTACAAAATGTGTTGTGTCTCAATATGCTTTGACCTGGCATGATACACTAGATTATTTACCATATTAATGGAAATTTTACTATCACATTTGATAAATGTTGGTACTTTTTGTCCTTCTCCCACATTTCTATGCCATAATGATAGATTCACCAAGTGTACTTGAAAGTCCTAAGGAGATGACTTGAAACTCCCCATAAAATGATGATCGTGGCTTAAATAGATGAATCATCAAATCCATTGGGATCATGGAAATGCATTCCATATAGGGGAACCTCTATTATATGGGTCCATCACCCAGTGCTCATATTTTTTAGTGATATCAGGAAATAGGGTTTGGCTTGATAAGAGGCTACGTAGTTCTCGCGTGATTAGTCCAAATATGGAAACTCCTTGAACTTGGGACCATGGGTAGTGTTCCCATGACAAACATGACTAAACACATATTTATGAGCTTATGTAACTCAATTCTAATGCAATATTAGGTTTTATGCGCTAACGACAAATTCAGCAAGTGTCCTTGAAAGGCATAAAGAGGTGACTTGCAGCAGTGCATAAAAAGATGACCATGGATGAATTTGATAAAGTGTTGAATCCGTTGGGCTCATGAAAATGCATTAAGGGGAGGGGAACCTCTCTGTTATGGGTTAATCACCTAGTTTTCATCTTGTTCGGTGATTTCAAGAACCAAGGTTTTGCTTAGTAAGAAGCTATTCTTGTTTTGCATGATTAGGTCAATTGCTAAAAATACTCAACCTTGGGACCATGGGCAGTGTTCCCATTATTAAATTTTCCAAACACACATGCAATATATTACAAAAATCAATTATGATCCTCGATTGGTATTTTATTCCCTAATTATAGATTCACCAAGTGTCCCTGAAAGGCATAAGGAGGTGACCTGTATCTCTTCATAAAATGATTACCATGGCTCGGATCGATGGACCATCGACTCCATTGGGATGATTCCAATGCATTATAGATAGAGGAACCTACCTCACATGGGTCCACACATAGTGCTCATCCTTTTTAGTGATATTAAGAAATCAGGTTCGGCTCAATAAGGCGCTACACATTTTTGTATGATTAGGTCTATACTACTCAAGCTAGAACCCCTTTGAAAATGATGCAGGAGCATCAAGGCCTAGGAAAAGTAGTCGAATTTGATCAGCATGAAGGGTCAACCAACGAGATTGTCGACGACCACTGGTGCGAAGGGAGACTGGCTGTCGAAATTCAAGCAATCGAGCAGGAAGCAGTCGAGGTGCGTCGACAAAAGGAGAGGGTCGAGAGTCAACATGTCTAAGGTTGACAAACGATAGGAGTGCAGTGAAAGAGGACGAGTGTCAATAGGTTTTTGAACAATGACACCGATAGGTTGAGGAGGAATCCAAGCGTGGAGGAAAGGGTAGACCGATGAATCCGTAGTGCAAAGTGAAGCCGACGGATAAGTCGAATGCTGACGGAGGACAGTATGGTCGAGGTCAGTGACAAGACCGACTACTGTAGTAGTGATAGAGACATTCAGAAGTCAAGGTGAGTACTTGGTATCCGTTCAGTGTTACTAAGGAAGTTATGAGCAGTATTGAAGGTGGTTGGGATCATGACAGATGTCACCATGAGGCAGAGGTTGTGCAACACGGTAGAGGCACTTACAACTGTAGGTCTACAGGATCAGGGGGATTCAATGAACAGAGGAAGCATGTCTCAGAGGTCGGAGTGATCTCGGGAACAACAACAGTAGTAGTAGCAGACTAGTGCGCAGACATAGAGGAGGGAACTAGTTTCGTTTTGGGAGTTAGTAGAGATGGATCCATAGCTCAGTGAGCACTTGCATTCAACATAGGCCATGAGAGGGAGATGATCACATACAGAGAGAACAGACATTTAATTCTGTACATTGTAAAGGCTAAGGATGACCATTTAGTTGTTTACATTCCTTGCATTTTGCATTGTAACCTTTGATTTGATTGAAGTAATAGAAACGAAATTCTGGCATCCTGTTTACATATAGTCTGTGTAAGCATCATGTGTATTGTTAAGAAAGAAGGTCCAACCGACCCGTCTAGCGTCAGTTGGTATCACGGTTGCAAGTGAATCTAGTGTTGAGTGGGAGTTTCAGTTGTAGTTGAAAATGGCTCACAGAGGTGTTAATGTCCGAGGAGTTGGACGACGAGCGCGTGTTGCTAGAGTCACGGTTGATCGTGAAATGTTCAATGAGTGCATGAGAACAATGTGAATTTTGACTAATGAAGTCGTAGTGATCGAAGAAATCCAAATACATGGATGCATTCCTGATGCATTAGACCATAGTGACGAGGAAGTCAAAGAGGTGGAAGCACGGGAAGAGGCAGTCGAAGAACCAGAAGATAAACTCATCAAGCCTCTGATGGATATGAGAACTCGAACAAAGATGGATGTACGTACCTACTCAGGAAGTCTGGATCCATAAGAATTGATCAACTGGTTTATAGAAATGGAGAAATAATTCGACATAGAGTAGAATGAGGATCCTAGATAGGTTAAAACTACATGTCTAAGGTTGAAGGGTCATCCCTCATTGTGATGGAACAATGTGTAGGCTGAAAGAGTTAAGAAAGGCAAGGAAAAGATCAAGTCTTGGGATAGGATGGTCGCCAAGCTGAAAGGGAAGTTCTTGCCTGGTGACTATGTGATTTCCTTGTTCCAAAAGTTGCAAGCTTTCAACAAAATAAGATGACCGTGAAGGAGTACAAGGAAGAATTCTACAGATTGTTGATAAGGTCGAGACAAACCGATGAAGGAGAAGAAGTTATCGCTAGATATGTGAATGGCTTGAAGTATGCTATACAACGATTTGATCCTGTAAAGGTTCAAAGCGGTCGGTGAAGCCTACCATTTACCTCTGAAGGCAGAAGAGAAAGTGTCGAGGAAATACGCATCAACCAGAGGCAGGATGACTAGTTAAAGTGCGAAGACTGTTTTCGTAGAAGGCCAAAGTAGTGGGACTAGGAGAGAAGCCATCGAAGAGAACCAATGTGCAGAAGGGACATCAAATAGGGAGAAAGTGCGGGAGAATCGACGCGATGGTTGTGGGAACCACGGTCGAGGTGCGTATGGTTGAAGTGGTCCATCCCACAGAAAAGGAGCGAATAGACCAGCTATGGTTTGTTACAAGTGTCTAGGAGTTGGACACAGAGCCTATGAATTCCCAGAGAACCTACATGCTGCAGAGGAGTCGAAACTCGAACGTTGAAGAGATGCACAAGTTGAAGAGAGGGCAGAGTTGAGATCCAACAGTAGTGAGGATGGGAAAAGAAAAGGTCAAGCCATGATGACTAGGAGGATGTTGGTTTAGGATGAACGATGAGTCGAGAAAGATCTGACACAATGAAAGGATATCTTTCGAACCAGAGTGCAGATCAGCGAGTGGTATTGCAAGACCATAGTTGATGGTGGCAGTACGAAGAATCTTGTGTCAATGGAGGTCATCGACAAAGCAGGTATGAAATGTCGAGAACACCCACACCCATACAAGATATCTTGGTTGCAAAAAGGACATCATGTCAAGGTAACCTAACAGTTCCTAATTAACTTCAAGGTCGAGAATCTTGAAGACAGTGTTTTGTGCAACGCAATCCCAATGGACGCATGTCATCTATTGTTAGGAAGACCATGGCAGTATGATCGAAAAATGATCTATGATGGTCGCTCCAACACAATAATAGTGTGGAAAAATGGCATGTGGAGGAATATGAAGCTTAAGTAGGAGGACCAAGCCGACTGTAAGCAGGGTGAGAGCAACTATTGAGATAAGCGAGTGCTGATGTGTTCAGCCAAGGAATTCCTCATGGAAGAGGAGAAGTAGTCGGGATGTTTCGCCATCATTTGAAAGGACCATGTGTCGAGAGGTTGACAATGGAGAGAATTTCGGTCGAAGTCGAAAAGATGCTCGATGAGTTTAGGAGCATAGTAGTCGATGAAGCACTGACAAGATTGCCACCGATGAGAGGCATATCCCATTAGATCGTTTTGATTCCAGAATTGAGTTTTCCAAACAAGGAACCTCATAGAATGACTCCTGCAGAGGGTCGGGAACTTAATCAACAGGTCCAGGAGTTCTTGGACAGGGAATTGATCAGAGAAAGTATGATCCCTTGTGCAGTACCAATAGTATTAGCACCAAAGAAGGGTGGAGAATGGAGGATGTTTATAGAATCGAGAGCTATCAAGAATATCAAGATCAAGTATCGGTTTCCATTGCCGAGAATGGATGATTTGATGGATTGCTTGAGTGGAGTGAAGTACTTCACGAAGATCGAACTGAAGAGTGGTTATCAGCAGATTTAGGTTAGAGAAGGAGATGAATGGAAGATATCATTCAAGATGAAAGAAGGGTTGTATGAGTGGTTAGTCATGCATTCGGATTGACTAATACACCTAGTACATTCATGTGGTTGATGAATGAGGTACTAAACCCATTCTTGAGAAAGTTTGTCGTAGTTTACCTAGTCGACATTCTGATATTTAGTTGAACTAAGAAAGAACACTTGGAGCACATTCGACAAGTATTGCAAAAGTTGCAGGGAGAGAAGTTGATGGTGAACCTGCAAAAGTGTTTCTTCATGAAGGAAGAGCTGGTATACTTGGTATTCGTAATCTCAGGTAAAGGGTTAGTGATGGAACTAGAGAAGGTGAAGGAAATAATGGATTGGCCGAAACTAACAAGTGCGACTGGAGTCCGAAGTTTCCATGGACTTGCTAGTTTCTACCAGAATTTCATCAGGGGATTCAGTCAAATATGTGCACCTTTGACAGAGTGCATGACGAAAGGGGAGTTTAAGTGGACGGAAGCTGCCCAGAGAGCTTTCAACAAGTTGAAGGAAAAGGTCACTGAGAGCCCAGTGTTAGTGCTCCCAAATTTTGACAAATTTTTCCAAGTCGATTGTGACACGTGTTGAACGACAATTGGAGCAATTTTGAGCCAGGAGGGCCAAGCAATTGCATTCTTCAATGACAAATTGGATGATGCGAAGCGAAAATATTCGGTCTACGACTAGGAGTTCTATGCTATTGTCCAATCATTGAAGAAGTGGAGGAATTATTTGTTTTCCAAGGAATTTGTGTTGTACACAGATCAACAAGCACTGAGGTACTTGAATACTCAGTCGAAGTTGAATCAGCGACAAATCAAATGGGTCGAGTTCCTACAGGGATATACCTTCATGTTGCGACATAAGTCAGGAAAGTCGAACAAGGTTGGCAACGCGCTGAGTCGAAGAGTTGCATTGTTGAACATGTCGACAGTTCAACCAACAAGAATAGAGTCGGTGAAGACGGAGTATGAGACCGACAAGGATTTTGTGAAAGCATGGGAGTCTTGTCATGAACCATGCAGTGTCGACAAAACTCCATACTTGGATTATTTCATCCAAGAGGGATACCTGTTCAGGGGACAACAATTGTGTGTTCCCAGAGGATTCGTAATTGAAAACCTAATCCAAGAACTGTACAGCGGGGGATTAGCAGGTCATTTTGGCATCGACAAGATGAAGGAATTGGTCGAAGAAAAGTATTATTGACTAGGAAGGACGATAGATGTCAGTAAGTGGTTACAACAGTGTCAATTTTTGCAGTTGGAAAAAGGTAGAAGTCAAAATATAGGATTGTATACGCCATTGCCAGTACCGAATACCCCATGGGAGCACCTGAGCATGGATTTTGTGCTAGGATTTCTGAAGACACAGCAGGGAAGCGACTCAATCTTTGTTGTAGTCGACATATTTTCGAATATGGCACACTTTATTCCATGTCGGAAGACAAGTGATGCCACAAGCATTGCTGTACTATTCTTCACGGAGATAGTAAGATTGCATGGGTTACCGAAGAGTATAACATCAGATAGAGATACCAAGTTTATGGGACATTTCTGGAGAACCTTATGGAATAAAATGGACATGAAGTTTCAATTTAGCTCAGAATATCATCCGTAGATAGATGGATAGACTGAGGTGGTAAAAAGAAGTTTGGGAAACGTTCTTAGGTGTTTGATGGTCGACGGACCCAAGCAGTGAGAGAACGTGTTGTCACAAGCAGAGTTCGCATACAACAATTCTATGAATCGATCGACAAGTTTGATCCCATTCCATATTGTTCAAGGATGGAGCCCACATGGAGTGGTAGATTTGGTCGAGTTACCGATAGAAATCGATAAAAGTGTGGTGTCATAACCCTAAAAAAATCCATAAAATTTAAAAAAAATTAGTACGGTCATTAAGCTATATAGCCTAAGGTTTAACCGGTTAATAACCTTGTTGTTTAAAATAACCTAAGAAGTAACTTGTTAACCTTGAATCTCTTCAACGTTCTCATTATGTTTGAAATGTGTATGTGACTGGATAAAGATGGCAATAAGGATTCTTAATTGTATTTTCTTAGAAAATGATTATTTCCTTTACTATCATGAATGGATACCACTTACTAAGAGATCTTCTAGGATAGAAATGCTTTTAAATAAGCTAGGAGGGGGTCCCTTGAGCCCTAGGCCTTACTTATCTCCATGAGCTAAAGCATGGAACCTGGTTCTCTTGTGCGGGTGGGACTAAAGGGTATATAAAGTTGGGAAACTATGTTCTTAAGGTAACTCACCAAAGACCTAGGTCAAGAACCATTGGAAGGAGGTATGATCAATACACCCAACAAACTATAACAAAACCTTGGTTATAAGGAATACAAAGTATACTTATAACCTTAATCCTATGACTTCAAAAGTTGGTTGAGGACTATGCAAATGTGAGTTGTAAAACCAATTATAATCGTGACTTGACCTAGTAGATGGTGCATTTAACATTCCCATGTGAAGGAGTAGTTAATGGAGTTCCACATCGAAACATGGGGAAATGTTCCCTCGGTACAACCCTTACTCGGCCTTTGGTTCAGCATTGTGTGAAGTTGTTTTTTCGAGAGAGCACCATGAGGGTTCTTCGTTGAGAGGGTGCTCTGGCTCTACTACCCGGCTACATGATGTTCCTATTGCAAAGGCTACCCAGAAAAAATCTACGTTGAGGTAACGTTTATAATATTTATGTGCTACTGATATTACATACAATAAATTCTAGGATTTAATATGGTGTGTTTTGTGATAGTGTGACAAGAGAGAACTCCTTACAACAACTGGGGCGAAATACTCCTAGAGGTGGCGACCGTCTACTACCTGGACCCTGGTAAGGCATGGGGTCTCGGGGCACTCTCTCGTTATGCTGTAGCTATTATGTTGCAATGCTTAAAAATAAAAAGATAACATTAGTTTTTTTTATAAGTTGATTTGGGAGGCACAAGGAGTATCCCACGCCAGGATGCCCATTCACCAATGCCTTCTATTTTATTTAGCTAGCTAACTGTAAGATTTGGGAAATGATAGTCCTAAATACCATTGTAAGCATTTCCAGTTGTTTGAAGGTTTAAAAAATTCGTTGGACACGTTTTGATGTTGAAGGGTTTACCTCGTTTCACTGTAATTGTAAATATACAGACTGTTGACGCCATAAACTTTAAGTGGCCATATTCATAAGTTTAAAGAAAGCTTAGACGCTTATTTTGTTTGCTTACTTTGTCCATACATAAAAGGAATGGGTTCTGAAGGTCTTGTTTAATTACTGTAGAGGAATGAAGAAGATGGTTCAAGAAAAAAATGTATTAGCTCAGGCGTTTAATGTTGAATTACAGATGTTGTGAATTAGCAATATCATCTCTCTGTCAAATGGTTGTTTGTGGAATAAAATATAAAATAATCAGAATATGCTATAAAACCCTTATTGTAATGATGGATAGTTATGCTGTTTTCATGTCTTAAGGATTGAACAAATACAATGGTTTTCACGCCTTTATAGTTCTGCTAAAAAAAACATTGTTTGTCTGATTTAGAAAGAAAAAGTAGTTTGACCTAAAAATAAAAGGGACTACAGCCAAGGTAGCTTTCTTGTTTTCTATTCAGGGTTTCAATATCTATGCTTATACCTAGATGAATGAAAAATAGGAAGGTGATTAGACACAAACTGGAAACTCGAACCATTGGTTAACAAGTTTGAATTTTAGAAGGTTTAAGTGCCAACTATTATCCTATATTTTCTTGGTTTGAACTCTTGTTTCGATTTTTCCTCTTTTCCTTTTTTATTAGCTATCAGGTAGATCATATGGCCCTACACTAAAAAGAAAAATCAGGCTTATGTGCATGGTTCCCGGTATCAATTACTTGTGAAAAATGTATAGTTTCTATCCTTCGGTTTTAAGTGAAGAAATTTCAATGTCTTTGTAAAAGGTTTACATATAAATACTATATGAGATGTTTGATCATTTGAAATATCAACTCAAGAAATCTACAACAGATCTAAGTAATGTTTTAATATTTAGCCTATAATGTGAGGGAAAAGATCTAATATTTACATAATAATTATTTAAACCCAAACAAAATTTAGGGCTTAGTGCCCAGAAATCCTAGCGATTTCTCTTTTGTATAAGTGGTATGGAGGATGTCTCCATTATGATTAAGTACAGCATGATATTTTCAAATCCAATCAAGGTACCCACCCAAAACAAACCTAAGATAAAAGTAGCAATATGAGCGTTTAATTTTAACACTAAACCATGCAAGCAAAAAGGAAAGCTAAAATATATTTTAAGAGATAACCCTAACTGTTCTAGGTTTATCGGTTTGTGAATATATAAAACAAAGAAAACAAAAATAGGAAGCAATCCTGCATTATCATAACACAATAGTATTGGCAGAAAATATAATTAAATATACATTTCTCAGATCTAGATTCCTCTGATATTAGTAATATTATCAAAACGTCAAGAAATTCTGCCCTATCATTGCACAACCTGCATTGTTAGCACAAGATTAACACAATGAGTTCAGATCTAAACCGTAACAAATTTAAGGCCATGGATCTGCATAATTTTTAATATTCCAACTTAGGATAATGAGATCTATCTGTCTAAATCCTGAACTGTATGATAGCAGTATTTAGATCAGCAATTGTTGCATGTAAAAATCGAGTAATATGATCTGATCTAACATATATATTGGGTCACTTGTCACAATCAACAGATCTACGTCTAACCGATTCAGAAAATTATTCGTAACATATTATAAGGAAAATAGCAGATGCATAAATAAGGAAAAAAACAGCTGAATCTTGAATTTAAATACTTATCAGTACTTTATTGTAGACTAACTGATTGAGGAGCTTCCACGTTCCTCCCAACCTTAGACCATGATCCATTCCTGGATCGTTCCGCCGGTCAACCCCGAGCAAAGCTGAGAAGAACAAGAATCTAGACAGACCTAGGGTATTTTTCTATTAACTATAGCAGAGGGTCCACAAGGTTTGTTTATCAGCCTATCGGGTGTGAGTCCACCTGAATTTCATTTGTCATGTAATGAATAAACAGTCCTCTCCAAACAGTCCCTTATGTGGGATACACCAGGTTTCAATACTCTAGTGCTGAGCGCTCAGACTCACGACTGGACCCTTTTCAGTGCACTTGGAAAACGTGCCCCTGCAATGTTACCTTCTCTACTATTAATAATTTTTGGGGCAAGGCTTCTAGACAATTTGGGTTTGACAACACTCAGCTATCTAACTGACACCTAGCAGATTCTGTTTTCCTTATATTTAGTTAATACTTATTTATTTTAATCCTCATAATTCATTTTAAATCTTTAACTTAAAAAATTTGACCTTTACTCTCCTATCAGCTAGTTTTGACTTTAGTTGTACGCTACTAACCTATCTAGATCCTTGCATGCTCAGCTTCTCTTTCAGTGGTTTCCCCAATCAGTTTGAAAGAATAAAATAATAATAATTCATCATTTAAATAATCATTAGTTCATTTGATGTTCCAGAGCCTCTAGCTCAACATTAGTCATTTAGTTCGAGTCGAAGTGCTCCAGAGCTTCTCAGCTCAACACTCACTCAACTATTAGTGTTTTTCGAGCCCCCTTGGCTCATGCACATGTCATGCATTGTCAAATTTATTACAACGTAAATAAAATAATATTCAAATAGGTAAAGTAGTCTTTTCTTGGGATGTTACATCCCTCCCTAGTTAAAGCAACACCGTCTCGGTGTTAGGGATTTGAACTGAAACCATGAAACAAGGAGGGGTAGGCCTCTTTCATTTCGGTCTCATTCTCCCAAGTAGCCTCTTCAGGTTTGAAATGTTTCCACTGCACCTTCAGTTGGATGATGGTTTTCTTTCTGAGCAATACCTCTCTCCTATCCAGTATGTGAAGTGGTTCCGGTACAAATTCCACTTCGGGTTCTACCTGTAACAAAGACTAATCAATCACATGTTTAGAATCGTAAACATATTTCTTTACTAAGGATATATGGAAAACATTATGCACTCTTATATGTGCAGGTAAAGCCAATTCATAGGCCACTGGTCCCCTCTTGGCTAGTATTTCGAATGGCCCACAAAAATGCGGAGCTAATTTGCCGCATTTTCGCAACTTAGAGAACTCCTTTTTGCTTTGACTTTTAAGTATACATGCTCGCCAACTTGATAGTCCTTGTACTGTCATTTTTTGTCTGCATAACTCTTCTTCCTATCCTGTGCCTGTTTCAAATTATATTGTACCTTTACAACTAGCTACTCCAAATATTTCAAGAGGTATGGTCCCAACATAAGTCGATCGATCGGGCTGTCCCAGGTGACCGGGGTTCTGCATTTCCTGCCATACAGTATTTCAAACGAGCTCATTTTAGCTGAAGCTTGAAAACCGTTATTTTATGAAAATTATGGTAAGTGAAAATACTCCTCCCATTTGTTGGGATTGTTCATGACATACATCCTGAGCATGTCCTCAAGGATTTGGTTGACTCACTCTGTTTGTCCATCTGTTTGCAAATGGTAAGCAATGCTAAATTGTAGTTGCGTTTCTAAGCTAGAGAACAAGGCTCTCCAGAAATTACTTGTGAATTTTGTGTCCATGTCGGAGATGATGGCCTTAGGTATGCCATTTAGCCTAAAAATCTCCTTTACAAATATATCTGCAATATTTACAGCTTTATGGGTGGACTTAACTGGAATGAAATGCGCAGACTTAGACAACTTGTCTACCACCACCATGACTGAGTCGTTCTGTTTCTTGCTTTTTGGAAAACGTGTGATAAGGTCCATATTGATTAATTCCCATTTCCATTTCCGAATGGGTAAAAGTTGCAGCAGCCCTGATGGATGCTGATGTTCCACCTTTACCAACTGGCATTCTTGACATTTGGTGATAATTAGTGCGATATCAGATTTTAATTTTGGCCAAAAATAAAATTTCTTAATGGCAAATATCATTTTCTGATATCCTAGATGTCAAGAATAAGGTTTCTGGTGAAATTCAATTAATATATCAGACTTGATATTTCCACCGTCGGGAACGTATAATCTGTCTTTTGACCAAAGTAGTCCCGTGTCGTCAATTTTGTAGTTTTTCTGTTGTACAAACAGTCTGTCTTCTTGTATTTTCTGCACTATTTCAGTGTAAAAATGGTCATCTTTGCATGTTGTATTGATTTTATCAACTAGGTCAGAACTGGTTTGACTTACTGTTACGTTGTATAATAGGTGAACTCCGCGGCTTAGTGCATCTTCAATCTTATTTTCCTTTCCCTTGATGTGTTTCAACTCAAAGTTGTACTCACTTAGGAAATCCAACCATCTATCTTGTCTGGCATTTAAATCAGGTTGATCAAAAAGATATTTCAAACTCATGTTATCTATCTTTAGAAGGAATTTCTTTCCCATCAAATAGTGTCTCCACATTTTTAGTGCATGGATAATGGCAACCAGTTTGAGGTCATGAGTTGGGTAATTCTTTTCATGATCCTTCAATTTCCGTGACTCATAACAAATTATGAAGTCATTTTGTACGAGAAATCCTCCAAGCCCTTCCTTACTTGCGTCAGTGCAAACCACAAAGTCTCCATACGGATCCGCAATCCTTAATATGGGCGCAGTTGTTAATAACTATTTCATCTTCTGAAAGCTCTATTCACACTTGGTTGTCCATAAAAACTTACTCTCCTTCCTCTGTTGGGAGGTCATAGGGTAGGCTATCCTAGAAAAATTTTCAATGAATTTCTGATAATATCCAGCCAATCCTAAAAAGGATCTAATATCTGTGACATTTGCGGGGGTCGGCCACTCCTTGATGGCTTTAATCTTTTCTGGATCTACAACTATCCCTTTTTCGGAGATAATATGTCCAAGGTATTCAATCTAATCTCTATAGAAATCACATTTGTTGAACTTGGCATAGATTTGATGTTCCCTTAATATTTGCAAGACGGTCTTGAGGTGTTCCTGATGTTCTGCTTCATTCTTAGAGTAAATAAGTATATCATCTATGAACACCAGTACAAACTTATCTAAGTACTTACTAAAAATACTGTTCATCATACACATAAAATTTGTGAGTGCGTTTGTTAGGCCGAAGGGCACTACCACAAATTCATAATGTCCGTACCATGTCCTAAAAGAAGTTTTGCTTATGTCTTCTTCTCGGATTCTTACCTGATGGTACCCAGAATGCAAGTCAATTTTGGAAAACACCCTTGCTCCTCCAACTTGGTCAAACAAGTCATCTATCCTCGGAAGAAGGTATCTGTTTTTAATTGTTAGTTTATTCAGCTATCTATAATCAATGCACATCCGTAAGGTTCCATCCTTCTTATTGATGAAGAGGATGGGTGCTCCCCATGGGGACACACTAGGACGAATGTAGCCTTTGTCTATTAGCTCTTGTAGTTAATGTTTCAGTTCTACTAATTCGGGAGTACTCATACGGTATGGTGCCTTTGAGACAGGCACAGATCTCGGTAGTAATTCTATTGAAAAGTCCAAATCCCTCTTGGGTGGCAACCCAGGAATCTCATCTAGAAATATATCTCGAAATTCTGCTAACCTGGGGAAATCTTCAATATGAAGTTCGTTTTCTGCCTCAAGGTGTAATGTCCCGAAATGGCAACATTTTTTTAAATTTTTCCTGTCTGCAACATTTGCTATTTAATTGAGAAATAATTCATATTTTAATTCAATTTCGATTAAGCGCATCCATATTTGCACAATATAAACTATATAAGTCTAAGATCTTTTCAAAACATAGTCTTCTTAAAGTTTGAGTTTCAAAGTCTACGGAAGCGGGGTGAAACAATATCCTATCTGGTTTTTGTAATACAACCGTAACACTAATACAAGGTAGAACAGAGATCTTTACGGATTTATAACTTATGTGTTTGAAATTGTGAATGTTTAAATGGTACTTCCAGGTGATATGCTCCTTTGTTGTTGTTTGATCCTAAGGTGGGTGCCGTAACAATCTGGATGAGGTAATTACATACCCCAGCAGGGTTGCCGTGGGGTGTGGGTAAGCTTTGGCGGTTTGTTGAATTTACTTAGAAATTTGCTAATGTCATCCATTGAATTTGTCTTTCTGTAGGTACAAACTCCATAATTATTCTATCCTAAGGGAATGGTCCAAATCACCATGGCAAGGGTTATGAACCATTCTATGTAATTTGAATGAAGTGCAATGTGGCTTAAAGGGGCACAACTAAACTATAGTCTCTTTATAACAAATCGAGCCTCCACTCAAACGTGGTTAGTGGGGCAATAACTGTGCTTTTAATGTATGTTGGAGGACAGCCTGTCACCGAGGGTTTGGTATTAGCTGGGGTTTTCGTTGGCTTTAGCCTCTGTTTTTTATTTTGTTTCACTTTCCTGGTTCTGCACTTCTCTTGACTGTGAGACGATGGGGGTACCCTGACTCGAGCGATGCTTGTGGTCAGTGCACATGGTGGCTATGATACTCATCGGAGCATGGGCACCATAATATTAACTGGTGAGTTAAATTCCTTATCTCTTGGTTTCTTGCTTATTGTTAGAACATTTTTCCACCTATGTACATTAATCATTTATTAATGATGATTAATTAGCCCAAGTGATTAATGATTACATCCCTAAGTTGATTAGCTACTAAATGGTCAATTATCATGAACTAGATAGCAAATGTGAACAAGTGCTGAGTCAAACCAGCTAAGTGGAGCGCTCCCCAGGGCAATTAATGCACTCAGCATGCCTAGAGCGCCCTCCTCAGGTCATTTAATGCACTCAGCATGCTTCTCTTCTACCTAGGGCGCATTTGCTCTCTTTGTGGACAATCTTGCCTTGTTTTGTCACATTTTTGACCAATTTTAGACTCCAAACCTCTAACCAACCAGTTTCTTCACATGTGTGAGGTCACATGGGCCTGTCCAGTCATTCCCAGCATTCACACTGCAGATTCGAACCAGTTTGGGATGGTTTGGGATATTTTGGTCAACCTAGGGGGGTTTGAGCTTTTTCTAAGCTAGATCAGTGTGAACACTCCAGATGGATTCGAATTCTTCCAGATTTGTATATATGGGTGTTCTTAACCTTTGTTAAGGTTGGACAGTTAATAATATTGACATTATTCACCAATTCATGAGTATTGTTCTTCATTCATTTAAATTTTTTTATGCTAATTCTTGCAAATGTTGTGCAATCTTTCACCAGTGAGGAATCCACAGTAGCTAGATTCAACTGTGCTTGAGATTTTACATGGTATCAGAGCTCTTGGAGCTAGAATTCGAACCAGCAGACTGTTGTAGTGGATTGCCAGAAACAGTGGAGAAACCACATAATTCCTGAGGCCATTGCCTTGAGCTTACTGGAGAAATCTAGTGGCTCTCTCAGGTGTGATGCTCTCCCGAATGCACCCACTATCCATACAGGGTTCGAATCTGTGAGTGTAGATCCCTCCAGAGTGATTTGAGAGTTGTTTGCAGGTATTGGAGTTAAGCATTGTCAGCAAGTGCGAATTGCAGCAGAGGAGAATGGAGCCATCTCACCCAAACGTGCTCACACCCTTCAACTATTTCGATTGGAAGGCAGAAATGGTGATTTTGCTGAGATCTAAGGGTCTCTACAGAATCACGATGGGCACTGAGGTTGAGCCAAACTCAGCTGTGGAGAAATCCAAGTTTTTTAACAGAATGGATGAGGCATTTGGCCTCCTTTGTCTCAACATTTCGAGAGACCTCCTGTTTCATGTAGAAAGTCTAGCAACTCCAAATGAAGTGTGGCTCAAGCTTGAGACACTGTTTGGAAAGACTGATGAGATGAGAGGCCACCAGCTCGAAAATGAGCTTGTCTCACTGAGCCCAGGGAATTTCGATTCCATCCAGGACTTCTTCACCAAGTTCAAGAACTTGGTCTTGCAGATCAGACAATGTGGCATAGAGAAGAAAGAAGAACAGTTGGTGTTGTCCATTCTCTCCAAATTGGGTTCTGAATACTCAGTTTTTGTGTCTTCCTTCAACTCCACAAGGCTCACAGTCAGAGGTTGGAAGATGCCATCCTTGGCTGACTTCATGGAAATGCTAACTCAAGAGCAAGACAAGCTGGTCTTGATGGGCTCCATCAAACAAAAAGATCAAGTTCTTGCAGCTGGAGATTCGAAATGTGGAAGAAGCAAGCAAAAACCCAGGGTTTCGAAACCTCAAGAGAAGAAGAGAAAGGATGAGAGGCCCAAATCCTCTGAGGGGGTTTCGAATCCTGTCAAGAACAAGGGAAAGAAGGCTGAGAAGATAAAATGTAGCTACTGTCAAAGAGGTTTTCATCCAGAGAGCTCATGCATGAAGAAAACCATAGACACCATGACCCATCTCCTACAGAAAAATAATATTCCTCTTCCTGAAAGTTCCAAGAAGAAGGAGTGCGTTTCTGAAGACAAGGAGAGCTGCCATGCTTTGGTGGCTAGCTCATCTCATTCACCTTTGTTTATCATTGATTCAGGTGCCTCAAGGCACATGGCTTCCTCAAGAGACTCATTTTCTGAACTTGCTCCCTACAGTGGCCTCTCAATTCGAATGGGAGATGACTCAGAAATCCCTGCTCATGGCATTGGGAAAATCTCTATGGAGAATGGCTTCTTCTCCAATGTGCTGTATGTGCCAAATCTTGCAGCAAACTTGCTCTCTGTGTATCAAATGACACATACTGGAGCAGCAAAGAAGGTGGTCTTCACTCAGGATGAAGTGGAGATATCAGAAGTTTCCATCGGGAAAATTGTTGCAAAGGGTGTTGCAGACCATGACATGAAGATGTACATGTTCTCCCACTTCCTCGAATTTTCTTCACCGAGTGTGCTGCTGTCACATGGGAATGAGACCAGCAAGCTATGGCATCAAAGGTATGGGCACCTAAACTACATATATCTTCAAGTTTTAAGCAAAGAAAATATGGTAGAAGGGCTGCCCCAAATCAGATTTTCGAGTGGAACATGCAAGGGTTGCATGATTGGGAAACATCCTGAAAGGAAGTATGACAAAGGGAAGGCTAGGAGGGTTGATCAACCTCTTGGGATAGTACATTCTGATCTCATAGGGCCACTCCCCACACCCTCCTATGGCTGCAGCAAATATGTGCTCACCTTCATTGATGACTACTCAAGGTACTGCTGGTTATTTTTCCTTAAGCAAAAATCTGAAGTCTTTGATTGTTTCAAGATTTTTAAGAGCATGGTTGAGAACTTCAGTGGGAAGGCCATGAAGATTTTGAGGACTGATAATGGTAGAGAGTATGTCAACAACAATTTGCAGCAGCTCTGTCAAGAGCATGGCATTCAGATGCAACACTCAGTGCCCTACACACCTCAGCAAAATGGTGTTGCAGAGCGCAAAAATAGAGCACTGAAAGAGATGGCAACTTGCATGTTGCAAGCAAGGGATTTGTCTCCTAAATTATGGGCTGAAGCTATGAATTGTGGAGCATATGTTCAGAACAGGGCACCACACAAAGCATTGCAAGGAATCACTCCATTTGAAGCTTGGATGGGCCACAAGCCAAATGTCTCACATTTCAGAATTTTTGGCTCAAGGGCTTGGGCCAGAATTCCACCGGAGAAGAGAAAGGCATTGCAGCCCCAAAGCAAGGAGTCAATCATGGTTGGGTATGCAGAGGATTCCAAGGGCTACAAGCTCTTTGATCCATCCACTCACAAAACTTTCATTGAAAGAAGTGTCAAATTCGAAGAGGAAGAATTCTTGCAAGCTAGTGAACAAGGTGATGGGGAATGCTCATTCCCTCGTCTTGATGATGAAGTAAGTAGTGATTCATTCTCTGATATTTCTGATTCTGATATAACTGAAGATGATGTTGATATGGATTCTGAACATATCCCTCCCTCAAGGCCCAAGTGGGCAGAGAAAACAATTCAAAGTGCCGGAGAGCTAGTGGGAGATCCCCAAGATGCTAGGAAAACTAGATCTCAATTTCACAATTCCTTTGCATATAATAATTCTGATCTGAGTGAGGCATGTTATTTGATGGTTGGATCTGATCCAATGTCATATTCAGAAGCATGTACAGACCCAAGATGGCAATCAGCCATGCAAGAGGAGATGAACTCACTCCATGAGAACAAAACTTGGGATTTGGTCCCTCTTCCTCCCAAGAGGAAACTAGTGCAATGCAAGTGGATTTATAGAACCAAAATTGGATCTGATTGCTCTAATATGAAGTATAAGGCCAGGTTGGTAGCTAAGGGTTACTCTCAGGTCCAAGGAGTGGACTATACAGAAACATTTGCACCGGTGGCAAAGATGGACTCCATAAGACTAGTTTTGGCAATTGGGGCTTCCAAGCGCTGGGAGATTCATCACATGGATGTAAAAAGTGCCTTTCTTCATGGGGATCTGAATGAGGAGATTTATATGCAGCAGCCTGAAGGTTTTATTTCTGATCATACACTTGTTTGCAGGTTGAACAAATCACTCTATGGGCTCAAGCAAGCTCCTAGAGCATGGTATGCAAAAATGGACAATTTTCTGCTATCTTTGGGGTTTGAGAGGTGTAAGTCTGATCCAAATGTGTATATGCAGCATGTTAGTGATCTGATATTGATTATTGTACTGTATGTTGATGATCTTTTGATCACTGGTAGCTGCACCAAAGAACTTGACTCAGTTAAGAGAGCATTGCACAGTGCATTCTCCATGACCGATCTAGGATTGCTAAAACAATTTCTGGGTTTGGAGATTGATCAATCTGTGAATGGAATTTCTGTATGTCAGTCAAGGTATGCTTCAGATTTGCTGCAGAAATTTAAGATGGCTGAATGTAAGTCTGCAAAATTTCCATTTCTTTCAGGAGTTAAGCTTACAGAATGGGGTTCTTCACCACTAGTTGACAGTTCGTTGTATAGGCAACTTGTTGGGAGTTTGCTATATCTTACTCATTCTAGACCAGATTTGTCATATGCTGTTGGGGCTGTTGCAAGGCACATGCAAGAGCCTCATGAGATCCATTGGAAGGCAGCCAAGAGGATCCTTCATTATGTTCAGGGTACTAAGTCTTTTTGTATCCATTATGCTGCTGGTTCATCCCTTGAACTAGTAGGATTTACAGATTCTGATTGGGCCGGTGATTGTATTGATCGGAAGTCAACTTCCGGTTATGTCTTTATGCTTGCACATGGACCTATATGCTGGTCAAGCAAGAAACAAAGCACTATTTCCTTATCTTCAGCTGAGGCCGAGTACAGGGGAGCAGTCAATGCAGCCACACAATGTGTTTGGTTGCAAGGTATTCTTGCAGAGTTCGGGATTGTCTTTGATTCACCCACTATTCTTTGGTGTGATAATCAAAGTACAATCAAGATTTCTACCGATCCAGTACAGAGACAGAGGACCAAGCACATAGAGATACACATGCATTACATTCGGGGTTTGGTGCATGACCGGATCATAGCATTGCAGTATTGCCCATCCAGTGAGCAAACTGCTGATATCTTCACCAAGTGTTTTACCGAGAAGACCTTCACTCACCTTAGATCTTTGCTTGGGGTGAGTGATGCATGGTGATGATTGGTGTATTTTAATATATGCCACATGTCCATTTTAGAGGGGAGGTTTTATTTCCCATGTGGTTTTCCTCCTTACCTTGGTTACATGGACAAATAAATTTTATGATGTAAAAGGTGACTTGAGCCTAGTTGCCAAGGCCTTAATTTTTGATATTTCACTAAGTCTAGCTTAAGGGGGGGTGTTAGAACATTTTTCCACCTATGTACATTAATCATTTATTAATGATGATTAATTAGCCCAAGTGATTAATGATTACATCCCTAAGTTGATTAGCTACTAAATGGTCAATTATCATGAACTAGATAGCAAATGTGAACAAGTGCTGAGTCAAACCAGCTAAGTGGAGCGCTCCCCAGGGCAATTAATGCACTCAGCATGCCTAGAGCGCCCTCCTCAGGTCATTTAATGCACTCAGCATGCTTCTCTTCTACCTAGGGCGCATTTGCTCTCTTTGTGGACAATCTTGCCTTGTTTTGTCACATTTTTGACCAATTTTAGACTCCAAACCTCTAACCAACCAGTTTCTTCACATGTGTGAGGTCACATGGGCCTGTCCAGTCATTCCCAGCATTCACACTGCAGATTCGAACCAGTTTGGGATGGTTTGGGATATTTTGGTCAACCTAGGGGGGTTTGAGCTTTTTCTAAGCTAGATCAGTGTGAACACTCCAGATGGATTCGAATTCTTCCAGATTTGTATATATGGGTGTTCTTAATCTTTGTTAAGGTTGGACAGTTAATAATATTGACATTATTCACCAATTCATGAGTATTGTTCTTCATTCATTTAAATTTTTTTATGCTAATTCTTGCAAATGTTGTGCAATCTTTCACCAGTGAGGAATCCACAGTAGCTAGATTCAACTGTGCTTGAGATTTTACACTTATTCGTTTCCAATTCATAGAGTTGCTAACTGGTGTCTTTCTGTATGGCGATAGGTGACAAAGAGCCGTGGATGTAGAAGCTATGGTGATTCGAAGCTCTGCTAATGCAACTAGGGTAATGGTAAGTTCAACCAACCCCCATTATCCTGCCTCTGGTGACTTTGCTGGGATGTGTATGCATCTTGTCCTGGTTTCGAAGGAAACTCCCGTAAGCATTTGGCTTACCGATCCACTTTGGGAGAAATAATGGTCGCTTAAGGTTTGACCAGGGGCTTGACATGGTGTCTCAGGGTAATTGAATATAGCATAGAACTTTGTAATGTAACTGAATGTATTTTTTAGGAACTGGGTCTTTTCCTATTAATCGGGTTCCAGTCCTATACAATGCATTTTTCATTTGAAAGGTAGGATATATAAGATTTGAGTAAATTGTAATGATATCATGGTTGGATTTATTCGTACTCTGTAATTTTTGGCACAATGTGTGGCATTGGGGTTTTATCCCTTCGTTGTGGCTATCACCTATATATATATGATATTTTCTTTAATATTTACACCCATACTGTGAACTGTGTGAATTTGCAACAATAACAAATGGTACTGCTATTTTGTATTCCTATTTGAATCTAATTGTTTAAATCTCGAAATGGTTTGATACTAAGTGCTATGGGAAAACCCTCTCGGTTTCTATTTGGTAGATTACTGTTCAAACGTTCTAAATGATTATTGGCTTAAACTCCTTTGGTTTTGGTAGACGTAGTTGGATATATATATATTTGGTTGATGAAAACTCAGGGTTATATAAATATTTGTTTGATGAAAAACTCAGGGCTACACACAGCGTTTTGTCATATGTAGGCGTGCCTTCTGTAGGGAGCATTCCCCGGTTTAATGTTTGAAGACATTAGGGGGTTCGACCCTTGACCTAAGTCTCAATAGACACCTGTGTATAATCCTGCGACACTTGTATTCTTCGTTGAAAGTATTGGATGGTCGTTGGTATAAAATCTGGATTTGGATATGATATTAAATCTATGTGTTGGTAATTTTGTCCCAGTTACTAACTTGTTTAATTTTTGTAATGAAATAACTGTACATAATAGGGAAACTATTTTAGTTCGTTGAAGCAGGGACAAAATATCAAACCCTAATTTGAGTTTGGATGTAAACCATTGACTGTAATAAACAATGGCTGAAATTGATGTAAAAATGAATAACTAGTTTTGTAATAGTTTATTCTATCAATTAACAATTTCCGCTAAAACTATCCTAGTGGTTAAATAACTATGAGAAACTTTAAACAAGACATCATAGGCAGATACAAGATACATAAAGATTTGTTTTCGATGCAGTAAAAACTATAATATGATTGGCTAGCAAAGGATAGCTACTAGAGCTGCTAGACAAGCTATTAGATCCTGGGTATTTCTTGAATTTAGGTTAGTATAGAGACTCATACTAATTTAGCATTTTATTTATAAAAGAATTAATTACATGGGGAAATCTCATAGCAATTATGTACCTGCTGATTCTGGAACATGCTCCTGCTTATAATGCCCTGCTGATCCCTATAGCCTGCTCCTGTCGATAATGTCCTACACACTCAGCCAACTGGTAAATGCAAAACTACTATACTCTTAGCTAACCTGTTCACTGATCTTGGATGGATGACTTTGGGACTACCACGTTCCTCCCAACCATGATTCTACAACCATTCCTGGTTCAGTAAGAATCCCCCCGAGCTGGTTCTGACATGAAACTGAGAGATAGAGGCCCTGGATGGCAACTGGTTCAGATCTGGAAAGATTAGGAGCAAAGCTCTTCTTGGCACAATAATACCAAAAGAAAAAAAGAAAGATGATCCCCCAAACTTTGGGGTCTGTCCTCCTTAAGTAGGAAAATCTTGAAATTAGGACTGTTGGAATTTACTGGTTTCTTTAAAATAATTAATTTATAAAACAATATTTGTTTACTTTAACTGCTAGTTCATTAGGAACTAAGACCTCTCAACCTGTTGATTAAAGTGTTTATTTAATCTTTTAGATATTTTCATAATAATAATAGTATACAGTTTATAATACCACCTAAACATTAATAATGAATATTTAGTAGGTGGCAGCCCACTTATGCATAACTATATATATCTATAAAGTGTACACATTTATAAAAGAATATATCTATATATATAATATTTAACCAATATATAATTGAAGCTCCTAAATAATAATACCGCTGGTGGTTTTTAAGCATTTGTTTCACAAGATGCCTCTTTTAGTTCTTTTTAAGGAAAGGATCCACTTCTTTGGACGATTTTGGTAAGTTGGTAAAGGCACCTCTAGTCTCTCCCTTTGCATGTCTGATTCCCTCGTTTTAACATGGTAGTTCCTGTAGTAGATGATGATAATAAGATTTATTTAATCAAGTTGAAATAGTTGTGATGAAACACGCAAGTGCTATTCAGAGTCCTCTTTGACTCAACACTTGAGACATAGTGACCCTCGAGTGCTCTTCAAAGCCTTTCAACTCAACACTCTCACATGGGCATTACGCTAGTGCAATTCCAAAGCCTCAGCTCAACACTAGAGCTAGAATGTGGTTGTGAGGCACATCTAGGATACTTAAATGTCCTCGGATCCAGTAATCATTTCGTTCAAGGTCAGAGTGCTCCAGGGCTCATGCCCAAAACTCAACGTACATCGGGTCTTAGGCCCAGTACGAAATAGAATTCTCTAAATACTTCAGGGCTTAGGCCCAGTATATAGGTCTTTTGTGTGTTCCTGAGTCCACGCTCAACACACTAACTAATCAACCATGTAATTCATGCTCTGCACAGTATAATGTAACCAAAGAGAAAATCTCAGTATATCATAATTTTGTAATCACTTCTTGAAATACAATATAGTTTATTCATTCGGCTTTCCTGCCCCACATATATTCAACAATGAAACAAATCAGGGTCCATGCCCAATACATCAACTCATAAAGGAAACTAAATCAAAACATATTAATGCTATGTAAACATAATAAATCACATATACTGGGCCGTGACCTGACATGACATCATAACATAGTTAGTCAAAACGTTGGGATATTACACAAGGTTATGAATATTAACAACATACAATTTATAGCCCTTCCCTGCACATTTCTTTACCTGTAAAGCTGAGATCTGTCAGATTAGAACTTTCCTGGGTATACCTTGTACTTTACTCTGATTTCCATGCTGGTATGTACATGTAAAACTTTTGTTTAGACAGTCCAGCATAACTTGGTGTTATTCTAGCCAATCCATACCTATCAGCAAGTCATAGGCTCCTAAGGGAAGAATATTTAGGTCTGCTTCAGTTTGTAATCCATTCATATCCAGCTGGCAGCTTTTAACTAGCTCAGTTATCTTTCTTTTTGTACCTGTGGCTAACTGGACTAGCCAGGGTTTGATATGTTTTACTTTTTTCAAATTACAAGTTTCGACAATTTTTGGAGAAACATAACTTCGGCAAGCCCCCTGGCCAATTAAAATAGATACAGGTATATTCGAAACCTTACCTTTGATTTCAACCATGGTGGATTGGTAGTCCGTGTGCCTGCCTTTCAAGGCAGTGCATATCTGAGGTGTTCTCGCTAGGTCTTCTATAGTTGATTCTTCCTGTAGGTTGTTGAGGACCTTTACATTTTTATTGTTTGGGCAGTCTCAGTAGCAATGGGGTCCTTGACACCCCAGCATTTACCCGGTGCAGGTGTTGGCCTAAACCCTCTTTCAAAAGTGGGCTTGTTAATAGTTTGCTCCAGGTTGTTGGGCTGCGTTACTGTCTTTGGAAAAAAACTATTTGGCAGAAAACTGTTGTTCTGCTTTCTGTATGGAGGGGGTCTGAACCCTTCTTTCGGCTACCAAAAGTTGGTCTCAGTTTGTCTTTCTTTCTATTCAGGAGATTGGTTCAGTTTTGATTGTGTTCATAACAAAGTCGTGCCTTGTGCAAGGCCATCTCTAAGGTCTTAGGTGCATCGAACTCGATTTTGTTTCTGTAGTATGTTGGAAGGCATCCTAGGAACTCCTGGATTTTTACCTTCTCATCTTTCACGTATGGTACGTAGTGTAACAATTCTAAGAATCTGTTAATGAGTGCATCCATAGTGAGAGAGTTTAATTGCAGCTCATGAAACTCTTTGATATTTCTGTCGAAGAATCTCTCTGACATGTAATTTTCTTGAAAAAGTGTCTTGAATTCCTTCCACCCAACTTCCCCTCTCTTAATATCCTTGGTGTGTTTTAAATCTTGTCACCACCTTGCAACCTTACCATTTATATTGTAAATGGCCAGACGAGCCTTCATATGGTTGGTATAGAGGTGTACCTGGAAATACTTATTCATTCCCAGCAGCCATTCCTCGGCCTTTTCTCCCAAATCAAGGTCTCCTTCAAAGGTTGGGGCCTTAATTTTTTTGAACTCTCCCTGAAGGCTTTCCCCCTTGTGCTTTTTATTACGAGGAGAGGGATCATAAGAATCATAAGAATATTCAGAGTCAAAGTTGGGGGAGCTGGAAGAATCTGACTGCTCGGTTGATTCCCCCAGTTTCTTATAGTCTTAACTACAACTTCTCTTCCTGCGGTGACATTTAGGAACTTTCCTGGTTGCTGGTTGGGTGGTTTTCTTATGAGTTTTCTTCCCAATTAATTTCTGCAATATTGCCTCATTAACCTCATGTTGCTCTCTTCTCTCATTGAGATTGTCATTTTTAAAATTCCAGAATTTAGCTTGCAAGATCTGCATTGTTTTCAACAAATAAGAGGTTCTCACAGCCCGATCACTGTCATTTAGTTCTACTATTATTTCCTGTTCTATGGGAATGGAATTTAGATTACCATGTTGATTGTGCTCTCTTTCAGCATTCATAATGTTTGTTGTTTCCTGAACAATGACCCAATGTGTAACAAATAATATTTTAGTTATTTTGCAGTAGTAGGATCATAGGCCTCAAGTTTCCGAACCGGATCTCTGATATCACTTATAATAACCCTAAAAAAATCAATAAAATTTTAAAAAAATTAGTAGGGTCATTAAGCTATATAGCCTAAGGTTTAACTGGTTAATAACCTTGTTGTTTAAAATAACCTAAGAAGTAACTTGTTAACCTTGAAGCTCTTCAATGTTCTCATTATGTTTGAAAAGTGTATGTGACTAGCTAAAGATGGCAATAAGGATTCTTACTTGTATTCTCTTAGAAAATGATTATTTCCTTTACTATCATGAATGGATACCACTTACCAAGAGATTTTCTAGGATAGCAATGCTTTTAACTAAGCTAGGAGGGGGTCCCTTGAGCCCTAGGGCCTACTTAGCTCCATGAGCTAAAGCATGGAACCTGGTTCTCTTGTGCAGGTGGGACTAAAGGGTATATAAAGTTGGGAAACTATGTTCTTAAGGTAAATTTCCAAAGACCTAGGTCGAGAACCATTGGAAGGAGGTATGATCAATACACTCAACAAACTATAACAAAACCTTGGTTGTAAGGAATCCAAAGTATTCTTATAACCTTAATCCTATGACTTCAAAAGTTGGTTGACGACTATGCAAATGTGAGTTGTAAAATCAAGTATTATCGAGACTGGACCTAGTAGATGGCGTATTTAATGTTCCCATGTGAAGGAGCAGTTAATGGAGTTCCACATCGAAACATGGGGAAATGTTCCCTCGGTACAAACCCTTACTCGGCCTTTGGTTCATCATTGTGTGAATTTTTCTTTTAGAGAGAGCACCATAAGGGTTCTTCGTTGAGAGGGTGCTCTGGTTCTACTACCCGACTGCACGATGTTCTTGTTGCAAAGGTTACCCACCAAAACTCTACGCTAAGGTAACGTTTATAATATTTCTGTGCTAATGATATTACATACAGTAAATTCCAGGATTTAATATGCTATAAGAAATGTGACAGGGGAGAACTCCTCGCAACAACTGGGGCGAAATACTCCTGGAGGTGACGACCGTCTACCACCTGGACCCTGGTAAGGCTTGGGGTCTCGCGGCACTCTCTCCTTATGTTGTAGCTATTATGTTGCAATGTTTAAAAAGAAAAATATAACATTAGTTTTTTATTTAAGTGGCTTTGGGAGGCACAAGGAGTAGCCCACGCTGAATTGCCCATTCACCGGCGTCTTATGTTTTCTTTTGATAGCTAACTGTAAGATTTGGGAAATGATAGTCCTAAATACTTTTGTAAGCATTTCCAGTTGTTTGAAGTTTAAAAACTTCGTTGGATAGGTTTTGATGTTGAAGGGTTTACTTCATTTCACTGTAATTGTAAATATACGGACTGTTGACGCCATAAACTTTAAGTGGCCTTATTCAGGAGTTTAAAGAAAGCTTAGATGCTTATTTTGTTTGCTTACTTTGTCCATACATAAAAGGAATGGGTTCTGAATGTTTTGTTTACTTACTGTAGAGGAATGAAGAAGATGGTTCAGGAAAAAAATGTATAAACTCAGGCGTTTACTGTTGAATTACAGCTATTGTGAATTAGCACTATCGTCTCTCTGTCAAATGGTTGTTTGTGGAATAAAATAGGAAAGAATAAGAATATGATATAAAACCCTTATCGTAATGCTGGATAGTTCTGTTGTTTTCTTGTCTTAAGGATTGAACAAATACGATGGTTTTCACGCCCTTATAGTTCTGCTCAAAAAACATTGTTTGTCTGATTTAGAAAGAAAAAGTAGTTTGACCTAAAAATAAAAGGGACTACAGCCAAGGTAGCTTTCATGTTTTCTATTCAGGGTTTCGGTATCTATGCTTACGCTTGGATGAATGAAAAATAGGAAGGCGATTAGACACAAACTGGAAACTCGAACCCTTGGTTAACAAGTTTGAATTTTATAAGGTTTAAGTGCCAACTGTTATCCTATATTTTCTTTGTTTGAACTCTTTTTTTGATTTTTCCTCTTGTGCTTTGCTATTAGCTACCAGATAGATTGTATGGCCCTACACTAAAAGAAAAATCGGGCTTTTGTGCATGGTTCCTGGTATCAATTACTTGTGAAAAATTTATAGTTTTTGTCCTTGGGTTTTAAGTGAAGAAATTTCAATGTTTTTGTAAAAGGTTTACATATAAATCCTATATGAGATGTTTGATCGTTTGAAATATCAACTCAAGAAATATACAACAGATCTAAGTAATGTTTTAATATTTAGCCTATAATGTGAGGGAAAAGATCTAATATTTAAACAATAATTATTTAAACCCAAACAAAATTTAGGGCTTAGTGCCCGGAAATCCTAGCGATTTCTCTTTTGTATAAGGGGTATGGAGGATGTCTCCATTATGATTAAGTACAACATGATATTTTCAAATCCAGTTAGGGTACCCACCCAAAACAAACCTAAGATAAAAGTAGCAATATGAGTGTTTAATTTTAACACTAAACCATGCAAGCAGAAAGGAAAGCTAAAATACATTTTAAGAGATAACCCTAATTGTTCTAGGTTTATCGGTTTTTGAATATATAGAACAAAGAAAACAAAAATATGAAGGAGTCCTGCGTTATCATAACACAATAGTATTGGACGAAAATATAATTAAAAATACATTTCTCATATCAAGATTCCTCTGATATTAGTAATATTATCAAAATGTCAAGAAATTCTGCCCTATCATTGCACAACCTGCATTGTTAGCACAAGATTAACACAATGAGTTCAGATCTAAACTGTAACAAATTAAAGGCCACGGATCTACATAATTTTTAATATTCCAACTTAGGATAATGAGATCTATCCGTCTAAATCCTAAACTGTATGATAGCAGTATTTAGATCAACATTCCTTACATGCAAAAATCGAGTAATATGATATGATCTAACATATATATTGGGTCACTTGTCACAATCAATAGATCTACGTCTAATCGATTCAGAAAATTATTCATAACATATTATAAGGAAAATAGCAGATGCATAAATAAGGAAAAAAAATAGCAGAAGCTCGAATTTAAATACTTATCAGTAGTTTACTGCAGACTAACTGTTTGAGGAGCTTCCACGTTCCTCCCAACCCTAGACCGTGATCTGTTCTTGGATCATTCCACCAGTCACCCCCGATCCAAGCTGAGCATAACAAGAATCTAGACAGACCTAGGGTAGTTTTCTATTCACTACAGCAGAGGGTCCACAAGGTTCGTTTATCAGCCTATCAGGTGTGAGTCCATCTGAATGTCATTTCTCATATAATGAATAAACAGTCCTCTCCAGACAGTCCCTTATGTGGGATACACCATGTTTCTGTACTCTGGTGTTGAGTGCTCAGACTCACGACTAGACCCTTTTCAGTGCACTTGGAAAACGTGCCCCTGCAACATTACCTTCTCTGCTATTAATACTTTTAGGGGCAAGGCTGCTAGACAATTTGTGTTTGAAAACACTCAGTTATCTAACTGACACATAGCAGATTCTATTTTCCTTATCTTTTGTTAATATTTATTTATTTTAATCCTCACAATTCATTTTAAATCTTTAACTTAAATAAATTTGAACTCTAATCTCCTATCTGCTAGTTTTGACTTTAGTTGTAGGCTACTGACCTATCTAGATACTTGCATGTTCAGCTTCTCTTTGAGTGGTTGCCGCAATCAGTTCGAAAGAATAAAATAATAATAAGTCATCATTTAACTAATCATTAGTTCATTTGATGTTCCAGAGCCTTTAGCTCAACATCGGTTATTTAGTTCGAGTCGAAGTGCTCCAGAGCTTCTCAGCTCAACACTCACTCAACTATTAGTGTTTTTCGATCCCCCCTGGCTCATGCACATGTCATGCATTGTCAAATTTATTACAACATAAATAAAATAATATTCAAATAGGTAAAGTAGTCTTTTCTTGGGATGTTACACGTGGATTCCAAATCATTCATAGAAGACATGAAAAGACTACATGAAGATGTGCGAAAGCACATAGAAAAGAGCAATCTGGCATACAAGTTGAGAGCCGACAGGAAGAAGAGGCTACAGTTGTTCAACGAATGAGATTTAGTCTATGCACACTTGCAAAAGGAAATATTTCGGACATGAACATACAACAAGCTAAAGCTGAAGAAGAGTGCACCATGTAAGATTCTAAGGAAGATTTTGGACAATATTTATGTATTGGAGCTGCTGAAAGACTTGAGCATTTCATTCACGTTGAATGTCTCAGATCAATACCAATTTGAAGAAGGTTCAACCAGCGGAGGTGCGGAAGTGTCAAACATCGACTGGACAATGAAGATTCCATATCAACACAAGAAAGAAATCAACAAAGTAATAGAGGAACGCGAAGTCGGACATACGCATAATTCATGAAAGAAAGAGTACTTAGTGCAATTGAAAGATGATGAGTTGTAGGAGGCGGCATGGATTTCCGAAGAAGAGTTTAGGAGAATGATGGAGAAGTCGAGTTCTTTTTCACCTGTGGAGTCTCATGCAGAAGCATCGAGGCCTAGGTAGAGCAATCTAACTTGATCGACATGAAGGGATGACCAGGGGGACTCGCGACGACCATTAGTGCGAAGGGAGACTAGCTGTCGAAAGCCAAGCAGTTGAGTAGGAAGTTGTCGAGGTGCATCAACATAAGGAGAAGGTCAAGAGTTGACATGCCTAAGGTTGAAATATGACAAGAGTACAGTTAAAGAGGACGAGTGTCGACAGGTTGTCGAACAATGACATAGACAGGTTCAGGCGAAAGCCAAGCATGGAGGAAGGGTCGGACTAGCGAAGACATAGATGTGATGTGAAGGCGATGGATAAGTCGAATGCTAATATAATATAGTATGGTTGAGGTCAGTGACAGTAACGACTACTGTAGCAGTGATAGAGACATTTAGAAGTCAAGGCGAGTACTTGGTATCCAATCGGGGTTGCTAAGGAAGTTATGAGAAGTTATTGAAGTTGGTTGGTATCATGACATATTTCACAATGGGAAGAGATTATGTAGCAAGAAAGAGGCACTGACAACTGCAAGTCTCTAGGATTGGGGGGGATTTGGCGGACAGAGGAAGCATGTCTCGGAGGTTGGAGTGATATCGGGAACAAGAGTAGTAGCAGTAGAAGACTAGTGCACAGACACAGAGGAGGGAGTTAGTTCCATTTTGGGATTTAGTAGAGATTGGATCCATAGCTTAGTGAGGGCTTGCACTTAGCATAGGCTGTGAGAGGCAGACAATCGCACACAGAGAGAACAGACATTTACTTCTATACATTGTAAAGGCTAAGGCCGACTAGTTAGTTGTTTACATTCCTTGCATTTTGCATTGTAACCTTTGATTTGATTGAAGTAATAGAAGCGAGTTTCTGGCATATTGTTTACAACTAGTCTGTGCAAGCGTCTGTGTCGTGTGTATTTTTAAGCAAGAAGGTCCAACTGACCCATCTAGCATCAGAAAATCATGGCTATGTAAACATAGCACTAGTCATGATAAGCTTCAGAGAGAGTTAAATACAATGTCACCAAATTTTAACCTCTCAACTCTTGATGTATATGTAACTTTGGAATGTATTTCATCTATGTATTTTATATATATTTATTGTACCCTTATAAGAGATGTGTTATTCATCTATAAGGAAGTGTCGCCATGTGGATTGACAAGTGTCGCAAGTGTGTGTACTTGCTGATGGGTTATTAGACCACCATGTGTGGGGTTGGCCCTAAAATATATATTATATTTTGGATGTATATAGATAGGCAAGTCGGCCCCATAAGGTCACTGAGCAAACATGTTAAGTATAAATAGAGATCAGGAGATCTCTATTTGGATCATTCGGAAAGTCATATCTCTCTCACTCAGAAAGTGGTACACTAGTGAGGAGGAGGATCATCTGCTACTAGGAGACTATCTCAAGTGTATTTTGGTTGTACTTTGCTTGAGCCATTTCTCTCTCTATCTCTAAGGAAGTTGTGGGGTTTTTCACCTTAGGATTTTCCCCGCGGAAACTCTATGTCTCTTGTCTCTCATGCTTTTGATTCTTGTGATGCTTGTCATGCTGATTGTGATTGTTATGCATTGATATACTGTATATGTTATTCTCTCAGTAAAGATCCAAGAGTATTGTGAATTAATGCTCAAAATTTAACATGGTATCAGAGCTAACCTGAGAAGAAGACATTTTTCAGTGACGAAAACTTGAGTTTCTTATTTATTGGGTTTCTCTCCACAAATTTTGGAAATGTAGTATAGCAGATTGACTCTACTCATCAAGGAGAATCTATCTGTCCAATCAGAATTCAATTTTGAGCATTTTTAGATTTGGCCCTACAAATTAGGGTTTCCACAAAAATAGGAATTTCTAAAATCTGAAGACATAGCTGGAAGCTCCTTGCAAAAATCGAAGTTTAGAGCTTTGGATCGATATTTTTGGCTGGGTAGATCTCCAGGAAACTCAAACCCTAATTCAGGGCTCTCCCCACTGAACCCAGGAGGACAAAAAGGCAATTCAGAAGGGTAAATCTTTGCTGATCTCAAATTCTGAATACACCAGGCTGATCATCTCATCAAGACGCATCTTTCTATCCTTTCAGAAATTTGAAATTCACATTTTGAATTTTTAGGGTTTTTTCGACAAACCCTAATCCGGGAGCAGATCCTGTTTTCAGCATTTCAAGTGGTAAGACCTAAATCTTTTCTATTTCCATTTGAATTACTCTTTAAGATGTCTCACCACACCAAGCTTGAGGATAAGCTTGGAGGGGCTGATAACTTCCGAGCTTGGAAATATAGAATTGGGTTAATCCTGGAAGAGAATGAGTTGGACTCATATATAAAAGAAGACATCCCTATCCCAAAGGATGAAGAGGATAAGGTATTGCATAAGAAGAACTTGGTCAATGCAAAGAGAATCATTGTTGATTCTATCAAATACCATCTCATACCCCATGTGTCTTCTCTAAAGACACCCAAGGCTATGTTTGACTCTTTGACCAAGCTATTTGAAGGAAAGAACATAAATCGGAAGATCACCCTACGGAATCAATTGAAAGGGGTCAAGATGTCGAATGGAGAAACCATTCAATCCTATTTCTCCAAGGTCTCTCAGATCAAGGAACAAATTGAAGCTGTAGATGAAATGGTGGAGAATGGTGAAATCATTATGACTACTTTGAATGGCCTACCTAGGTCATGGGACTCTTTTCTCCAGGGGATCTGTGCCAGAAAGAAGTTAATCTCCTTCAGCAGATTATGGGAGGAATGTTCTCAAGAAGAAGCAAGGCTTGTGGCAAGATAAGAGAAGATGGGAAATGAATATCAATCTCTCACAGCTCACACTAAGAAGGGCAAGTTCAAGAGGGATCCATCCCATCACAAGAAGAAATCTTCTCATCATTTTCACAAGAAAGATCTAAGGTGTTTCACTTGTAATGAGAAGGGTCACTTTGCTTCAAAATGTCCCAAGAACAAAAGGGACAAACACAACAATAACAACTCCAGTAAGTAGAAGAAGGGTAACAGAAGAAGGTACCATGCTCATGCTATTGAAGATGATTAACCTCCAAAGAAGAAGGCTAGGGCATAAAGTGATGATAGTAATGATGACTCATCAAGTGAAGAAGAGTATGTTCTAATCTCTGCTCTCATAGGTACTATCTCCCATGGTTGTAATGATTGGTTAATTGACAGTGGGGCTTCCAAACACATGACTGTGTTTAAGGAATCTTTGGTAAACCTAACTGAACATGAATCACCTCATAAGGTGAAACTTGGGGATGATTATCAATACCCAATCAAAGGAAGTGGTGAAGCCTCCTACAACCTAGATTCTGGAAAATTTTTGAAGATGAAAGAAGTCCTTTATGTACCTGGGCTGAAGAAGAACTTACTCTCCATCTTTGCATTGGACGCAAAAGGTATGAGGGTTGCATTTTTGGATGGCCAAGTCCTAATGTGGCATAAGGGAAAGACCATAGATGATACAATAGTGATTGGAGAGCAAGAGGGAGGTTTGTATAAATTAAAAGGACAACCTGAACATGCCATGGTGCATGAATCCATGGAGCCAAGTAAATTTTGGCATAGAAGACTTGCTCATATGCACTATAGGGTACTTCCAATTGCAAGCAAGGCTGTAGAGGGTCTTTCTGAAATCAAGACCAAACATGAAGGTGTTTGCAAAGGATGCGCAAAAGGTAAGAATATTAAGAAGGCTTTCCCAAGCAGTGAAAGCAAGGCAAAAGATATCCTGGAAATCATCCACTCAGATGTATGTGGTCATATGTCATCCAATTCTCTAAGTGGTTATGTTTACTATGTCTCATTTATTGACTTCTCTAGGAAGACTTGGGTATACTTCTTGAAAAACAAAGATGAGGTGTTTGATAAGTTCAAGGAATTCAAAACCTTGATGGAGAATCAAATTGACAAAAAGATAAAAACATTCAGATCCGACAATGGTGGAGAATTCACCTCAGGTGACTTCAAGAAGCTTTGTAGTGATTCAGGGATTAAGAGGGAGTTGATTGCTCCTTATAATCCTCAACAGAATGAAGTTGTAGGAAGGAAGAACAGAACAATCATGGAAGCAGCAAGGGCAATGCTGCATGACCAGGATCTACCTATGCATCTATGGGCAGAAGCAGCTGTATATGTGTAGAACAAAATACCCCACAAGATATTGGACAACAAGACACCAGAAGAAGTCTTTTCTGGTAAGAAACCTAAAGTTAGCCATCTCAGAATATTTGGTTGTCCAGTATTCACTCATGTCCCAAAGGAAAAGAGGACTAAACTAGATCCTTCAGGAAAGAAGGGTATCTTTGTTGGTTACAGTGAAAGCTCAAAGGCTTACAGATTATACTTTTCTGGGTTCAAGAAGATTGATGTCAGTAAGGATGAATATAAGTTCAAGGACAGGTAATCCAGGAAACAAAGATCAAGAGGGAGCACACTCCAGCAGCTCCTACAAGGATGCAGATTTTCAGAGGGAGTCCACCCAACAAACAAACAAAGATAAGTATTTCAATTATCATTTCTTGCCTATTTTTGTTTAAATAATATTATGCTTATGTTCCTAGACTTAGGAGATGTATTGTGCATATTAGAATGATTGCATTAATGAACAGTATACTACTAATATGCATGTGATGGGTAAGTGGCCTATGGCACTGTACAACATTGCACTACTACTTATCTAGAATCAAACCTCTTTGCTGACATGTTGGGAATAGTGCAAACTCTTAACAATGTTCTGGTAGAAACTAGAACGCATCTAGAAAGTTGTGGAACATGGATAAATGTTGTATTGAAGCATTGGCTAAGATAACTACATGACTGCATGACATATTTATTTATGTGTAAAGAATTTGTTTTGAATATTATGAGATGTTTCTAATCATGCAATTTAAATTGTTTTGTAGGAAAGACCGTATATCTTCACCTACAAAATAAGGACTACAACATTTGTTCCAGCAACAAAGATATTTATTCAAGATCTTGAAGTTCCCAGGATTTGGGATGAAGAAATGGAATGCCATGATCCGTCGATCATGAAGATGATGTTTGGGATGTAGTCCCAAGACCTGACAGGGAGTCACATGTGTGTAGATTGAAGAAAGCCTTGTATGGCTTGTAGCAAGCTCCCAGAACTTGGTGTGATACAAACAGGAAGCTTGCTGTCGAATTCAATATGAAGAACTTTGGGAATGATGCATTATCTCCTAGGTAAGGAGGTGTGGCAGAAATCAGGTGGGATATTCCTTGGTCAAGGGAAGTACACAGTAGATATCTTGAAGAGATTTGGGATGATGGATTGCAAGGACATGGCCACACCCATGGCATCGAATCTAAATATTCTATGTGATGCTTCATCTGAGCTGGTTGATGTCTCTATGTATCGTCAGATGATTGGGTCCTTGATGTACCTGATGAACACGAGACCAGATATTTGCTTTGCTGTGAACACATTGAGCCAGTTCCTGATGGATCCAAGGAGTGTTCACTTGGTTGTTGTAAAGCATGTTCTGAGGTACCTGAAGGGTACAGTGGATTATGGGCTCAAGTATGAAGTGAATCAAAAGTTTAACCTACAGGTTTATGTTGATTCAGATTGGGCTAGCAGTGCTGCAGATAGGAAGAGCACATCTGGGTGCTGCTTCAGTATGGGATTAGGTGTGATCTCTTGGTTTAGCAGGAAGCAGTCCTGTGTAGCACTGCGTACAGCTGAGGCAGAGTATGTTGTAGCCTGTTCAACTAGTTGTGAGGTAGTATGGCTATGGAAGCTACTGTCTAAGTTATTTGATCTCCCGTTGGATGCTACTGGTATCTTCTGCGATAACCAAAGTTGTGTGAAGCTGTCTGAGAACCCAGTGTTTCATGACAGGTCGAAACACATAGAGATCAAATATCACTATATCAGGGATATGGTGCAGGGAGGAGCTGTGAAGATTTTGTATAGTGCGACGGATGAGCAGATTGCAGATGTGCTAACGAAGCCACTAGCCAGGGTGAAGTTCGAGTACTTCAGGGAGAGGCTTGGTGTTCTTCAGATCAACGACACTTCGAGGAAGAAGTGATGGACACATTTGCTGAAGCCATTCCAAGCATGTTGGAAGGAGAATCCTTCACATGGCTGTGGATGTAAGCGTTGGGTGATGAGCATCAGGATGATGCTCCAATTACTGCTCTATATATGCATCATCTTGGATGCTGGATATGATCAGTTGGATCATTTATATTTGTATGTATGTACGCATCGTGTTGATGCTGGATATGATCAGTTGGATCATTTATATTTGTATGTATGTATGCATCGTGTGGATGCTGGATATGATCGGTTGGAGCATTTGTATGTATTTGTATATGCATCATGTTGGATGCTTAGACCATGTATCTGTATATGTATTAGGTGGATACATTGTATGATCAGGTAGATCATGTATGTGGATATGTATCATGTATTTGTATTTGTATCAAGTGGATACAGTGTATGATTAGGTGGATCATGTATGATGATATGTATCAGGTAGATACTTGGTGTGCATTAGGTGGATGCATTGTATGATCAGGTTGATCATGATGATGAGCTTCAGGATGTTTCTCCAGATGATATGTACCAGGATGGTACAGTGATGATGATCAGTATGATCATGGGCATCAGGATGATGCCCCGTGCGATGATGATCCATTGGATCATGAGTATCAGGTTGATAGTTGGAGGTTAGAGATGATATGTGGCAGGTTGTGCAAATAGCATGTAATCAGTCCTGGGAGATCTTGCCGGTCATGCTACGGCACATAAATGTTCCTGGGGTACTCTTTCCGGTATTGCTATGTAGTATGTAATCAGTCCTCAGATATTCGATAGGTTGAGTTGTGTGCTCGTAATCAGTCCTGGGATGAGGTATTACTACAGAGACATGTAATCAGTCCTGGAGATCCGAGAGGTTAGGCTGTGTGCTCGTAATTAGTCCTGGGATGCTCTTTAGATATCTTGCCGGTCGTGCTGTGGCACATAAATGTTCCTGGGATGCTCTTTAAAGGTTTTGTCTATCCACATGTAATCAGTCCTGGAGATCCGAGAGGTTGAGCTGTGTGCTCGTAATAAGTCCTGGGATGCTCTTTAGAGATCTTGTCGGTCGTACTGCGGCACATAAATGTTCCTGGGATGCTCTTTAAAGGTATTGTGGAGGAGATGCATGTAATCAGTCCTAGGAGATCTTTCCGGTTTTGCTTAGGCATATATATGTTCCTGGGATACTCTTTCCGGTATTGCATCCGCAAATAAAATTAGTCCTGAGAGACCACCTCTATCAGACCGTTCGCACAGATGATGAAGACCTACAGGTGGTGGGCCTACATACAGTATAAAAAGGACTGGATCTATAGAACTTCCTATGATGAATAGAGTCAGAGATTGGTTGAGATAGTAGCAGCAGTGACGATGATGATGACTATGCATCGATGATGATGATCCTGAGAAGAAGACTTGTCTAGCAGAACTGTGTCAAGAAATACCTTCCTAGTTAAGATGGAGTGTTGATGTATATGTAACTTCAGAATGTATTTCATCTGTGTATTTTATATATATTTATTGTACCCTTATAAGAGATGTGTTATTCCTCTATAAGGAAGTGTCGTCATGTGGATTGACAAGTGTCGCAAGTGTGTGTACTTGCCGATGGGTTATTAGACCACCATGTGTGGGGTCGGCCTTGAAATATATATTATACTGTGGATGTATCTAGATAGACAAGTCAGCCCCATAAGGTCACTGGGCAAACAGGTTAAGTATAAATAGAGATCAAGAGATCTCTATTTGGCTCATTCAAAAAGTCACATCTCTCTCACTCAGAAAGTGGCACACTAGTGAGGAGGAGGATCATCTGCTACTAGTAGACTATCTCAAGTGTATTTTGGTTGTACTTTGGTTGAGCCATTGCTCTCTCTATCTTTGAGGAAGTTGTGGGGTTTTTCACCTTAGGGTTTTCCCCACGGAAACTCTATGTCTCTTGTCTCTCATGCTTTTGATTCTTGTGATGCTTGTCATGCTTATTGTGATTGTTATGCATTGATATACTGTATATGTTATTCTCTCAGTAAATATCCAAGATTATTGTGAATTAATGCTCAAAATTTAACATCGACACTTCTTGTAACCCCAAAAACTAGGGGAAGACCGTAATCAATGAAATATTCCTACAACCATCAAGAAACCACAAATACCTTCCAAAAAACCTTAATAGCTATGATCAATTCCTTATTAGAGTCAATCAATATTAAAAAATACATAGTAATCATAGAATAATGGAGTTATTCATTTCATCACAAAAATCAATAAATACCATCCCTTTCAATGCAATTTCACACTTCCCTAGATAATGTCACATTTCCCAAAGAAATCACTACAAAAAGTCTTCCCTCAAGGAAAATATGATTGTTTCACTAGGGCACAATTGTAGGTCAAGCTAGAAATACTAAAAACCCTCTAATTCAAAAATTAAGGGGTTCCATGTATCCCAATGCACTTCCTCAGAAGAGGACACCCTCAAGGGTTTGTGGATAAAATCCTACGGAAATTTTTTAGGGTGGACCACAAAAACAAATTCATGGCTAGAACTTTAGTTTTTTATTTTGCTCGTAAAAAGTACTTTTTTGCCAATAATAACCCTAGGACATCATCAATTCATCCTTCAAGCAAAATAGACATCCAAAAGAGAGGCCTGCATATATTCAAATGCTCCAATATGGGCCAAGAGAAAAAGAAGAGATCTCATATTTCGACCCTTATCAATGACTTACAAATGAGGTGATGTTGTTTGATTTATATGAGACAAATCTCAACCTTTTACAAATTCAAGCCTACATGTTAATGACAAATTATAAAATCTTAGGTTTGTGCACCCACAACCTGGGGACTAAAACACATAATGACATAAAATAACAATTTAAATGTAAATTTAGGATCCACCACGTTCAAGGTGAGCCAAAAAAAGTACGTCATTCCCCAAATAACCCTAAAAATTTATTTTCACTCAACACCCTCAATTATTAACAATGTCAGATTCTTCTTTAAGGAATGAAATTTATGGGTCTAGAGACCACGAGGAGGGGTTTTTCATTAAAATAGTAGCTACAAGTCGGAAAAATGAGGTGTTATAAAACTTGCATGACAACCCTTACAAACAAAATCACCTCTACAAAGAAAATATGAATGTATCCATGTGTCCCAATGATTTTCCGCAAGGGAAATGGAAACCCACCCAAAGGGTATTCAAAAGAGCCACAAATCCATCACCTTCTTGATTTGGAAACCAAGGGGACCTAATCGAGATCAGGGGTATTTAGTATAAAAATAAACACTCTACATAATATAGCCCCAATACTTGTCCTTTAGAAAGAAAAAATCAACTCTTGGCTCTAGTACATCTAGAAGGAATTATCCAGTCACTTTGAGGCATAAGCATTGGCTTCAACTGTGATAAATGTGCTCTTCTCATGAGTGTATGAGTAACCCCTAGAATCTACTATTTACCTATAGATATATACACACACATAACAACAAAGAAATTAAATGCATGATAGGAAAATGCTTCTATCCTACCTTGTTCAAAATGAAATGCAAAAAAAAATAGATGACACAACAAATGCAATGTGGGGGGAAAAGTAAATGCAGAAAGAAAATAAAACTAGACCTACCTACCTACCCTAATTATTATAACAAATATGGGTCAAGTTAAATCATTCCACCACTGCAAACCCTAAGCATGTTATTTATGCAAAGGTTTACTCCTTTGTATTTGAAAATAGTCCAAGGAAAAATCAAATCAATGATGAGATGAATAAATTGTACTGGTTCTATCAGAATCATGCTAGAATGATGGAAAGGATTAGGAATCTAGAATCCCTGAAGTTCTTTCCATGGATAAGGATCAACATCATCAAATTTTTCTATCCAAGCATGAATCAGGCCCAATTAGAAAATGCATGGATCATATACCTGTCTTCCAGAATCTGTTCACCTAAAATCAACAAGAAAACTTGAATGATACAGCTCGGAAATATGGCTCAAACATTCCCTAGGAGAGGGTACAATTTTATGCTCTAACTCTATAATAAAACTAAATTATTTTTGTCCATAAATTTCATTGATTTTTAGAGACATGGTTGAAACTGATGAGTGATATCCACCATAGGAGAGGGTAAATATGGATGCTCAAGATTTACAATAGATTCCTCCATACACAACCTCATGGCATCACTAGTAGTGAAGAAGGATGGCTTTACCAAATGATGAGCGATATGAAAGGAAGGTGTTTAGAGATATTTGAAATTTAGACTTCCCTTACATAAGGAATCATGTATGGGTTCTTCAACCAATTTCCCACAATCCATAACCATATCATCATTTTCATAAAAGTAGTGTGTATGACTATATTCACATATACCATCTTATTTAACTGAAATATCCTCAAACCTTTCATCATCAAAATATTTGTCTTTATGGGTGAAATAGAAAGGAAATTTCACCAAACCCTCTTCACCATAAGTATATGGAGAAGCATACCCCACACCTTAAACAACCATATTTTCATTATATTTCTTAGCTAGAAGCAATTCTTCTACAAATACCTAATCATTGTTAAGATTCAATATGCCAAGAGAGCTAACATCAGTATTATATTCCATTTCATAACAATAGCATATACAGGATCACTGGAAGAAGAACAAGAACAGCATAAACACAAGAGACACAATTTATCCTGGGAAACCCTCATGTGGTAGAAAACCCAACAAATCTTCCTTAATATAGATGACCATCAATTAGAAAGATGTAATCCCCAAACATGATCTCCTTCTTTTCCATAGCAGATCTCTTTCTCTCTTATGAACCAATCACAAGTGAGTGAATGTGTGTTAAATGAGGATCACGCCTCCTCTATCTATACACAACTCCGACTTGACTTTTACACTAACTAGCTCGACCCTAACTTAACCACTTAACATAATTTTGACTAGGCCGACCCCACTAGGGTGGTCTAATAACCCTTTAACCCACATGAGTCATACAGGGCCGACCCCACTAGGGAATTTTAATAACCCAAGTTACCACATTCTCCACAGAGGAATAAAACATCTATGGATATACAATAGGGTCTCCACAGAGGAATGAAATAGCTCCGGAATAATAAAGTACAAATATAATATTCTTAGAAGTTACAATATCTCAACACTCCCCCTTAATGAGAAGGATATTATAACAACATCAGCAGGAGCAAGGACTCATCAACTACATGAGACATGATACATCTATAAATCATTTGGAAGCTTTCTTCATACATCATCAGTAACTCAAACAGTTACTGGAACATCTTCAAGATCTTCAATACTGGAACATCAACATCTTCAGTATTGAATCTTCATCTTTTGCAATGCTCGAACAACTACAGTAACATCATCATCTTGATCTCTCGATCAACATCATCAACTTCTAGATCCTCTCGATCAACAACATCAACATTTGGATCTCTTGATCAACAACATCAACATTTGGATCCTCTCGATCAACAGCATCAACATCTAGATCTCCTGATCAACAACAACATCATTTGGATCCTCTCGATCAATAACATTATCTGTATCATCTCGATCAACATCATCTGGATCATCTTGATCAACATCATCTAGATCATCTCGATCAACAATGTCAACATCTGTATCCTCTAGATCAACAATGTCAACATCTGTATCCTCTCAATCAACAAAATCATCATAGAAGCATACTCTCCAATACACATGATCAAATTACAGGATGATCAATCCCGCTCACTTTAGGACATAAGTCCAAGGATGATACAATCCTATCATGTGCATTTTGAACCAACCGTTCAAGGACAATGTAGTCCTATCACATACATTTTGAACCAAACGTTCAGGGATGATGCAGTCCTATCACTTACATTTTGAACCAAATGTTCAACGATGATGCAGTCTCGTTCTGCTTACAGGATGATCAGTCCTTCTCACTTTAAGACACCTCTCATGTCTAGGGATGATGCAATCCCGATCTACTTATAGGAGGATCAATCCTTATCACTTTAAGACACCTCAACATGTCTAGGGACGATGCAATCCCGACCACAGTGCCAGTCCTTTTTCATACTATATGTGACCTAGATTAAATCTACGATTTTACCACCTCTGAATGATCACTTGCTGCTGCACTGAGCAGTCTAGGAGTGAACATTACATCATTACAGGACCTGCGAATGATCACCTGTTTCTACACTGAGCAGTCCAGGAGGACACATTACATCATTCCAGTCAACCAAAAATCCAGTACTATTTCAACTGGCGTGTGACCTATATCAAATCTAGGATTTACAACCACAGAGATAGTACTATTTCAAGTGGGGTGTGACCTACATCAAATCTAGGATTTACAACCTGTGAATGATGACCTGCTAATCCAGGAGAGGACATTACATCATTACAAGTTTTGTGAATGATCACCTACTGCTATGATGAACAGTCTAGGAGCGCACATTACATCATTCACCAACATCTTTCTCGAAGAGAAGAATCTATAGATCAATTCAAGGACTGAAGTCTGGGGATGATACATTCCCTCTCATCCACTAGGGACCATTCATAGACCTCATCATTGGTACAGGTATCCTTATCATCGACCTCATCATCAGAACAAGTATCCTCATCATCGATACAAGTATCCATATCATCGATACAGGTATCGTCATCATAGATACAAGTATCCTCATCATAAATACAAGTATCCACATCATCGATACAGGTATCCTCATCATCGATATAGTATCCTCATCATCGATACAATATCCTCATTATCGATACAGTATCCACATCATCGTTGACCATATCACTCCCCCTTTCAAGGAGGGTCCTTCTAAATGACACCAAACTTGTCTCGGAAATACTCAAACTTTACTCGAGACAAAGGCTTGGTCAATATATCAGCAACTTGTTCGTCAGTGCTCACATACTCGAGCTTGATAGCTCCTTTTTGCACCATATCCCATATATAAAAATATCGGATCTCTATGTGCTTTGACTTATCATGGAACACTGGATTCTCTGTCATCTTGATACAACTTTAGTTGTCACACAGGATCACAGTGGGGTCCATCTCTAAGTCAAACAATCTTGATAACAACTTCCAAATCCATATCACTTCACAACTAGTAGAATAGGCAACTATATATTCCGCTTCAGCTATGCTGAGAGCCATAGTAGACTGCTTCCTGCTAAACCATGAGATCATGGCAGATCCCAAAAATAACATCAACCCGATGTGCTCTTCATGTCTGATACACTTCCTTCCCAATCAACATTTGTGTAGCCATACAATATGAAATCATGATCTCCAAGATAACATAGACCAAAGTCTATCGTACCCTTTAGGTACCTCATCACATTCTTTGCAGCTATCAGGTGAACACGTCTAGGTTCCACTAGATATTGAATCAATTTGTTCATAGCAAAGCATATATCTGGCCTAGTATTCGTCAAATACATCAGTGACCCAATAATTTGTCTGTATAGAGTCACATCCACTAACTCTAATGAGTCATCAGCTAACAACTTCAAGTTGGAATCCATGGGAGTGGCCATTGATTTACATTCCAACATATCAAATCTTCTCAAGATTTCCACAGCATACTTTCTCTGGTTGAGAAAAATTCCTTCTAGGCCTTTCCATACTTCCAGACCTAGGAAGTAATGCATCAATCCGAGAGCTTTCATCTCAAATTATGCAAAGATCTTCTCCTTGCTTTCCATCACTTGTTTCTCATTCCCTGTCAGAAAGAGATCATCCACATACAGTAATAGTATGACAGGTTCATCATCTATAACCATAAGGTAAAGGTTAGGATCAACTTTACTTTTGGTAAAGCCCAATCTTGTCAAGAAGCTAACAATTCTCCCTCTGTAACTAAACATCATTCACACTCTACATTGAGTGATCTTCTACATATCTATCTGTGCCATCTCCCGTCAGATGGGTCTACTGATATGAGATTCAAGATCATTCGAACTCTATGGTGAGTTCCTTCTTGCATCCATCTAAGTGAAGAATGTCTTACGTATATAGACACCATCTTCAACCTTGTATCAAAGGTTGAAATCCACATCACCCATGGTGATCATTAATCTCATCAAATGACTATTGATCCTGGGTACCCGTACAGAGCTTTCTTCAATTGAATCCTGGGAGTTTTCTCAATTCATACTTCTTCTTCAATTACACCATTAAGAGAACGGTATTATCTAGCCACTTGGAGCAAACATCTCATCATGATCCTCTTCCTCTTTCTAAGAGAATCTTCTAGCCATGAGCCTTCTATAGTATGTTTGACTTGTAAGTCTTCTTGTTGAACATACATCACTTGTTCGGTGTTTATCATTCTTCATGATCTTTCCTACAAATCAAAGTTAATTACATGATTAGTAATACTTTATAATCATCAAATCATGTTGACATGATAACCTATTTTGCATACAGATATGATTCACATAGCTATGCAATTATCTTGACCAACACTTTGGCACAACACTTTTCCATATCCTATATTCATACAGTGGTTATCTAGATGCCTTCCATCTCTACCAGAACATACTATCAAGAGCGTACATAGCTCTCAACATTTCAATGAAGAGGTTTCATTCTAGACAAGCAACAATGGAATTTTTTTCCAACTTACCCATCATATGCATATTAGTAGTATAGTGTTCAATGCTATACTATGCATGATATATTCTAGGAATACAAATATGCATACAACTATTACGAGCAATATCATTAACTATTCGGAGATTCACATAACAACTCAAATATTTTTTTTTATGCTTGTGTGGTTGCCTCTGCTTGATCTCTATGATAGCATCATGATTATAAGTCTTTGAACTTCTATCCATCCTGGACCACAATGCATGCTCAAGTGTGCACTAGTGTCATCCTCATTGTCTCATACACAATCATACATTCATTAGTATAGTCTCAATACTATCAAAACATTATGATTCTAGATAACCTTAAGTATGTATGGTCATGATCATTTCATACATAGGTATACCTACCTAAGATCCTAACACAAAGTAGGATTCTAACTTGATATTGGAAAACATACCTGTATTATCATGCTTGGTTATGTCTTAACATACCCAAACAATATCTTCTTTGTTCTCTTCAATGATTTAGAGACCTTGTGCTAGAACCTGCATATCTCATAGTAGAACAAAGTCATACATACCTCGTAAGTAGAGCTTCTATGTGGTTAAATACTATGGATGAGTCTTTGTCTTCATTTCATCATGGTCATAGAACTTGATTTTTCTTTCTTGATGTGCTTGTATCTTGTTAGCAGACAACATCATCCCCAAACAACACCATAGGTGCATTAGTAAAATCATAAGTGTCATAACTTTAATCAATGAATGTATTCTATCACTCACATGCATTCATTATCAAACAATCATAATTGTACTAACCTCAATAACATGAAGACAAACTTATTATGAACTTAATCAAGAATCAGATTTCAAAACATACCTATGACTTCTGAAGTCATACTTGACGAGTAGTCTTCTGTATAGGGGTAAAACACTAACCATACAAGGTATATCACTTGTAAACATATTATATATGTTCATGGTGCTAGGATGATAGAATATCAGTGCCATTTAAACCTTCTTCATCTCTTCCCTATGAGTCTCCCAACTTTGCTAGGGTTTCTTCTTACTTGGAAACCCTAATCTTCAATCTCCTTCCTCCCACAACATTTTGATGGAGGATCAATATCTATGATGAATGGATTACAAATCCATTATCAAAGATTCCAATGTTGTATTAGGTGTCTCCAACATTGTATCGGGTCCTTCCAGACCTAAAAACTGAAAACCCTAAGTGAGAGCTTCTTCCTCCTCTTCTTAGATTTCCTCCATTGAGACATTTCAGATGTGTTGTATTGTCTCTGGTGCATATCTAAAATTTTGAATCTGTAGGGTCTGAAACTTTGGCCTCTGGTAACCTGACCTCTCATCTTTCCAACCCCATAGGTCTGAGCTTTAATGGATTATCTGAGAGAGAGTTATGCCAAGTGTCGCTACATGACCTGTTTATGGGATGAAACAGCATAGCGAATTTGTACGGAGTGCCATGTGTCACTGTTTTAACTTCGACCTCTGAAAAGTGGACCTGTCAAACTACAGTCCATGCCCTAATTGTCAATTTTTACATACTTTCATTTGGATCTTCCTAGCCTGGGATATGACCTTTTTCCCTAGGTCACTTGTTTAGGACTGCATTCTGGAAGAAGAAGAAACCCTAACTTGTACGGATCATAAATCACAACGTGCAATGAATATGAGGCTAAGCTTCAGACACAAGGAACTAGAGGAAATTTGGATAAAAAATGGGCCTCCTAAGGAAAATAATTAAATAATAGTAGAGACAGTAAAAAAGCAACATTTTTGGATCGTATTTTCAACTTATCTCCTTGTAGGTTTACTCCAATTTTAAGTAGGAGGACTCATTGGATGCATAATTAAATTATGAATCCAACGAGTACCCATGTTTCTTACTTTTAACAACATCCACATCATGAAAAATTGAAAATACATTAAAAAACGTGTTTCTAGTGAGAGAAAACACGTTTTTTAATGTATTTTTGATTTTTCATGGTGTGGATGTTGTTAAAAGTATGCAACATGGGTAATCGTTAGATGCATAATTTAATTATGCATCCAACGAGTCCCCCACTTGAAATTTGAGTACACCTACAAGGAGATAAGTTGAAAATACGATCCAAAAAGTAGTTTTTATTTTTTCTCTCCAATTTTTTTACATGCACCTTGTTTGAATTTTAAAGCATTTTGGTTGGCTAATATGTGATGACAATAAATTCTACTTTAGGGTAAAAAGGCCCATTTTTCATCCAAGTTTCCTCTAATGTACAGGGGGATGTTATCTTTGGCCTATACACGTTTCAAATCCTGAACCTTCGCCAAAATGGATTTATAGCGAAAGTGCCATGATGACTAGGTTTTGCTATACAAAACCCTAAATTTCAAATTGTTGCAAGTGAGACAAGTGTCGTAAGTGCCATACATTGCCTTCCTTCAGGATAGCTCTAATACGTTGTCAAGATTCAATATGCTAAGAGAGATAACATCAGTATTACATTCCATTTCACAACAATAGCATATACAGGATCATTGAAAGAACAACAAGCACAACATAAACACAAGAGACACAATTTATCCTAGGAAACCCTCATGGGGTAGAAAACCCCGCAAAGCTTCCTCAATATAGATGACCACCAATTACAAATATGTAATCCCCAAACATGAGCTCCTTCTCCTCCATAGCATATCTCTCTCTCTCTCCTATGCGCCAATCGCAAGTGAGTGAATGTGTGTTAAATGAGGAACACACCTCCTCTATTTATACACAACTCTGACTTGACTTTTACACTAACTAGGTTGGCCCCAAATTAACCCCTTAACATAATGTTGACTGGGCTGACTGCGCTAGGGTGGTCTAATAACCCTTTAACCAACATGACTCATACAAGGCCAACCCCATTAGGGAATTCTAATAACCCAAGTTACCATATTCTCCATGGAGGAATAAAACATCTCGAGATATACAATAGGGTCTCCACGGAGGCATGAAACATATCCGGAATAATAAAGTACAAATATAATATTCTTAGAAGTTACAATATCTCAACAATCATATTGCTTGAAACCTATATGAAAATATGGCTCGGTATTATCTAGACATGCCCTTTCTTCTCTTCCAAATGGTAGGAAAGGTTTGTGGATTTCTCCTAATTTTTTTGATATAGAACTATCAAGCCTTGAATAATCACATGTCAAAGAATCAAGGAACTTCGAATAATCATCATCTCCAAAAATCCTACCATTTTCTTCCAAGAAGCCCAAGATAGCATAGGAAATTTTGAAATGAGGGTAAGGACAAGTGACCATTTTCTTGGGTTCTTCAATTTATTCAATTAGGCATTTTTTTGTATTCATTTCTCTGAGACTCATGATCATTGTCTTTAAGAGTATATTCTTCTTCAGATATGGGGCCTATAATGTTATTGACAAGACCTTAATCAATGGTTTGTTCAATCAAGATTTCTAGGGATTGATCCTCATCACTAGTAACCTAATAATCTATTAATTTATAAATAATAATATTAAATAAATATTCACAGCGTTTCCTTCCCCTTAGGAAATCTTTGTCCTTAAAGCTTAGATTATTGTTGTCATCTTTTCATTCTTGTTTTGTGTTGAAACAATGCCAGTACTTCCTTTATGTCTTTTTTAGAACTGGTATTAGGTATATGCTTGGTATTTACGCAATAGTTTGTCATCTTGCTTTCATTTGTAACTTGAATTTGTACTCCATTATGTTTATTATTGTTATCCCATTTTCCTTGTACATGAATACGAGGAGTATTTTTGTAACTGGCCATATCAAGCCTTGTTTTAGAAGTCGCTTGTCCTACGATATTTAGGATGTCATCACGTAATGTTTTCATTTTATTATCCTTACGCGTTATCTCAAGAAGTGGCATTTCGTGAGGCTTCTCACACTCAAAGTCACCTGATAATGTTACATTTAGGTTTCTCCAAGGTGGTAGAAGAGTTAAGGTAGAAGATGAATCTATGATATATGATTCCTTTGACTTGGATTCCTTTGCATATTGTAGGATCCATCTTTTGTCATTGTATGGATCGTCCTTATTGTAAATGATACTGGCTTGACTCTCATTATGATCTTTGTTGAGCTCATCATTATCAAAAATATTATTGGTATTTTGGTCATCCCTACGATATTTAGTCTCCTTGTCTTGTTTATTGTCTTGATCAATTTCTTTACCCTCATTTTTCATGACATAGTGGTCCAACACATATGAATTACTGATATGGTTTGTATTAGACCTTAGTTTTTGTAATATTTCCATTATGGTATTCTGGTTTTGTGTCATGATGCTCATGTTTTGTGCCATGGTGCTTATGTTCTGTGTCATCGCACACATCTTCTTATCTAACTCCTTTTGTTTCTAATGCATAATGTCTACTTTGTCATCAAGTTTTCTTCCCAGTACTAGATCAACATCTTCTTTAATTCCTTTCTTAAGTGCCTTGTTATTTTTCATTTCTTCTCTGGATTTTTCTTGGTTGGCAACGAGGGCCTTAATGTCCTTTTCCAATTTCTCAAGTTTGTCTTTTAATTCCTCCATGGTCTTGGAACTTATATGTGGAGGTGTGTACTTCCATGCTATTTCAGTTTGTGAGGGGTGGAAAAGTCTTTTTACTAAGGATGGTGAGATTTTAAAAAATAATAATTAATTATCATATAATAAAATATTTGTTTTATTATTTTGTTTTAATAAAACAAATTGAAATATTATAAGTATATTATATTATAATATATTTGAATTAATATATTATATTATATTATATTGTAATATATTTGTATTTTTGTTTTTTGCAGGTCGTGAAGGGGAGGTCGATAGGTGGAGTGGCGTCTTGTAGATGAAGGCTAGGCGAAGTGGAGACTAGGGATGAGGAACTGGTTAGATCTCGTGAATGATAGGAAGATGGAAGGCGGTGGCGGAAGCTAGTGAGGAGTGGTGTGAGGAGTAGGGTACGAGATGACGGGGGAAGGAGGTGGCGTGGAGCGATTGTGTGCAGGGGGGGAGGCGCGGATGCAGCACGCTGGTGGAGGGTACAATTGAGGGTGCGGTGAATGGTAGCGTGGATGGAATGTGGTGGAGGATGGAGCGTTGGTGGAATGAGCTGTTGGAGGGAGAGTTCGGGGGCGTAGGGTGATGAAGATGGCTATGTTGAGAGAGCCACGCGGGAGTGTTTAATGCACAGTGGAGTGGTGGGTTGGAAGGGAGGTCACAACAATGAGGAGGCAGTGTGGGGATGAGTTATACATGACTGTTGAGGTGGAAGGGAGCAGTGAGCACCGAGGGGAGAGGTGGAGTGTGGAGCAGGAGTCAGTGGAGCGTGGGGAGATAAAGAGGGAATGGCGAAACAAAGGAGTAGCAGTGGAGGGTGTGAGATGGAATTTTGGTCTGATCGCAGGTTGGGAGTGCAAGAGTGAGGTTGGAATGGGGTAGAGGGATGAGGGATGAGACATGGAGTTGGAATGAGGGTGTAGTCGAAAGGAAGGAGTGCTCTTGGAAGGAGGTGTGTTGGATTGAGGGGATGGAGGGAAATGGAATAGGGAGTGCAGAGAGTGGTGGGAAATGAGAATGGAGCAACGAAAGAGGAGGTCCGAGCTAATGGGAAGTCCAGGCATGTAAGGAAGTGGAAACGAAGAGGAAGAAGGACGGCGAAAACAACAGCATGGAGAGGAGAGAGGGAGGACGAGCCGAATCCGAGTCAGGTCGAAGGAGCGAATCCACTCTAATACCAAATGCAGCAACCGTATCTGGTTGGACTATTAATAGTCGAATCCGACTCTCATATTGAATGATAAATAAGAATAATATATTAGATGATGTTGATAAATTACAATAAGATCACCTTTTATAGGGCTTGATCATGCATAGTGAAAGGTTATGCCCTTTCACTAGTAACCTAATAATCTATTAATTTATAAATAATAATATTAAATAAATATTCACAGCATGGATCTCTTTGAAAAGGTCTACTTTATGCTCTTCAATGATCAGGATGGTCTTATCATATTTGTTTTCCTCTTCTGCAGTATTTTATTCAAGGGACACATATTATTCTTGGATTTATTTCTTGAACAAGCGCTTCACCTCTTCAACATAGGGAATCCATCTCTTACATTTTTATGGGCACCAATAGCTGCAAAATACCTCTATGAACTATGCAAGAGAGGACATTGCACCTTTTTCTAGGCCTTCAAATAAAGAAAGTGCCTTCCGCCCAAATGTAGCTCGAATTACTCCATGTAGGAATATTCGTCCTTGATACCATGGCCTATGGCATTTAGCAGAAACTCTTGGGTATGGATAGTCAGATAATCATCTCGCTCGCAACATTCATCCAGGAATGTCTTTGGTAACTCATTTGGAGTGATTCACAAATCGAAAGGATAAAAATAGTATTCAAGGATTTCTTGGGCATGATCATTCTTGGGAAGGGAAATAAAGGCCTCAATAATTTCTTCATCAAGATTAGGATCCCACTTTTTCTCAAATTCCTTGAATAATTTCAAGAGTGAAGTTATCCCTTTATGAGGAATATTATCATAGCAATATCCCACATCCTATTTATTCTACAAATTAAGAGATATTATGAACCTCTTCGTTATGAGATCCTTTCCCACAATATCCCATGCCACAAGAAATTATATGAACATCATAATATGCTCTCAAACTATATCTTCATACTCACAAAATATTGGGATGGACTTGACCCAACCATAATTATCTAACTCATTTGCATATCCAAGAATATTGGAGAAATCCAGTCGAGCATACAGATTGTGCATCAGTGTTTCATCAAAGGATGCCATTTCATATTCTTATTCATATATGATGTTTACCATTTGAATTTCACTTACTTGATTTGTTTTATTAAATGGATTTTCCAAATACGACCTTCAAGGTTATCCCTTAAAAATAATATTTCAGATTAGAAAGAATTTTTTTCCTCTTGGACCCATTCTTTTAGAGTACCTCTTTATTTTTCTTGAGTGGAGTCTCCATGAGAGACCTACCAAGTTAGATCAAAACCAATATCACTAAAATACAAAACAATAACATACTCAAGTAACATGAAATATGTTGGATGTTTATGAAATATAAAATGATTCAACCTGAAATCCCTCTTCAATGGAATGTCGTCATTATCTTTGAGGTCCCTTACAATGATGCAAAAATGTTACCTCTCAAACTAGCACCTCTTTGCAAATCAATCCTATGTAAGCATAGTGCTAGTGACGATAAGCTCAAGAAATATTTAAACCCAATGTCACCAAATTCTAACCTCTGAAAATTTCATGTAACTCAAAAACCTATGGGAGGACCCTAATCAATGGAACATGCCTACATCCACCAACAAACCACAATCAACTTCTAAAAAACCTTAATATATATGATCGGTGTCTTATTGTAACATCCCTTTCTTTACGCCTATTCTTTTGTAAGTGAAAATGTAACTATGTACTTGTTTTTGGTGAGGAGTGCAAGGCCAAGGCCCCACCAATAAACTTGATAAAGTGTTGTTAATATTCCTAAGTTATAATGGTTGATTATAGACTTAGGAGATTGAAGTTTATGACACAACTTGATGATAAGGGCTTGAATCCACTAGGGGGTGGTCATCTTACTGCTACGAGAACTAGGGAAAAGAGGTAAAATGACTTACTTATTTACCTTAAGTGATATGTGTCGTCATCTTTGGTCGACGATAGTGGCTATTAGTCACAAACCATTATCTAGCTCCTATTGCCTTTTATTAGAATAAAATAATTATTATCCTAAGATACAGTACTTGATATATCTTATTATAAAACATTTATCTTGTCTTAGATAGAGATGCCAAGATTTATACTTAGCACCTTTAAGATGATAAAATAAATAAAGGTATATAAAAGTCATCTCCTTTAGAAATATTGTTAACTATAATAATACTTTGTATTTGTGTACATAATACATTATAATAATTAAACATTATAAAATCTAAATAAAAACAATATAATGATTTACATTATAAAGAATATATTCGCAAGTAAAAAAGTTTTGTGTGTGTGTATATATATATAAAATCAAGGAAGCATTGGGTTATCGCTTTAAGTGAAAAGAGGAGGCTACATTAATTGACACACTGTTATGCAACAAATTCCCAAAAAGAGTATGAAAAGAGAAAAAATAGATCAAAGAGAGTACTCCACTACTTTATTGAAAAAAATGGTTGAATAACAAGCCTCTTCGAGGGGGAAAACTCCTTATACAATGTACTAAGTACACAAGACAAGACAAGACAAGATACTCCAAATGAAAGGTATCCTTCCTACATATAGGAGACTAAGGGGTAAAATCCAAACTAACTGACCCAAGAAGACATAACTAATATAACCATACTAAAGACAATTATCACTACTGGAGCAAAGCCAACATCAAAACTAATGTACTAAACCACAATATAGGGGGAAATGCGCCCATAGTTACGGATTAACATGCCCCTCCCCTTCAGACAAGTGTTGTCCTCAATGCTTGATTAGTTTCATATGCCTCTGTATGAAGGAATCATCTTCCCATGTCGAATCTTCAACTGGTAAGTCCTTCCACTTGATGAGGTACTCAGTAATAGCCCGATTGTGTAGCTGTTTAGTCCTTGTTTCAGTGATTTGTTTAGGTTCCAATATGAATTTTCCTTCTTCATCAAGCTCCAGAAATATTGTTTGAATTGGTATCTTGTCTCCTATTACCTTCTTTAAGCAAGAAACATGGAAAACTAGATGTACCCTTGAAGATGAAGAGAGCTCCAATTTGTAAGCCATACTACCAATATTTTGCAACACTTTATAAGGACCATAATACTTGGGTGCTAATTTATTATTATTATTTGGTTTCTTGAGAGACATCTGCTTATAAGGTTGTAGCCTGAGAAATACCCAATCCCCTTATTCAAAACTCCTTTCACTGCGATGTTGATCCACTTCTTGTTTCATCCTATTTTTTGACATAGTCAGGTTGTTCTTAAGTATCTAGAGAACTTCTTGCTGGTTCTCTATGTGATATTCCATGTCTTGAAATTTAGATTTTCCTTTTAAGTGAGATGTAATAGATCGAGGATGGTACCCATAAAGTGCCATACATAATACATTTTTGATGATGTATGGAAGGAAGTATTGTACCACCATTCTGCCAAAGACAACCATTTCACCCACGGTGTTTGTTTATCAGATGCAAAGCAATGAAGATATCCTTCCAAACACTTGTTCACTATATCAGTTTTCCCATCATATTGAGGGTGATAAGATGAACTGTGAGCCAATTGAGTACCCAAACAAAAAAATAGTTCAGTCCAAAATTTTCCAGTGAAAATTTGATCTCTATCACTTACAATAATCTTTGGATTTCCATTTAACTTCTGAACAATTTCCATAAAGGCTGTAGCTACTGTACTTGCATTAAAAGGGCGAGAGAGTGCACAAAAGTGTCCATACTCCGTGAGTCTATCAACAACCACCATAAATATAACATTGTTTCCTTCAGAATTGGGTAGACCTATAATAAAATCTGTGGAGACTTCCTCCCATTGTTGGCAAGGTATGTCGAATGGTTGTAGAAATCCTGGGGTCTTAATTGTTTCACACTTATTCTATTGGAAAACCAAGAATTCAGCCACGAACCTTTGAAAATCATATTTAATACCTTCCCAAAAAAATTCCTTCTTTACCCTGTGGTAAGTTTTCAGGAATCCTGAGTGCCCATCTATAGGAGAGGTGTGTTATTCTGAAAGGACCTTCTACTTGAGTTGGGAGTTTTTGCATAAATATAAGCGATCCTTATACCATAGTGAATCATTTTTACACACAAAAGTATTTCATACACTAGGATCATTCTGTATATTTTGAATGAGCATCCACATGGATAGGTATTTTTTCCATTCTTCCTTTGCTGCTACTGCCCAATCTGGTTCTAGAATGGAAATAGAACAAAGTAATGCCCCAACATATTCATCTTTTATCTCATAGTACATATTCCACCAAATTATGTTTCCCCTTTCTATAGATGATTTCAAAGTCATATACCATGTAATTTCCCTTGTTATGAATTTTATTAAAATAGCATTTTTCATTTTTTTTCCCTAGTTAGACCTTTGACTAGTTTTGAGCTCTAGGTCCCCAAATTGCTCCAATTGCTCCCAAATATTTTGAGAAGGTATATGGATGATTTTAGAACATAAATATGTGTTTCAGGGATGCTTTTGGACTTTTAAAATACTTCTAAAAATCATCTTTCAATTATGGCCAATGTAGGGAACTTTACTAATAACTTCCCTTTGACTAGTATTGGTCTCTAGGTCTCAAATTGACTCCAAATGCCTTCAAATATTCAAGGAAGGTGTATGAATTATATTAGGAATTGATTATGATGTTCAGGGATGAGATATGGCCACAAAAATACCTCTAAAAACTCTCTTAATATTCTTGACCAAGTATGCAATTTTACTAGTAATTTGGGGTTCCAATCCCCCTTGGGTAAGTACTGAAAATGGATTCCCAAATGCCTCCAAACCCACTCAAATTTATGAACATAGGTAGGGGATGTATTAAGAATTTTACTAAGGTCCAAAATCCACCATTCATTAGTTATTAAGTCTATTCCAAACCTCTCCCATACAACATAAAAAATCACTAGTTCGACCCTTGGGGAAATGGCACCAAATCTTCTCCAAATGTAAATAAATTGAGTAAAATGAATTCAAATGCTTGAGCACTAAACATGAAACTTGTATAATACATCAATAAAATTCCATTAATCAATAAACCATCAGTATTTTACTTATCCATTCGAATCCATCAACATTACATTGGTTCACAACAAGGTAGTGGGGAAATGGCACTGTTCCTTCATTAAAAATGAGATTTATACATTTCTACTTGGAATTTTGACTTGAAATTTTCTGGAGATGAAGAACAGAGTATTTAATTAATATTAAAAAATAAATGGGGTGTTAGAATCTCCCCCAAAGAGTACAATATCTTACCAAAAATTCCCTCCCTCAAGGATCAAGGATATGCCACCAAAACTGGAAATGGTTGAAGAAGTGAGCTGCAATAGAAGAAACCATGAGCTTTCCTATATCTTACACCTAAAAATAAAGACTCCATTAAATCTCCAAATGAAAGGTCTGAATGGCCTTTCCAATTACCAACTTGGATGGGAATCTTTCACCCTCGAACTTGGCTAAGGCAAGAAACTAGTCATCCACTAGCTCTCCCTCTTCACAAATGCAATTGAAAATTCTACAAATGATCAAAAGCTGGTTTCATTCTTTTTTCTTGAAATTTAAAAATTTCTAATGTCCTCCATGGGTCGAATTCCTTCCAAGAGACTCATGCCAACTCATGTTGGGAAGAGATTCCAATGAACGGCACTTGTACAACAATTCCTAGTCTCCCACTTCCACCAAATCACATGTGGAAGCATCGTAGCTTCCCTAACACCCTTGAGTTCCCTCTTGGAGTCTATTTTTAGCCCTCACATGTCATATATGTCATATGTCATCCTTCAGGTCTGATTTGTATCATAGCATCTTCGTCATTGTTGTCATAGAGCTAGGGAATCTAGCCCAAGTGTCTCACTAGCTCCAAATTGCCTCTTCCTCTTCCATGGGAGATACTCTTCCTCTATATTTCGACCTCATTGACTCGTTCCAAGTATTATTGACCTTATAACTCATCCCAAGAACATTAGGCTTCCCATGGATTTGAAATTGCAAGAAGAGGATGCCATGTGGCACATAAATTCTAGCTTGTGTGGGTCCCACTTCCTCCATGTGTCTTCATGATCAAATTCCACTTTGATTTTCACTTGTATATATTTATTTCTCTCCTTTATTAAATATTTATTTCATCCTAATTTTCCAACATTATTTATTATCCCCATTATTCCAAATCCCAAAGCTTCCACCCCAAAACTAGGAAACTAGTAATTTTCCTCCTTCACAATTATTTGACCTTTAGCATCAATTTGACAAACTCTAATGAATAGGGCCAATTTGCTTAGGCATTTGTGACCTAATGCCAAATTTGGGACATGACAAATCATCCCTTCCCAATATTGCTTGTCCTCAAGCAATTTCAAACATGGGTGTTGAAGAACCTGCTTTCTGTATAATTCTTTGAAGTTGCCATTGAATTGCCCAACCTTAAGTCTTTGAGTATCCATGAATATTTTAGAGAGGAACCACCATGCTTGCTGCTACACTACTCAGATAAAAATCACTTTATTATGTGGGAAATCCATCTCCCATACTTCTTGTTTCCCCCCAAAAATTGAAACCAATGAGACAAAAATTATTCCAGGGTCTCATTGCTTGTATTGCACCTCGACAATTAAGAGTGCTCTCCAACCCATACCATCAGATAAGAGGATTCCTGGATCCCATTTTCTTGTATGCATTCTTCCAAACATCACGAGTGCAAAATATATATCATCAAAGTACATAACAACATAAGGAAAATGTACATCAAGAAGATGATCCATCAAAGAATCACGAAAGTGCTTGTACCTCCAAGTAAGTAGACCACCATTTTCCAGGTGCATACAAGCATCGAGTGAACAATCAAATATGATCCAATGAAAAAGGTGAGTATCCCATGTCCTATAATTTTGCTCCAAAAATATGTAAGATGCATCAAAACAATCATCCCCGTATTCTTTCATCCAAATAATTAATGAAGTTCCTCCAACATCAATTGAACTAAGCAAGGAGCAAGGAAGATCATGAGTCTTCAAGTGACTCAAGTGAACATCATTAGTGTGTCCATGAAGATATGTATCATCATGAGGAAAAAAAATATTTTGTTGCAAATGTAAATAATGAGGTGCTCTATTCATGTCATCCTGAAAAGGAGAGGTAGGAGTTACATACCCCTCATGTGGCACCATTAGAAAAAAACCGTTCACCCAATTTTCATCCCCAATTGATGTGGCTGAAAAAGAAGTAGGGGGTGAGGAATTATGAACCAACCTTAAATCCTTACAACTCTTACCCATTGAAATCTTTAATTCATCTTCTCCATAATTGGCTGGTCCAACTATTGTGAGATCATTTGCCTCCTCCAAGGCTTTGCAACTCTCTCCATAGGCAATTCATAATCCATCTGAAAAAGGAAAAGTGCTTGTTCTTCTTCTTGTTTGAGTGTAGCATCTTCTGTTAAGTTTAGCCTAATTTGACTAGCAACATCACTAAAAGAAACACAATCACAAGATAGACAAATATTTACCCTACGAAACCCTCATGGGGTAGAAAACCCAGCAAAGATTTCCTCAATATAGATAATCAACCAAATACAAGATGTAGTCCAATACTAGAGCTCCTTCTCCTCCTATGCAGACCTCTCTCTCACTTGTGCACTACTCCCAAGTGGATGAATGAATAAGATAAGTGAGAAACATCCTCCTCTACTTATACTCATCTCCGAACTGACTTTTACCCTAGTGGGACTGACCTCTCCTAAGAGAGTCTAATAACCCGTAATAAAATAACTTAGGGCTGACCCCACATGGGGGATCTAATAACCCTAGTTACCACAATCCATCGGAGGAATAAACATCTCCGTATACATAATAAAGTCCCATCGGAGGAATGTAACATCTCCGGAATAATAGGATACAAATATAATATTCTTTGAAGTTACAATATTTCAACACTCCCCCTTAACGAGAAGGATATTATAACAACATATGCAGGAGGAAGGAGTGATCGACTACATGATACATGATACATCTATAAATCATTGGAAGCTTTCATTATACATCATCATCAGTAACTCATTCAGTTATTGGAATATAATCAATATTGGAACATCAACATCGTCAATATTGAGTCTTTATCTTCTGCAACACTTGATCAGCTACAACATCATCATCATCTGGATCACCTGATCAACAGCCTCATCGTCTGGATCTACTGATCAACATCATCATCTGGATCACCCGATCAATAGCCTCATCATCTGTATCTACTGATCAACATCATCATTTGGATCACCCGATCAACAGCCTCATCGTCTGGATCTACTGATCTATATCATCGTCTGGATCACGCGATCAACAGCCTCATCATCTAGATCTACTGATCAACATCATCATCTGGATCTCTCGATCAACAACATCGCCATTTACAGCATCACGATCAACAACATCATCATCTAGACCATCACGATAAGTAGAATCGACATCTAGACCATCACAATCAACATCATTGTCATCTAGAACATCACGATCAACAACATCGTCATCTAGAACATCACAATCAGCAGCATCATCATCTAGATCATCTGGATCCTCTCAATCAACGGCATCAACATAGTAGCATACTCTGAAATGTACAAGAACCTATTACGGGATGATCAATACCTCTCACTTTAGGACATAGGTCGAAGGATGATACAATCCTAATCCGCTTACGGGATGATCAATCCCTCTCAATTTAAGACATCTCTCATGTCTATGGATGATGCAATCTAGATCAACTTACAGGATGATCAATCTTTCTCACTTTAAGACACCTCACCATGTCTAGGGACGATGCAATCCCGAATCAGCTTACAGGATGATTAGTCCTTATCACTTTAAGACATCTCACCATGTCTAGGGATGATGCAATCCTGAATCAGCTTATAGGATGATTAGTCCTTGTAAAATCTCAATCATAGCTGAACCTAGCTACTGTGGATTCCTCACTGGTGAAAGATTGCACAACATTTGCAAGAATAGCATAAAAATTTAAATGAATGAAGAACAATACACATGAAATGGTGAATAATGTCAATATTATTAACTGTCCAACCTTAACATAGGTTAAGAACACTCATATATACAAATCTGGAAGAATTCGAATCCATCTGGAGTGTTCACACTGATCTAGCTTAGAAATAGCTCAAACCCCCCTAGGTTGACCAAAATATCCCAAACCATCCCAAACTGGTTCGAATCAGCTGTGTGAATGCTAGGAATGACTGGACAGGCCCATGTGACCTCACACATGTGAAGAAACTGGTTGGTTAGAGGTTTGGAAGCTAAAATTGGCCAAAATGATGACAAAGTTGGCAAGATTGTCCACAAACTGAGCAAATGCGCCCTAGGTAGAAGAGAAGCATGCTCAATGCATTAAATGACCTGAGGAGGGCGCTCTAGGCATGCTGAATGCATTAATTGCCCTGGGGAGCACTCCAATTAGCTGGTTTGACTCAGCACTTGTTCACATTGCTAACCAGTTCATGATAATTTGACCAATTTACCAACTAATCAACTTAGGGATTTAATCATTAATCACTTGGGCTAATTAATCATCATTAATAAATGATTAATGTACATAGGTGGAAAAATGTTCTAACACCCCCCCTTAAGCTAGAGTTAGTGAAATATCAAAAATTAAGGCCTTGGCAACTAGGCTCAAGTCACCTTTTACATCATGAAAATTTATTTGTCCATGTAACCAAGGTAAGGAGGAAAACCACATGGGAAATAAAACCTCCCCTCTAAAATGGACATGTGGCATATATCAAAATACACCAATCATCACCATGCATCACTCACCCCAAGCAAAGATCTAAGGTGAGTGAAGGTCTTCTCGGTAAAACACTTGGTGAAGATATCAACAGTTTGCTCACTGGATGGGCAATACTGCAATGCTATGATCCGGTCATGCACCAAACCCCGAATGTAATGCATGTGTATCTCTATGTGCTTGGTCCTCTGTCTCTGTACTGGATCGGTAGAAATCTTGATTGTACTTTGATTATCACACCAAAGAATAGTGGGTGAATCAAAGACAATCCCGAACTCTGCAAGAATACCTTGCAACCAAACACATTGTGTGGCTGCATTAACTGCTCCCCTGTACTCGGCCTCAGTTGAAGATAAGGAAATAGTGCTTTGTTTCTTGCTTGACCAGCATATAGGTCCATGTGCAAGCATAAAGACATAACCGGAAGTTGACTTCCGATCAATACAATCACCGGCCCAATCAGAATCTGTAAATCCTACTAGTTCAAGGGATGAACCAGCAACATAATGGATACCAAAGGACTTAGTACCCTGAACATAATGAAGGATCCTCTTGGCTGCCTTCCAATGGATCTCATGAGGTTCTTGCATGTGCCTAGCAACATCCCCAACAGCATATGAAAAATCTGGCCTAGAATGAGTAAGATATAGCAAGCTTCCAACAAGTTGCCTATACAACGAACTGTCAACTAGTGGTGAAGAACCCCATTCTGTAAGCTTAACTCCTGAAAGAAATGGAAATTTTGCAGACTTACATTCAGCCATCTTAAATTTCTGCAGCAAATCTGAAGCATACCTTGACTGACATACATAAATTCCATTCACAGTTTGATCTATCTCCAAACCCAGAAATTGTTTTAGCAATCCTAGATCGGTCATGGAGAATGCACTGTGCAATGCTCTCTTAACTGAGTCAAGTTCTTTGGTGCAGCTACCAGTGATCAAAAGATCATCAACATACAGTACAATAATCAATATCAGATCACTAACATGCTGCATATACACATTTGGATCAGACTTACACCTCTCAAACCCCAAAGATAGCAGAAAATTGTCCATTTTTGCATACCATGCTCTAGGAGCTTGCTTGAGCCCATAGAGTGACTTGTTCAACCTGCAAACAAGTGTATGATCAGAAATAAAACCTTCAGGCTGCTGCATATATATCTCCTCATTCAGATCCCCATGAAGAAAGGCACTTTTTACATCCATGTGATGAATCTCCCATCGCTTGGAAGCCCCAATGGCCAAAACTAGTCTTATGGAGTCCATCTTTGCCACCGGTGCAAATGTCTCTGTATAGTCCACTCCTTGGACCTGAGAGTAACCATTAGCTACCAACCTAGCCTTATACTTCAGATCAGAGCAATCAGATCCAATTTTGGTTCTATAAATCCACTTGCATTGCACTAGTTTCCTCTTGGGAGGAAGAGGGACCAAATCCCAAGTTTTGTTCTCATGGAGTGAGTTCATCTCCTCTTGCATGGATGATTGCCACCTTGGGTCTATACATGCTTCTGAATATGACATTGGATCAGATCCAACCATCAAATAACATGCCTCACTCAGATCAGAATTATAACATGCAAAGGAATTGTGAAATTGATATCTAGTTTTCCTAGCATCTTGGGGATCTCCCACTAGCTCTCCGGCACTTTGAATTGTTTTCTCTGCCCACTTGGGCCTTGAGGGAGGGATATGTTCAGAATCCATATCAACATCATCTTCAGCAATATCAGAATCAGAAATATCAGAGAAAGAATCACTACTTACTTCATCATCAAGACGAGGAAATGAGCATTCCCCATCACCTTGTTCACTAGCTTGCAAGAATTCTTCCTCTTCGAATTTGACACTTCTTTCAATGAAAGTTTTGTGAGTGGATGGATCAAAGAGCTTGTAGCCCTTGGAATCCTCTGCATACCCAACCATGATTGACTCCTTGCTTTGGGGCTGCAAGGCCTTTCTCTTCTCCGGTGGAATTCTGGCCCAAGCCCTTGAGCCAAAAATTCTGAAATGTGAGACATTTGGCTTGTGGCCCATCCAAGCTTCAAATGGAGTGATTCCTTGCAATGCTTTGTGTGGTGCTCTGTTCTGAACATATGCTGCACAATTCATAGCTTCAGCCCATAATTTGGGAGACAAATCCCTTGCTTGCAACATGCAAGTTGCCATCTCTTTCAGTGCTCTATTTTTGCGCTCTGCAACACCATTTTGCTGTGGTGTGTAGGGCACTGAGTGTTGCATCTGAATGCCATGCTCTTGACAGAGCTGCTGAAAATTGTTATTGACATACTCTCTGCCATTATCAGTCCTCAAAACCTTCATGGCCTTCCCACTGAAGTTCTCAACCATGTTCTTAAAAATTTTGAAACATTCAAAGACTTCAGATTTTTGCTTAAGGAAAAATAACCAGCAGTACCTTGAGTAGTCATCGATGAAGGTGAGCACATATTTGCTGCAGCCATAGGAGGGTGTGGGGAGTGGCCCTATGAGATCAGAATGCACTATCCCAAGTGGTTGATCAGCCCTCCTTGCCTTCCCTTTGTAATACTTCTTTTCAGGATGCTTCCCAATCATGCAACCCTTGCATGTTCCACTTGAAAAACTGATTTGTGGCAGCCCTTCTACCATATTTCCTTTGCTTAAAGCTTGAAGATATCTGTAGTTTAGGTGACCATACCTTTGATGCCATAGCTTGCTGGTCTCATTACCATGTGACAGAAGCACACTTGGTGAAGAGAATTCGAGGAAGTGGGAGAACTTGTACATCTTCATGTCATGGTCTGCAACACCCTTTGCAACAATTTTCCCGGTGGAAACTTCTGATATCTCCACTTCATCCTGAGTGAAGACCACCTTCTTTGCTGCTCCAGTATGTGTCATTTGATATACAGAGAGCAAGTTTGCTGCAATATTTGGCACATACAGCACATTGGAGAAGAAGCCATTCTCCATAGAGATTTTCCCAATGCCATGAGCAGGGATTTCTGAGTCATCTCCCATTCGAATTGAGAGGCCACTGTAGGGAGCAAGTTCAGAAAATGAGTCTCTTAAGGAAGCCATGTGCCTTGAGGCACCTGAATCAATGATGAACAAAGGTGAATGAGATGAGCTAGCCACCAAAGCATGGCAGCTCTCCTTGTCTTCAGAAACGCACTCCTTCTTCTTGGAACTTTCAGGAAGAGGAATATTATTTTTCTGTAGGAGATGGGTCATGGTGTCTATGGTTTTCTTCATGCATGAGCTCTCTGGATGAAAACCTCTTTGACAGTAGCTACATTTTGTCTTCTCAGCCTTCTTTCCCTTGTTCTTGACAGGATTAGAAACCCCCTCAGAGGATTTGGGCCTCTCATCCTTCCTCTTCTTCTCTTAAGGTTTCGACCCCTTGGGTTTTTGCTTGCCTCTTCCACATTTCGAATCTCCAGCTGCAAGAACTTGATCTTTTTGCTTGATGGAGCCCATCAAGACCAGCTTGTCTTGCTCTTGAGTTAGCATCTCCATGAAGTCAGCCAAGGATGGCATCTTCCAACCTCTAACTGTGAGCCTTGTGGAGTTGAAGGAAGACACAAAAACTGAGTATTCAGAACCCAATTTGGAGAGAATGGACAACACCAACTGTTCTTCTTTCTTCTCTATGCCACATTGTCTAATCTGCAAGACCAAGTTCTTGAACTTGGTGAAGAAGTCCTGGATGGAATCGAAATTCCCTGGGCTCAGTGAGACAAGCTCATTTTCGAGCTGGTGGCCTCTCATCTCATCAGTCTTTCCAAATAGTGTCTCAAGCTTGAGCCACACTTCATTTGGAGTTGCTAGACTTTCTACATGAAACAGGAGGTCTCTCGAAATGCTGAGACAAAGGAGGCCAAATGCCTCATCCATTCTGTTAAAAAACTTGGATTTCTCCACAGCTGAGTTTGGCTCCACCTCAGTGCCCATCGTGATTCTGTAGAGACCCTTAGATCTCAGCAAAATCACCATTTCTGCCTTCCAATCGAAATAGTTGAAGGGTGTGAGCACGTTTGGGTGAGATGGCTCCATTCTTCTCTGCTGCAATTCGCACTTGCTGACAATACTGATCTTCAATACCTGCAAACAACTCTCAAATCACTCTGGAGGGATCTACACTAACAGATTCGAACCCTGTATGGATAGTGGGTGCATTCGGGAGAGCATCACACCTGAGAGGAGCCACTAGATTTCTCCAGTAAGCTCAAGGCAATGGCCTCAGGAATTATGTGGTTTCTCCACTGCTTCTGGAAATCCACTACAACAGTCTTGCTGGTTTGAATTCTAGCTCCAAGAGCTCTGATACCATGTAAAATCTCAATCACAGCTGAACCTAGCTACTGTGGATTCCTCACTGGTGAAAGATTGCACAACATTTGCAAGAATAGCATAAAAATTTAAATGAATGAAGAACAATACACATGAAATGGTGAATAATGTCAATATTATTAATTGTCCAACCTTAACATAGGTTAAGAACAGTCATATATACAAATCTGGAAGAATTCGAATCCATCTGGAGTGTTCACACTGATCTAGCTTAGAAATAGCTCAAACCCCCCTAGGTTGACCAAAATATCCCAAACCATCCCAAACTGGTTCGAATCAGCTGTGTGAATGCTAGGAATGACTGGACAGGCCCATGTGACCTCACACATGTGAAGAAACTGGTTGGTTAGAGGTTTGGAAGCTAAAATTGGCCAAAATGATGACAAAGTTGGCAAGATTGTCCACAAACTGAGCAAATGCGCCCTAGGTAGAAGAGAAGCATGCTCAATGCATTAAATGACCTGAGGAGGGCGCTCTAGGCATGCTGAATGCATTAATTGCCCTGGGGAGCGCTCCAATTAGCTGGTTTGACTCAGCACTTGTTCACATTGCTAACCAGTTCATGATAATTTGACCAATTTACCAACTAATCAACTTAGGGATGTAATCATTAATCACTTGGGCTAATTAATCATCATTAATAAATGATTAATGTACATAGGTGGAAAAATGTTCTAACAGTCCTTATCACTTTAAGACATCTCACCATGTCTAGGGACAATGCAATCCTGAATCAGCTTACATAATGATTAGTCCTTATCACTTTAAGACATCTCACCATGTCTAGGGACGATGCAATCCCAAATCAGCTTATAGGATGATTAGTCCTTATCACTTTAAGACATCTCACCATGTCTAGGGACGCTGCAATCCCGAATCAGCTTATAAGATGATTAGTCCTTATCACTTTAAGACATCTCACCATGTCTAGGGATGATGCAATCCCGAATCAGCTTATAGGATGATTAGTCCTTATCACTTTAAGACATATTGCCATGTCTAGGGACAATGCAATCCCGAATCAACTTACAGGATGATTGGTCCTTATCACTTTAATACATGAGACCAAGGATGATGCAATCCTGATCCACTTATGGGATGATCAATCCCTATCACTTTAGGACATGAGTCCAAGGATGATGCAATCCTAATCCACTTATAGGATGATCAATCCCTATCACTTTAGGACATGATTCCAAGGATGATGCAATCCCAATAGTCCTCTTAAACAAAGTCTAAGTACCACTACATCGACCTCATCGTCAGAATAGGTAACCTCATCATCAACCACGTCGTTGGAACAGGTAACCTCATCACCAAAACATGTATGCTCATCATCGATACAAGTCTCCACATCATTGATACATTACCCTCATCAATACAGGTATCCTCATTATTAACCTTACCGTCAATATAGGCAATCTCATCATCGATAAAAGTATCCAGATCGACACCAGTATCCAAATATCATCATTGACCATATCACTCCCCCTTTTTAGGAGGGTCCTTCTAAACAACACCAATCTTGTATCAGAAATACTCAAACTTTACTCAAGACAGTGGTTTGGTTAATATATCAGTAACTTGTTCATCAATGCGCACATACTCGAGCTTGATAGCTCCTTTCTGCACCATATCCCGTATATATAAATACCGGATCTCTATGTGCTTTGAATTATCATGGATTACTGGATTCTCTGTCATATTGATACAACTCTGGTTGTCACAGAGGATCATAGTAGGGTCCATCTCTAAGTCAAACAGTCCCGATAACAACTTCCGAAGCCATACTGCTTCACAACTGGCAGAGCAAGCAACTATATATTCCTCTTCAGCTGTGATGAGAACCACACTAGATTGCTTCCTTCTATACCACGTGATCATGGTAGATCCTAGACAATAACGTCCACCTGATGTACTCTTCATGTTTGATACACTACCTGCCCAATCAACATCTGTGTAGCCATACAATCTGAAGTCATGATCCCCATGGTAACATAGACCAAAATCTATCGTACCCTTTAGGTACCTCATGACATGCTTTGCAGCTATTAGGTGAACTCATCTAGGTTCCATTAGATACTGACTCAATGTGTTCACCGCAAAGCATATATTTGGCCTGGTATTTGTCAGATACATTAATGACCCAATAGTCTGTCTGTACAAATTTACATCCACTAACGCTGAAGAGTCATCAGCTAACAACTTCAAGTTAGAATCCATGGGAGTGGCCATGGCTTTGCATTCCAACATATCGAATCTTTTCAATATTTCCACAACATACTTACCTTGGTTGAGAAATATTCCTTCTAAGCCTTTCCATACTTCCAAACCTAGGAAGTAGTGCATCAATCCGAGATTTTTCATCTCAAATTCTGAAGAGAGCTTCTTCTTGCAACCGATAATCTGTTTTTGATTTCTATTCAGAAATAGATCATCCACATATAGCAACAATATGACAGGTTCATCATCCATAACCTTGAGATAAAGATTGGGATCAACATTACTTTTGGTATAGCCCAAGCTTGTCAAGAAATTGTCAATTCTTCCATACAAAGCCTTTTTCAGTTTGCACACATGGGTTCTTCCATCTTCCACCTCAAATCCTTGTGGTTGTTCTATGTACACTTCTTCCTCAATCACACCATTCAGGAAGGCTATCTGTACGTCCATTTGATGTAATTTCCACTTCCTCATGGATGCAAGTGCCATGATGGTTCTAATGGAAGTGTACCTTGCAACTGGTGCAAATGTTTCTTCATAGTCAATTCCCTCTTTCTGACAGAATCCTCTGGCCACAAACCTTGCATTATATTTTTCAATGCTACCATCTGCAACATGCTTTACTTTGTATATCCATTTGGAGGATACCACATTTTTGTTTTTAGGTTTGGGAACTACATCCCAAACATCATTCTTCATTATTGACTAGTACTCCTTAGTCATTGCATCTACCCACTCTTTCTTATGAGATGCTTCTTCATAACTAGTGGGTTCTTGATCTACCAGATCACACATCAAAGCCATATAGTTGGAAAATGACTTTGGTTTCTTGCTCACTCTGGTGGAGCCTTCAGGAGCTCCATACTTTTCTACACTTAGAATAATGTCTCTTTCCCATGCTGGCTTTCTCTCTCTTGATATGTTTTTAATAGGGGGTTATTGTGGTTCTAACATGTCATGGTCTTTTGGTGTTACAACTTCAAGGTTGGGTACAGCCTCTACATTTATGGAGGGTGCATCTTCTTCATATACTTCTTCATGCTGGCACTTCCTAGATCTCTTGAGAGCTACTTCTTCATCAAATGTCACATCCCTACTTATTTTCATATTATGGAAACGTGGGATGTAAATTCTGAATGCTTTGGATGCTTCACAATATCCAACAAATATTCCCTTCTTTCCAGAGGGATCTATCTTGGTCCTCTTTTCTTTTGGAATGTGAATGTATACTGGGCATCCAAATATCTTGATGTGACATACCTCAGGTCTCTTTCTTGTGAACACTTCTTCTGGAGTTTTGAAATCAAGAGCACTATGAGATAGTCTATTCTACACATAGATTGTTGTCCTAGCTGCTTCATCCCATAGGTACATAGGTAGGTCTTGATCATGTATCATAGTCTTTACTGCTTCGATAATAGTTCTATTCTTTCTTTCTGCAACACCATTTTGTTGAGGATTGTAGTGTGTGGTTAGTTCCGTCTTGATTCCAGCTTCTTTACAAAATTTTTCAAAATCCTTTGAAGTATATTCTCCGCCATTATCTGTCCTGAGTATTTTGATCTTCTTTTCTGAATGATTTTCTATCAAGGCTTTGAACTCCTTGAACTTTTCAAAGACTTAATTCTTTCCTTTTAGAAAGTATATCCAAGTCTTTCTTGAACAATCATCAATAAATGTAAGATAGTATTCATATCCACTCAAAGATGTGGAGGGCATTGGTCCACATACATCTGAATGAATTAATTACAAGGTACTCTTAGTCTTTGTTTCACTCTTTGGAAATGGGTTCTTGATATTCTTCCCTTTTGCACATCCTTTGCATGTGCCATCATGATCAATTTTCAAGTCTGGAAGTCCTATAACTACCTTGTTCACATGAGGTAGTGCTTTGTAGTTAATGTGAGCAAGCCTCCTATGCAATAGCTCATTTGGGCTAGTGGATTCATGTACAAGGGAAGCTTCTAGATGGCCCTTGAGTTTTTATAGGCCTCCTTCCTCTTCACCAATAACAATTGCATCCTCAATTGATTTTCCTTTGGGCCACATTAGTACTTTCCCATCTATGAATGCAACCCTATAGCCTTTCTTATCCAAAGCTGAGATAGAGAGTAAGTTCTTCTTTAAACCTGGTACATATAAGATCTCCTTCATCTTCAATGGGGTTCCAGAATCAAGCTTGTAGCTTGCTTCACCAACTCCCTTGATGGGATATTGATAGTCATCTCCAAGGGATACCTTCTGTGGAGAGGTCTTCTCTTCAAGTTTTGAAAGAGTCTTCTTTTGACCTATCATGTGCTTTGAAGCACCACTATCAATGAGCCATGTATCTTATCCAGGTGTTACTGCCCCAGAGAATGTAGAGAATAGAACATATTCTTACACATATTCTTCTTCTTCTACTTTAGATCTTTTCTTTTGAGGCCTTTCCTCCTCTTCTTCTTCACTATCATCTTCTGCTAGATGAGCTTGATGTCTTTTGTGGTGAAAACCCTTTTTCTTCTTTAGAGGACAATCCTTAGCAATGTGTCCTATTTTGTGACAAATAAAACATTGAAATGTGGAGTAATCTCTTCTTTGATTAGTTCCTCTTTTTTTTTGAAATCTTTGTGGAGGTTGAGACTACTTGGAACTATTCTTCTTGAAGTGGGATTGATTTCTTCTTCTCTTGGTGTTGGTGGCAAAGGCTTGGTCATCTTCTTTGAGCAAGGCTTCTCTATTGGCAACCCTAGCTTCTTCTTGAATGCAATCCTCCCAAACCACATCAAACTTCATACTTTCTTTTCTGGCACACATAGTTTGGATGAAAGACTCCCAATATATATTGAGACCATTTAGAGCAGTCATGACAAGTTCATCTTCATCAAGGGTATCTCCAATAGCATCTAGTTGTTCCTCGAATTGGGAAACCCTAGAGAAACAGTCTTGAATAGATTCTCCTTTATTCATCTTGGTGCTCTTCAATTGAGCTCTCAGGTTCATCTTCCTATTGATGTTCTTTCCTTCATACATTCTTGAAAGAGCATCATACATTTACTTTGGAGTCTTCTTGGATGCCACTTGGGGAATCAATTGGTCTTTGATAGAATCAGCAATGATTCTCTTTTCCCTAATCAAATCCTTCCTATGCTTCTCTTTGGATTCATCTTCTTCAGGTTCTACAACCTCATCCTTGATATATTGGGCAAGATCATTCTCTTCAAGAATGAGACCAATTCTGTATTTCCATGCCCAGAAATTTTCTATACCCTCTAGCTTGTCTTCAAGCTTAGTGCTTGGAGCCATCTTATCCAGTGGTCAAAAAGATTGAAGTTTCTCAAGAGATAGAATAACACTTACTAGGAGATGTGCTTGATTGAGTTGAAAGTTCTGGTGTGTTTTGCTTCTGGAAACTTCAACTTTTCACCTTCCGAATCTACAACAGAATTTCTAGTTTTCTGGTCTTCTCTTTTTTGGTTTTCTGGTGCACAAGTTCACAACTTTTCTGGTTCATTGGTGCACAGATGCGCAGCTTTTCTAGTTCTCTGGTTTTTTGGTTTTTTTGGGTCAAACTAAGGTCTGACTTTCTCGGATTTCTACCCAACCAAAAATATCAATCCAGGGCTCAAAAATTCAGTTTTGAGGAGGGCTATCTAACCATGCAATCAGAATCCAAAAATTCCAACTTTTGCAGAAACCCTAATTTTCACCGGAGGAGGAGAGAGAGATATTTTCACCTTGTTAAAGATGTCCTATTCAGGCTAGCTCTGATACCATGTTAAGTTTAGCTAAATTTGACTAGCAAGATCACTGAAAGAAACACAATCACAATATAGACAAAAATTTACCTTGGGAAACCCTCATGGGGTAGAAAACCCGAAAAGCTTTCCTAAATATAGATAATCAACAAAATACAAGATGTAGTCAAAGACTAGAGCTCCTTCTCCTCCTATGCAGACCTCTCTCTCACTTGTGCGCTACTCCCAAGTTGATGAATGAATAAGATAAGTGAGGAACATCCTCCTCTACTTATACTCATCTTCGAACTGACTTTTATCCTAATGGGGCCGACCTCTCCTAAGAGAGTCTAATAACCCCTAATAAACTAACTCCGGACCGACCCCACATGGGGGATCTAATAACCCTACTGACCAAAATCCATCGGAGGAATAAACATCTCCGGATACATAATAAAGTCCTGTCGGAGGAATGTAACATCTCCGGAATAATAGGATACACATATAATATTCTTTGAAGTTACAATATTTCAACATCTTCAATCACTTGGATATCAACATGTACCTCATGTTCCACCATTACATTAGGTTCCTCCTTTGTGACATAAATTATTTCATCCATTTCCTTCTTTTTTAGTTTCTGTATAGCATCAAGGTATGTACTAAATGGTATACTTCTCTTACATTCTTCACTCAAATTATTCCATTCGTTTGCTATTGTAGTAAAATCCACTTGAATATCAGGCTCTTCTTTGGGGATATTAAATTTAGTTGCAGTAGACCTTATTGTTCTCTAAAATTCATTTTCTCTATTATGGGGTCTGGTACTTGAGGAAGTATGCTCTCCCATAGGCTTCTGTTCCTCACCATGAAAACTGTTGCTGCCTCCTATTACTCCTTTGCTTCCATGTTTCCTAGCCATCAATTCAAATCTTTCCATAATCTCTTTGTTCATGTATTAAAAAACTTGTTCTATGGATGCAATAAATTCCTCCTTAGGATTTGAGGTTCCCTTCTCATTCCTAGTCATAGTTTCCTCAAAAAACAATTGCTCTTCTTTTCCTACTTTTTCCTCTTCAACAAAAGCACTTTTGGTTTCAATATCTAATGGTGTGGTCCCTGTATTATTTTACTCATGAATATCAGACCACATCAGGTGCCAAGATCATGCTATGATACCACTATAATGTCCCTTGTTAGGAATTTTATTAAAATGGCAGTTTGTCACTTTTTTTCCCTAGTTAGACCTTTGACTAGTTTTGAGCTCTAGGTCCCCAAATTGCTCCAATTGATCCCAAATATTATGAGAAGGTATATGGATGATTTTAGAAAATAAATATTTGTTTCAGGAATTCTTTTGTATCTTTCAAATACTTCTACAAATCTTCTTTCAATTCTGGCGAATGTAGGGAACTTTACTAGTAATTTCCCTTTGACTAGTATTGGTCTCTAGGTCTCAAATTGACTCCAAATGCCTTCAAATATTCAAGGAAGGTGTATGAATGATATTAGGACTTGAATATGATGTTTAGGGATGATATATGGCCTCCAAAATACCTCTTAAAACTCTCTTAAGATTCTGGACCAAGTATGCAATTTTAATAGTAGTTTGGGGTTCCAATCCCCCTGGGGTAAGTACTAAAAATGGCTTCCCAAATGCCTCCAAACCCACTAAAATTTATGAAAATAGGTATGGTATGTCTCAAGTATGTTATTAATGTCCCAAATTCACCATTAATTAGTTATTAAGTTTGTTCCAAACCTCTCCCAAACAACAACAAAAATCACTAGTTCGACCCTTGGGGAAATGGCACCAAATCTTCTCCAAACGTAAATAAACTGAGTAAAATGACTTCAAATGCTTGAGAAATGAACATGAAACTTGTATAATACATCAATAAAATTACATTAATCAATAAACCATCAGTATTTTACTTATCCATTCACATCCATCAACATTACATTGGTTCACAACAAGGTAGTGGGGAAGTGACACTGTTCTTTCATTAAAAATGCCATTTATACATTTCTACTTGGAATTTCGACCTGAAAATTTATGGAGATGAGGAAAAAAATATTTAATTCATATTAAAAAATAAATTGGGCATTATAATCTCCCCCAAAGAGTACAATAGCTCACCAAAAACGCCCTCCCTCAAGGATCAAGGATATGCCACAAAAATTGGAAATGGTTGAAGGAGTGAGCTGCAATAGAAGAGACCATGAGCTGCCATGTAGATTACACCTGAAAATAAATACTCCATTAAAGCTCCAAATTAAAGGTCTGAATGGACTTTCCAATTACCAACTTGGATGGGAATCTTTCACCCTCAAAATTGGCTAAGCCAATAAACTAGTCATCCACTAGCTCTCCCTCTTCACAAATGCAATTGCAAATTCTACAAATGATCAAAAGCTGGTTTCATTCTTTGTTCTTGACATTTATAAATTTATAATGTCCTCCATTGGTCGAATTCCTTCCAAGAGACTCATGCCAACTCAAGTTGGGAAGAGATTTCAAAGAACGCCACTTGTACAACAATTCTTAGTCTCCCACTTCCACCAAATCACATGTGGAAGCATCTTAGCTTCCCTAACACCCTTGAGCGCCCTCTTGGAGTCTATTTTTATCCTTGACATGTCATATATGTCATATGTCATCCTTCAAGTTTGATTTGTGTCATAGGTGTCATAGAATCTTCGTCATTGTTGTCATAGGGCTAGGGAATCTAGCCCAAGTGTCTGACTAGCTCCAAATTTCCTCTTCCTCTTCCATGGGAGTTACTCTTCCTCTATATTTCGACCTCATTGACTCATTCCAAGTATTATTGACCTTATAACTTATCCCAAGAACATTAGGCTTCCCATGGATTCAAAATTGCAAGAAGAGGATGCCATGTGGCACATAAATTCTAGCTTGTGTGGGTCCCACTTCCTCCATGTGTCTTCATTATCAAATTCCACTTTGATTTTCACTTGTATATATTTATTTATCTCCTTTATTAAATATTTATGCCATCCTAATTTTCCAACATCATTTATTATCTCCACTATTCCAAATCCCAAAGCTTCCACCCCAAACCTAGGAAAGTAGTAATTTTCCTCCTTGGCAATTATTTGACCTTTAGCATCAATTTGACAAACTCTAATGAATAGGGCCAATTTGCTTAGGCCATTGTGACCCAATGCCAAATTTGGGACATGGCATACCAACATATTGGTTACCCACTTTTTTTGCTCTTCCAAAGATAGTCTCTATTCCAAGAAGTATTTAAGACTATCACGATCTGTTTTGACCTTGAAGTTCCTACCTATTAGGTAAGGATGCCATTTCTTAAGAGCGTGTAGTATTGCCAACATTTCCTTCTCATAAATGGGATTCTGCAAGTTCCTTCACTTGATAGGATGACTTGTAAGAGAAAGTGGGTTTCCTTCTTGCATTAGAAAAATACCAATGCCATTCCCTAAAGCATCACATTCCACAATAAAGGTTTTTGTGATGTCCGGTGTGGCCAATACAGGAGATGTGCACATTACCTGTTTAAGTTGTTCAAAAGCTTAATTTGCCTTTGGAGTCCAAGAAAACGCATATTTATTCAATAATGTTGTTAGAGGCACTGCTATTCTTCTATAATTTCTAACAAACTTGCGGTAGTACCCTATTAGACCTAAGAATCCTCGAAGATTCTTCAAGTTTTTGGGAATCATCCAGTCTATCATGGCTTTAATTTTGTTAGGGTCTATATTGAAATCTTCATTCTAAGGACCGATGTCCATAGCCTCTATGAATGGATCTAAATACCTTCTGACCTTCTTAGATGAGCACTCTAGGTTCTGTTGGATCTATTTTCTTAAGCATACATATGAGGTATTTGATACTTTCAAAGTTTTCAAGGCCTTGGTTAAGAACACTGCCAAGAAGAATATCAAAGCACTCAGATTTGAAAATGGAGGAGAGTACATCAAGAACTATTTGCAAGAGTTTTTTGCTTCTAAGGGAATCCAAATGAAACATTATGTCTCATACACACCACAGCAAAACAATGTAGTTGAGAGGAAAAATAGGTCATTGAAAGAGATGGCTACCTTCTTGCTTGAAGCAAGGAATATTCCACCATATCTCTAGGAAGAAGTAGTGAACTATTCTACATACATTCAGAATAGGGTACCCCACAAATCTGTGTATGGGAGTCACTCCATTTGAACCATTGAATGGACACAAACCTAATGTCTCTCACCTGAGGGTTTTTGGATCCAAGGGATGGGTCAAAATCCCATCTGACAAAAGAAAATCTCTTCAAACCCAAAGTATCGAATGCAATCTGCTGGGATATGCAGAAGATAAAAAATCACACAAGCTGATGGAGATTGCAACCAAAACATGCTTCATTGAAGGAAGTGTCAAGTTCGATGAAGATCCATTGCAAGATCTATAGCTAGTTGAAGACCAAGGTAGATACGATCTACCTACTCCATTTGCACCTGATGAAGATCAGAATATTGTCTCTTGTGATGAGGACCAAGTTGAATTAGATATTAATATTGATAATGAAGATCAAGTAGATCTAGATCAAGAACCAACACCTTCTCCCAATCAATGACCAAGGACAAAATGGGATCACAAAGTCCTTAAAGCTACTGGGAACTTAACTGGGGATCCATTTGACCATAGGACACATATGCTCCCCGCCCACACACCCACCTCACCTAGAGCCTCCTCCTCCCTCTACTCCTTCCCCCACACTCCCCTTCTCCCTCCTAATCCCCATCCAACCCCTCCTCTTCCTCCTCCATGTCCCACTATTACTACTCCTCCTCCACCTCATCCATGGGGGATTCACTAGAAGCCAATATAACACCACGTTCATTCATATTGTGGTATTAAATATTCATGAAAACCTAAAAATTATATTGCTTATATATTAAGGGGCAAAGGGATTTTTTATTTAATGTAACAATACAAAAATACTTTGGGGTCCTTTTTATATGGGCGGGCTGACAAATATCCACCAAATGGAGATGGAAGGATCACGGCCGGATGAGAAATTGGGTTGAGGCAAGGCTCGGGATTACCAGTACGCAGGGAAATAGCATCTTGAGTCATGCTTGAGGCCAATGGGTTTCGTGGTGAAGTGGGTTTCCAGTCGATCATAGTCAAGAGACAGTGGTCATTAACAGCCAATTGTTACCAATAACACTCAGCCAATTGTTACCAATAGCCTTGGGAGGCTCTAAGCCTCCAGGGCCTGTTATAGGCCCTCAATAGGCCTTGGGGGCTTGAATACCCAATCACTTGTGCCTTTTACAGTCCTTGGGAGGTTTTGTCATACTCCTAGAGCTTGTTATATGCCATGGGGGCTTAGATAGCTAGCCCACAACATGCTTAGTCAGCTATTGGGGAACTGTAACATGCAATCTAAATGTTGTACTATGTGCATTGGCTCTAGTGACATACAAGAAGTTATCTCCTATCTCTTCATTAGACCATTAGATGTTTCAAATCATAATGATATGTGGTTGAGTAATTGCATTATGGTTGAAGTAATGTGCATCCACAATATACATCGAAAGAAGCAAGGTGCATTGTAGAATGCATGTGGGGTCATAAGGGGGGTACCATATCAATATACTAGGTAAAAATATGAAGGGGTATAAAAAATGTTAATGAAAAAATGATACATACAACATCTGGTGAAAATAGAGGTTTTTCAAAATTGGGAAGGAATATTGGGAAGGGGTTAAAAAAATGATTATGGAAGGTATTTTCCAATATTTAGTGAAATTAGGGGTATTGTTTCATATGCCACAAATGAACGTGCTATGATCATAGTTTATTGAGTGAAGCCCCCGTGGCCTCGTCCTATTAAACCTCTCCCTCCACCTTCTCCTCCCCCACTTCCACATCATCAACCTGCTCCTCCACCTCCTTCCCCCCCCCTCCACCTCCTCCTTACCCCTCCTCCTCAACCACCTCCTCCTCCCTCATATCATCCTCCTCCTCCTCTACCAATCCTTCTCCTCATGAAACTCCCCTACCGCATCCCCCTCATCCTTGTCCTCCCCCACATACTCCCCATCTCCCCCCTCCAACACATACCCCACCCTCCCCTTCTACCTCCCCCTTTGCCCCCTCTTCTTCCTCTGCACCCACCTCCACTCCTCCTCTACCCAAATCCTCCAAATCCCTCCCCTCCTCATCCTCATCCTCCTTTTCCTCCCCCTCCCCCTTTTCCTTATCCTCCCTCTCTTCCCCCTCTTCCTCCTCCTCCACCTCCTTGTCCACGTACTTGTCCTCATCATCCTCTTCCTCCTCCTACTCCCTTACAATTCATCATTCTCCATCCCCTCCATGACCTTTGGCCCCTAATCCCTATCCTCCCCTCACCTCCTCTTCCTCCCACTAATCCTCCACCTCTCCTACATCCCCTCCTCCTCAAATTTCCCCCATCCCACTCCCATTCCCACTGCTACTCCTCCTAACCCTCCTCCTCCCCCAACTCCTTTGCTCCTCCTCTTACCCCCCTCTACCTCCTGCCCTAGCCCCACTCACCTCCCCCTCATACCTCCTCCTACATCCTTGCCTCATTTTGCTACACTCCTACACCTTTCCTCCAGCTCTCCTCCTCCACCTCTCCTTTAACATCCTTCTCCACCAACCCCTCATCCTCATCATCCTTTTCAACCACCCCTATGCACCCCCTCCCCCTTTCCTCGTGACTCCTCCACTTCCTCCTCACACTCTTCCTCCTCCTCCTCCTCCCCATACTTGTCCCATTCCTTATCCTCATCCTCCTCACCCCATACCTCTCCTCATCCTCCTCCTCCATTACCCCTCCTCCCTCTCGATTCCCTCCACCACCTTTAGCCCCTACTCCCTATCCTCCTCGTGTTTCCTCCTTCTCCCCCTCCTCCTCCACCTCTCCTCCATCCTCTCCTTCTAGATTTCCCTCCTTTCCCTCCCTACCCACTCCCCCTACTCCTACTCCTCTTCCTTCCCTTCCTTCACTCCTTATCCTCCTCCTCCTCCCTTGACTCCCCCACCTACACCTCCAACTCTTCCTTCTCCTCCTCATTCTCCTCCCCCTCCCTTGCCTCCTCCTCCCCTTCATGCCTCTTCCTCCTTCTCCTCTCCCCCAACCACCTCTACGTCCTCCTCCCACAAACCCTCCTGCTCATCTTCCTCCTCATCCACCACCACCACCTCCTCCTCCTCCACCTATTAATCCTCCTCCTCACCCTACTTTGCATCCCCCTCCTCTTCCTCCTCATCCCATTCTCCCCCTCCCACAACTCCCCCCTCCTCCTCCTCCTCCTCATCCCCTCTTCCTCCACATCCTCCTCCCCCTCTTATACTTCGTTGACCTCCTCCTCCTCTTCCAACTACTCCTCCACCTCCTTCCCCTCCTCTCCCTCCTCCTCCACCTACTAGCCTCTCTCTATTACTCCTCTTCCTTGTTAGTGTTTCATCATTAATTCATATGATCTAGGATCTTATCTGAGAGAACAACATGTACAACATATCAATCAATCACAAGAGACAATAGACACAAAGCATTTCACCAGGGAAACCATAAAGGAGAAAACCCTGCAACTTCCACAGAGGTAGAATGAGCAATGATACAAAAACCCAATAACAAGAGATAGTCTCCTAGTAGTTTCTCCTCCTCCACTTGTGTGCACTACTCACTTGTGAGAATGAGTGAGTGAATGAAAATTAATAAATAGAGAGGTTCTCCTCTCTATTTATAATTGTCTTCCACTTTCATTTTACCCTATTCGGCCGACCTCTCCTAGGAGTGTCTAATAACCCACTATAACTTAACTCTGGGCCGAACCCACTGAGGGAGTCTAATAACCCTATGATTAACAATGATGACCTTCCCGATCGGAGGAATGAAACCTCTCCGTCGAAAGTACAATGTCATATGAATACAATATGAAATATACAAGTGAAATATATTTTGAAGTTACAAATACATCAATACTCCCTCTTAACTAGGAAGGTATTTGTCAACACAGTTCTTAAGAACAAGTCTTCATCGTCACTGTTGATATCTCAATCATCAATATCTAATATACACATCATAGGAAGTTATATAGAGCAAGCCTATTTTCATGCTGGATGTAGGCCTAGCCTCCATGTAGGTCTTCATCATATCTGTGAGTGGCTCGTCTGGTGGAATCTTCAGGGCTGATTATGTGCATTTGCAAAACCTAAAAAGAGCATCTGAGGACTGATTATGAGCTTACTGCTCAACCTATAATATCTCCCAGGGCTAATTACATGCGACCAGGAAAAACCTCAAAAGAGAATCCCAGGACTGATTACGAGTAGCTTACTTCTCAACCGATAGGATCTCCCAGGGAGCTATTATATGCCAACAAGAAAAACCTTGAAAGAGAATCCTAGGACTGATTACGAGCTTCCTGCTCAACCTATAGGATCTCCCAGGACTTATTACGAGCTTCCTTCTCAACCTACAGGATCTGCCAATATTGATTACATGCGAACAAACAAAACCTTGAAAGAGCATCCCAAGACTCATTATCAGCTTCTTGCTCAACCTATAGGATCTTCGAGGATTGATTACATGCTACTGCACAACCTGCAAGATATCCACGATCACGAAGTATCATCCTGATACTCATGATCATACTGATCATCCTCGCACAGATCATCATGCTAATGCTCATGATCATACTGATCATTATCATATAGAACATCATCTGGAGCATCGTCCTGATGCTCATCAAACAACACTTACATCCACAGCCATGGGAAGGACCCTCCTACCACCATGCATGGAAGGGATCCTGCATTTGTGTCCCATCGCTTCCTCCTGTAAGTATCTTCAATCTGAAGAACACCAAGCCTCTCTCTGAAGTACTCGAACTTCACCCTGGCTAGTGGCTTGGTCAACACATCTGCTATCTGCTCATCTGTCGCAACATACAAGAGCTTCACTGCTCCTCTCTACACCATATCCCTGATATAGTGATACTTGATCTCGATGTGCTTTGACTTGTCATGGAACACCGGGTTCTCAGACAACTTCACACAACTCTGGTTGTCACAGAAGACACAAGTAGCATCCATATAGAGATTAAACAAATCAAACAGTTGCTTCCTTATCCAAACTGCCTCACAACTAGCCGAACAAGCTGTTACATACTCTGCTTCGGCTGTACTTAGTTCTACGCAGGACTGCTTCCTGCTAAACCAAGAGATCACCCCTAATCCCATACTGAAGCAGGACCCTGAAGTGCTCTTCCTATCTGTAGCACTACATGCCCAATCTGAATCAACATAACCCTACAGGTTAACCTTTTGATTCGCATCATATTTGAGCCCATATTCAACCGTACCCTTCAGATACCTCAGAATATGCTTTACAACAATTAGGTGAACATGTCTAGGATCCATCAGGAACTTGCTCAATGTGTTCACCGCAAAGCAAATATCTGTTCTTGTGTTCATCAGGTACATCACGGACCCAATCATCTGATGATACATCATGGCATAAACCGACTCTGATGAAGCATCACTCAATAGCTTCAGGTTTGATGCCATAGGTGTGGCCATGGCCTTGCAGTCCATCATCCAGAACCACTTTAGGATCTCTACTGCATACTTCCCTTGTCCAAGGAAGATTCTATCTGCACTCTACCACACCTCTATGCCTAGAAAGTAATGCATCATACCCATGTCCTTCATCTCGAACTCGGAAACAAGCTTCCTCTTCGTATCAACAATCAACCCAATCTCACCTGTCACAAACAGGTCATCTACATATAGTAGGAGTATCACTGGATTGCCGTCCTCAACCTTGTAGTAAAGGTTGGAATCCGCTTTACTCTTAGTAAAGCCTAAAATAGACAGGAAGCTATCAATCCTTCTATACCAAGTCCTTGGTTCTTGTTTCAAACCGTACAAGGCTTTCTTCAATATGCACACATATGACTCCCTATCATGTGTCCAAAACTGAGTGGCTGCTCCACATACACTTCCTCTTCGACTACACCATTTAAGAAAGCTTTCTTGACATCCATCTCGTGTATCTTCCACTTCATTACTATAGCTAGAGAAAGTACTTTTCTGATGGAAATGTATCTGAATACAGGTGCAAAAGTTTCTTCATAATCTATCCCTTCTTTCTGGGAGAAGCCACGAGCCACAAACCTTGCCTTGTATTTCTCTATGCTACCATCTGCAGCATGCTTGATCTTGCAGATACATTTGGAAGTCACAAAAGACTTCCCTTCTGGTCTCGGGACAACATCCCAGACATCATTATTGATGATCGACTGGTACTCCTCGATCATGGCATCCTTCCATTACTGCATCCCTGATCCTGGGAACTTCAGATTCTTCAATATCTTCAATAGGTAGTTTTCTTGAACTTTGTCGCTGGAACAAATGTCATTGTCAGAAGAAAATCTTACACATAAGGACATATGTCATACAGACATGCAATTATCTTAGCCAATGCTTCAATACAACATTCATCCATATCCCGTATTCATACGGTAACTTTCTAGATGCCTTCGATCTCTACCAGAACATTGTTAAGAGTGTGAAGAGTGTGCACTACCCCCCAGCATGTCAGCAAAGAGGTTTCAATCTAGATAAGTAGTGATGGAGTGTTGTACAGTACCATAGGCCACTTAGCCATTACTATATTAGTAGTATCTTTTTCATTAATGCAACTTTGCTAAAATGCATAATATACATCCTAAATCTAGGAACATAAGTATGTACATGACTGAACAACATCATTTAAGTAATCATATATACATGAAATGACAATTCAAATAATTATCTTTGTTTTGTTTTTGGATGGAGTCCCTCTCAATCTTTGCTTCCTTGCAGGAGATACTGGAGTCTCTGATAGTGTGCACCTTAACAAATGCTGAAAATTGATGAGAGGTTCTTCCATAGATTATTTTTTTTCCGGAGTCCAACTCTGCAGTAGCTTCTTCTACTCCTTTCATGTAAAACTTCATTACAATACATATTCTTCATCACTTGAAGAATCTTCACTCTCTTCCCTAGTTCTCTTCCTTGGAGGTTCATCATCCTATGGAGTGTGAGCATGATGTCTTCTCTTGTTGTTCTTGTTCTTGTGGGAGCTTCTTTTGTTCCTAGAACAATATCTAGAATAGTGTCCCTTCTTATCACAAGTATAACATCGAATGTGAGAAAGATATCTCTTGGATCCTCCAAAGTTCTCCCTCCGATTCCGGTGGTGGTATTTACCATTCTTGTGATGAGGATTCTCCCTCTTGTGGTTATTCTTCCCAATGTGTGCTGTGAGAGCCTAGTCTTCATTATCCATCTTTTCTTCTCAAGCTACAATTCAAGCTTCTTCCTATGAGCATTCCTCCCACAACCTACTGAATGTGATGAGCTTCTTCCTAGCACAAATTCCTTGAATGAAGGAGTCCCATGGCCTAGGTAGGCTATTCAAAGTGGTCAGCACAATTTCTCCATTCTCCAGCACTTCATCCACAACTTCAAGTTGTTCTTTGATTTGAGAGGCCTTTGTAAAGTAGGATTGTATGGTCTCTCCTTTCTGGATCTTCACACTCTTCAATTGGTTTCGCAATGTCATCTTCTGATTTATGTTCTTTTGTTCAAACAACTTGGTCAAGGAATCAATCATCTCCTTGGGTGTCTTCAGGGAATACATAGGTGGTATGATATGGTCTTTGATAGAATATGCAATGATTCTCTTAGCCTTGACCAGGTTCTTCGTATGTAATGGCTTGGCCTCATCTCCCTCTAGAACTGGAACCTCTTCACTTATGTAGGTGTCCAACTCATTCTCTTCTAGGATTAACGCAATCCTATACTTCCAAGCTCAGAAGTTATCATCCCCCTCAAGCTTATCCTCAAGCTTGGTGTGGTGATACATCTTAAAGAGTAATTCAAATGAAAATAGAAAGGTTTAGGTCTTACCACTTGAATGCTGAAAACTGGATGAGCAAGCTGGTGTGAAAATTCTAAAATTTGACCCTTCAAAAGTGACCTTATTGTTTCTGGTTTAACTCAGAAATTTTGGATCCTCGGGGTCTGAAACTTCATCCTGTGGTAGCTTATCCTGTTATCTTTCCAACCCCACATATTTGAGCTTTATTGGATACTCTATGAGAGAGATATGCCAAGTGTCACAACGTGACCTGTTTATGGGATGAAACAATATAACGAACTTGTATGGAGTTCCACATGTCACTGTCTCAACTTCGGCCTTTGAAAATTGGACCTGCGAAACTACAGTCCGTGCCCTAAATGTCACTTTTTATGGAATTCCATTTGGATCTTCCTATCCCTAGATATGAACTTTGTGCCTGGGTCACCTGTTTAGGGCTACATTCTGGAAGAGCCAAAAACCCTAACTTGTACATATCATATCTCACAAAGTACAATGAATCTAAGGCTGAAATTTTTACACTGGGTACATCTGTGTTTGATATTCGGACTGTAAAAATTTTAGATCTTAATGCTTCTCGAAAATGGATTTATAGCGAAAGTGCCACTATGACTAGGTTTTACTATGCAAATCCCTTCTTTAGCCTAGCCTCCTTTTGCTGAAGATTTCTGGAGAGAAACCCAAACATTAAGAAGCTCTAGCTTCTATAGCTGCACAATGTATTCTTCTCAGGTTAGCTTTGATAACATGTTAGTTTTTCATCATCAATTCAATATGATCTAGGATATTATCTGAGAGAACAACATGTAAAACATATCAATCAATCACAAGAGACAATAGACATAAAGCATTTCACCGGGGAAACCATAAAGGAGAAAAACCCACAACTTCCTCAGAGATAGAATGAGCAATGATACAAAACCCCAATAACAAGAGATAGTCTCCTAGCAGCTTCTCCTCCTTTACTTGTGCACACTACTCACTTGAGAGAATGGGTGCGTGAATGAAAATGAATAAATAGAGAGGTGCTCCTCTCTATTTAAAATTGTCTTCCACTTGCCTTTTACCCTACTAGGTCGACCTCTCCTAGGAGAGTCTAATAACCCACTATAACTTAACTCTGTGACGACCCCACTTGTTGCCTACCCAAATTTTGAAAATATTATTATTATTGGCAAAATACTTTATGTTAATTTTTAATTACAAAGTTTTGTAGTTATGACCAAGTTGGTCAAGGATGAATGTAATTACTGAATTATTATTATTTAATAAATTAAAGTAGGAGACAAACACCCAAAGGAACTATTAAATGAGTGTTCACTGACCCACTAGGAGGAATGGAAGCGGTTAGAAGGAATGGGACAGATGGCAGCAATTGCACTTCACCACTAGCTATTGGTTATGGGACAACTACCCCTATAAATGTGGCATTATCCCCCAGGTGGAGGGAGTGAGCAGGCAACTCATTTAATGACCAGTTTGTTAGAAAAATAGGATCGCAGAGCAATAACAATAAATAGAAATGCAAATATAATCACACATACACATTACAAGAGAGACACAGATATATCGTGGTTCACCCAACTTGGGCTATGTCCACACTGAATTTGCCAGTCCTTATTATTATTACCGTCCAGCAAGGTGAAGGGATACAACCTGTAGCACAACCGATGCACTTCCTCTTCTCTGTTTCACAGTCTCTCTCCTGATCTCAAAGATCTTTACAATGCATAAAACCTAATACATAATCCCTAGACGTATTACAATGTCTTTATTTTATAAGGGAAATACAATGGGAAAATACCACGGGATCCCCCCTGGAACCCCGTGGGGGGGCGATGCCCCGCCACACCCCCCCGCTGGGGTGACTGTACAGTCCACCTACATATCATATAAAACTGGGGTACAAACATGGCTGATACAATATCATCTATGATACTAGAAGATCTGGCTCCACAACCAACACAGTTAACAATCGAAAGGCCTAGGCATCCTACATAAGGAAAATTTGAATTGAGCAGGCAGCTCTTACACAATATTTTATGTATAAATATTCCTCATGTGCATCGAGTGATGACTGAGAGATTTGAATAGGGAGGGTATGTGAGTGCATTGTAAGTCTGCAAATTATTCAGAGAATGAGAACTAGAGGTGCTGGTGCAGGTCCCTTTGACTGCTAAGTCTTTAAGACTTGATAACTAATGCTACTGCAAGTTTAGTGAAATCATCAAACTCTGTTTTGTAAATGTATTTATTTCTAATCTTTGTTTAAGTCTGAATGATAAGCTTTGTTAAATATTTGATTAGATAATCATCTCTATATTTTTCCACATGTTGTTATTTGCATCGTACTCTAGTATAGAGAAGCAACTTAAATGATAGATGAGAGATAGGAATATCGCCATTGATTAGACAATTAATTACAGTAACTGCTATGATTACAATTCTGTCCTATATCTAAACATAGTAAAAATTTACTGTATAGTATCGACAGTGTTATAGGATTCTTTAGTTGTTTCATGAAATATAAATATAGTCTAATTTATGCACAGTCATATATTTTTTCTCTTATCCCTATTCAATCAAGATAGCAAACAAATGCAATTAAAATCATACATATCATGTTTTTCAAGTAATAGTATTTCCAAGGATTTTAACAGCTGCTAGAACTAATCAATGTATAGTTTTCTTATCTTTACACATACTGTATTTCTTCACTAATTTCTTGTTTGATTTCATGTATCAATTATTTATTTCATTAGTATCAAAACCTAATACACTGTAAACCCTAACTCTGTATACAAACATTATCTTTTCTATCTCAAAGAGAAAACTGTGGATATTATTCAAAGCATGATAACATTATGACTTATTAAACCCTAGTTATTATTTTCCAGAACCATATTATCTTATTTATATAGTAAGTTACTATCTAAGAATCATCTAACAGCTAGCCATAGATACAATTTACATATTCTTATTTAAATCATAGCTTATAACCCTAGTATCTAAATGCATGCAATATCAAAATTATCTTATCAACGGTTTAATATTGGATACAAACCCTAGTATAAACCTGAAAACATTTGAAGTCATTGGTAAGATATCCTTGTAAAAAAATTGAAACTAGAACATGGGGGCATAACCCTTTCAAATTGTTTAACAGTCGAACTATCTCAACGACTTTCCAAAATTATAGTTATCAACAAAGAGAATGAAGTATAGACATACATTTTGCAAACTATAAACCCTCGGCCAAAAGATAAATATCATGGCTCAACAAATTTTCACAATCATTTTACACAGTGATCTCCTCGATTTTGTTTAAACATATTGTTCCATTGCAAGATATGAATCATGGTTTATAGAGATAAACGAGCTCTCAGCTCTGAGTTCCATACTCAACAGAAATAACCAAAAAATCAATAGAGTTCACATTGCAGACCTATCAAGGTTCCAGCAGTATGAAGGAACTTATCAACAAACATCATATGAGAATCAAATTATCCAAAAACCACAAAGGGTTATACCCTTGACATCTAGCATTATGAAGATGAGTGTTAAAATGCTTATCAATGACAAGCTAGGCATCAAAACAACCAAGTAACATTATAAACATTCGAGGGTTACCCTCTGTACAATTTTTATGTCAACATAAGACCTTAGAGAAAACTCAAAAGACGGCCATTTCCAAAAAAAAGGTTGAACAGTTTTTGCCTCTCAGCAATAGAACCATCATCAAACCAAGTCCAAAGGACCTACGGGGGTTTGAGGACCACCAAAGCTCACCAGGAATTGGATGCATGCATTCCATTTCGAAACCCTTGCCAAGGAATTTCATTCGAAACCAGTGCCTGCCAAAAAAAAAAAAGTCAAGAGTTTAAAAAGAAGAAAAACATAAGTATGAAAGTTAAAACACAGTAACATATTCTTTGGGTGAGTGTATACCTTTAGAATCAATTATTCCGAGTCCTGTACATTACACCAGCAAAACAACGAGCTCAATGGCGTGGACCAAGGCTATGAGCTTTTTACAGAAGATTTTCTTCCACTAACTGAAGGAATCAAGCTTCAATTTGATAAATATACAATAGTAGAAACTGAACACAACAATCACAAACTATATCGTATCACCATGGCACCAGGACTAAACCTGCAACTTTTAAGATCACACCTATAGGTCTCAAGGTCGAAACCTCTAAGGTACTTGTCTAAACCCTATTTTCCAGTAGCATGTCGTCCTCATCACTCGAAACACCAGTGTAACAATGAAGACCAAGAACTCTCCATCAAACATTTACAATGATATGCTAGGGTTAGAAAATCAATGATCCAAATCTAATACAATCAACGAGCAAGAGATTGCTAGCGAGCTACATTGGAGGTCGGGAAACCATAACATTTATTGTTTCATAAATTACCACAACCACGATAGAGCCAGCTTTGATTACTAAGAATCATCACCATATACAGCATGGAGGAGAATAGATGTGGAAGTCACACAGAGTTAGAGTCATAGTCATTTAATCCACCACGTTCACATGGATGGTATTACGTGGAGTGCCAACAGCACTTTCCACTACGAAGTTTTGTCTGATCCATTAATGTAGGAATGGGACACCATCAACGCCAGGTTGAAATGCATGCCAAGCATTAAGTTTCACAACTCCTGTCAAATCGAAATTCAATGCAAAGTTAGTATCAATATATACATATTTTGTATAGTAGCAAAGTTAGCATTCATGCATCGTATAAATTTATAATTTCAATCTGTATAGTTGATATAGTTTCAAACCTAATATTCACGCCTCATAATAGTAGAGTTTATGCTATGTCAAGTTACATTGTTCACATCGCAGTCCTTGGCTTGTGTACAAGTCACATAGGTAAGGCTTATACATTTGTATATAGCCAAACCTTGACGATTGTTGGTAATTGGAGATTATAGGTAGATAGGATTATTTATTTTATACAAATTAAAATGCTAGCAATATATTATTTAGATTTTTCATACATTGCAAATAATTGAAAAGGGTAGGATTTGTGTTTTGTTCTCGAGCTAACTAATGCTAAATATTTAGCATAAAAACCATGATCATATTATTTGCGTCACACAATAGTTTTATAGTGCAAAGTATTGATGAATCAGTAGTACGAATACTACATCTAAAACATACAAGTAGACCTACCTTAAGACAATGGTAAAGTCACTCAACATTAATGACGATAGTCATGATAACAAATTTAACAGCATAAGAATTAAATAGACGACGCTTTTTCCAAAAACATTGATGAGCCCTCAAGTCAGCAGTCGAGCTAGTTCTTAAACTAAGTAATTCATACCTCCAGTAGCTTGTTTCGCAATGAGTTACTTAGCATTTTATTATAACATTGACGTTGAATTGAAAGACACACGTACTCTTAAAACATGTGGTCCTAGAACTTCTTATCGGTTGTCTACACATAAGAAACATTCCAAATGCCTTAGCTTTTGCAGCTAAGTAAACTCTAGGGTACCTCGTAGGACACCCTTGGACATCAAGAAAATAAACAACCAGTGTCTTGTCAAAAAGACCCTGTTACATCATATTTCTAACCTTTCAGTTAACTTGAGCAATTATTGTAGTAAGCATGTTGTCAGAAGTATGATGTGTCGCTATAATCTAAAATGTTTTTAACTCAACGATTAAATTATGTTTAGAATGTAATGAATTCTTAATCATTGTCGTCTTAATCAAGCAATTATTATTTCTGCAACTGCAATCATCACATTTAATGTTGTTTTTTAAAGTTTTAATTTTTTATGAAAATTCGGGATGTTACACCACTAGGGGAGTCTAATAACCCTATCGTAAACATTGATGACCTTCCCGATCAGAGGAATGAAACCTCTCTTTCAGAAGTATAATGTCATATGAATACAATATGAAATATTCAAGTGAAATACATTTCGAAGTTACAAATACATCAACATTCCTGCTCCACCCTTATCACTTCTCCTCCTCCTCCACTTCCTTCACCCCCTCCTTCCCCTCCTCCTCCTCTACCTCCACCTCCTTTCGAAACCCTTCCTCCTCCTCCTCCTCCACCTCTTCCCCCCCTTCCTCTCCCTCCTACCTCATCACCTACATTTCCAGCTTGCCCCCTCCTTCATCGCCTCTAACCCACCTCTCCATCGACCACCTCTTCTGCCACTACCCACCCTCCTCCTCCTCCTCCACTACCCCCTCCTCCCCCTTCCTCTCCTTGGGCCCCTTGCACTCCCTCTCCCCCACCCCTGCTATGGATCCTCCTCCCCCTCCCTGTCCCCCTCCTCCCTCCACCCATCCCACAACTCCACTTTCTCCTCCTCATGCTCCTTCTTCTCCACCTCATTCCCATCCTTCCCCTCCTACAATTCCACCTCCATATCCTCCTCCTCCTCCTAACTCACCTCCATCGCATCTTGCCTCCTTCCTCTCCCCCTTTGGTTGCCTTCTCCCCCTTCACCTTCTCCTCCATCTTCCCCTTCGACAGTGTTATAGGATTCTTTTGTTATTTCATGAAATATAAATATAGTCTAATTTAAACATAGTCATATATTTTTTCTCTTATCTCTTTTCAATCAAGATAGAAAACAAATGAAATTAAAATCATACATATCATGTTTTTCAAGTAATAGTATTTCCAAGGATTTTAATAGCTGCTAGAACTGATCAATGTATAGTTTTGTTATCTTTACAGATACTGTATTTCCTCACTAATTTCCTGTTTGATTTCATGTATCAATTATTTATTTCATTAGTATCAAAACCTAATACACTGTAAACCCTAACTCTGTATACAAACATCATCGTTTCTATCCCAAAGACAAAACTGTGGATATTACTCAAAGCATGATAACATTATGACTTATTAAACCCTAGTTATTATTTTCCAGAACCATATTATCTTATTTATATTGTAAGTTACTATCTAAGAATCATCTAACATCTAGCCATAGATACAATTTACATATTCATGTTTAAATCATAGCTTATAACCCTAGTATCTAAACACATGCAATATCGAAATTATCTTATCAACGATTTAATCTTGGATACAAACCCTAGTATAAGCTTGAAAACATTTGAAGTCACAGGAAATATATCCTTGTAAAAAAATTGAAACTAGAATATGGGGGCATAACCCTTTCAAATTGTTTAACTGTCAAACTATCTCAACGAATTTCCAAAATTATAGTTATCAACAAAGAGAATGAAGTACAGACATACATTTTGCAAACTATAAACCCTGGTCCAAAGATAAATATCATCGCTCGAAAATTTTTCACAATCTTTTTACATAGTGATCTTGATTTTGCTTAAACATATTGTTCCATTGCAAGATACGAATCATGGTTTACAGAGATAAATGAGCTCTCGGCTCTGAGTTCCATACTCAATAGAGTTCACATTGCGGACCTATCAAGGTTCCAACAGTATGAAGGAACTTATCAACAAACATCATACGAGAATCAAATTATCCAAAAACCACACAGGGTTATACTCTTGACATCTAGCATTACGAATACGAGTGTTAAAACTCTTATCAATGACAAGCTAGGCATCAAAACGGCCAAGTGACATTATAAACATTCGAGGGTTACCCTCTGTACAATTTTTATGTCAACATAAGACCTAAAAAAAACTCAGGAGAGAGACATTGCCAAAAACAAGGTTGAACAGTTTTTTCCTCTCAGCAATAGAACAATCATCAAACCAAGTCCAAAAGCACCTATGAGGGTTTGAGGACCACCGGAGCTTACCAGGAATTGGATGCATGCATTCCATTTCCAATCCCTTGCCAAGGAATTTCATTCGAAACCGGTGGCTGCCAAAAAAACAAAGTCAAGAGTTTAAAAACAAGAAAAACGTAAGTATGAAAGTTAAAACACAGTAACATATTTTGTGGGTGAGTGTTTACCTTTAGAATCAACGGTTCTAAGTCCTGTACATTACACCAGCAAAACGATGAGCTCTATGGCATGGACCGAGGCTATGAGATTTTTACAGAAGATTTTCTTCCACTAACTGAAGGAATCAAGCTTCAATTTCATAAATCAACAGTAGTAGAAACCGAACACAACAATCACAGACTATATCATATCACCATGGCACCAGGACTAACCTTGCAACTATTAAGATTACACCTACATGTCTCAATGTCGAAACCTCTAAGATACTTGTCTAAACCCTATTTTCTAGTAGCCTGTCAGCCTCATCACTCGAAACACTAGCGTAACAATGAAGGCCAAGAACTCTCCATCAAACATTTACAACGATATGATAGGGTTAGCAAATCAACGATCCAGATCTAATACAATCAACGAGCAAGAGATTTCCAGTGAGATACATTGGAGGTTAGGAAACCCTAACATTTATTGCTTCATAAATTACCACAACCATGATAGAGCCAACTTTGCTTACTATGAATCATTACCATATCCAGCACAGAGGAGAATGGACTTGGAAATCACATAGAGTTAGATTCATAGTCATTTAATCCACCACGTTCACATGGATGGTATTACGTGGAGTGCCAATAGCACTTTCCACTACGAAGTTTTGTCTGATCCATTAATGTAGGAATGGAACAGCATCAACGCCAGGTTGAAATGCATGCCAAGCATCATGTTTCACAACTCCTGTCAAATCGAAATTCAATGCAAAGTTAGTATCAATATATATATAATTTGTATAGTAGAAAAGTTAGCATTCATGCATCATATAAATTGATAATTTCAATCTGTATAGTTGATATAGTTTCAAAGCTAATATTCACGCCTCATTATAGTAGAGTTTATGCTATGTCAAGTTACATTGTTGACATTGCAGTCCTTGGCTTGCGTACAAGTCACATAGGTAAGGCTTGTACATTTGTATATAGCCAAACCTTGACGATTGTTGGTAATTGGAGATTATAGGTAGATAGGATTATTTATTTTATACAAATTATAATGCCAGCAATATATTCTTTATATTTTTCATACATTGCAAATAATTGAAAAGGGTAGGATTTGTGTTTTGTTCTCAAGCTAACTAATGTTAATTATTTAACATAAAAACCATGATCATATTATTTGCATCACACAATAGTTTTATAGTGCAAAGTATTGATGAATCAGTAGTACGAATACTACATCTAGAACATACAAGTAGAACTACCTTAAGACAATGGTAAAGTCACTCAACATTAATGACCATAGTCATGATAACAAACTTAGTAGCATAAGAATTAAATAGACGATGCTTTTTCATAAAACATTGATGAGCTTGCAAGTTAGCACTTGAGTTGGTTCTTAAATTAAGTAATTCATACATCCAAGAGCTTGTTTTGCAATGAGGTACTTAGCATTTTATTATTACATTGACGTTGAATTGAAGGACACATGAACTCTTAAAACATGTGGTCATAGAACTTCTTACTTGCTGTCTGCACATAAGAAACATTCCAAATGCCTTAGCTTTTGCAGCTAAGTAAACTCTGGGGTACCTCGTAGGACACCCTTGGACATCAAGAAAACAAACCGTCAGTGTCTTGTCAAAAAGAACTTGTTGCATCATATTTCTAACCTTTCAGTTAACTTGAGCAATTATTGTAGTAAGCATGTTGTCAGAAGTATGATGTGTCGCTATTATCTAAAATGTTTTTAACTCAGTGATTAAATTATGTTTAGTATGTAATGACTTCTTAATCATTGTCATCTTAATCAAGAAATTATTATTTTCGCAACTGTAATCATCACATTTAATGCTATTTTTAACAGTTTTAAATTTTTATGAAAATTCACGATGTTACACCACTAGGGGAGTCTAATAACCTTATCATATACAATGATGACCTTCCCAATTAGAGGAATGAAACCTCTCCATCGGAAGTATAATATCATATGAATACAATATGAAATATACAAGTGAAATAAATTCTGAAGTTATAAGAACATCAAATTTCCTGATCCACCCTTATCACTTCTCCTCCTGCTCCACTTCTATCGCCCCCTCCTTCCCCTCCTCCCCTATCCTAAACCTCCTCATCCTCTACCTCCCCCTCATTTTGAAACCCCTACTCCTCCTCCTCCTCCACCTCTCCCTCCTCCCCCTCTTCCCCCCCTCCTCTCCCTCCTACATCATCACCTACATTTCCAGTTTGGCCCCCTCCTTCATCGCCTCTAGCCTACCTCTCCATTGACCTCCTCTTCTTCCACTACCCATCCTCCTCCTCCTCCACTACCCCATCCTCCCCATTCCTCTCGTTGGGCCCCTCCCACTCCCTCTGCCCCACCCCCCTTGTGGATCCTCCTCCCCCTCCTCCCTCCACCCATCCCGCAACTCCACTCTTTCCTCCTCGTGCTCCTTCTCCTCCACCTCATTCCCATCCTTCCCCTCCAGCAATTCCACCTCCATCTTCTCCTCCTACTCCTACCCCGCCTCTGTCATGTCTTGCCTCCTTCCTCTCTCCCTTCAATTGCCTTCTCCCCCTTTGCCTTCTCCTCCATCTTCCCCCCACTCCTCCTCCTCCAGCCACTCTCACCCCTCCTCCTCCACATCCTCCCCTCTACATTTCCCTCTTCATCCTCCTTCTCTCCCTCCTCCCTTTCCTCCCCCTACCCATCCTCAACCTCCCGATACTCATCCTCGACCTCATCTTCTACCTCCACCATTTGCTTCCTCCTCCTCCACCTCCACCTATGCTTATCCCTTCCCAACCTCCTTCTCCCCATCCTCTTCCTCCTCCTATTCATCTCCCACCTTATCCTCCACCTCGTCCCCTCCCTTCCGTTCCTCTTCTCCTCCTCCCCATCCTCACACTCCACCCACCCCTCCTCCTCATCCACCCCCTTGTCCTCCTCTCCCTCATCCCTTACTTCCTCCTTCTCCTCCTCCTCCTCCTCCTCCCATGCCTCCCACACCTCATACTCCTCCCTAACAAACCTCACATCCTTCTTCCTTCCCCTCGCTTTCCACTTGTCTCCCCTGCCTTGCATCCTCCTCCTCCACCCATCCCTACCCCTTTTCCTCCTCCTCCTACCCTCTAACTTCCTCTCTTCCTCCTCCCCTATTATTACCCCTCTTCCTCCTACTCCCCCTCCATTTATGCCCCCTATCAATCCTCTACCTCACCCTACTCATCCCCCACCTCATCCTTTGCCTCAACCCTCCCCTCCTTCTCCCCCCCCCCCTCCTCTCAATCTCCCCACTATACCTAACCCTCCCCCTCCCCCTCATCCTCGTCCAAACCATCCTACCCCTTCTCCTCCACTTCCACCTCCACCTTTCCCTCCCCTCCAACCTCCTCCACCCCATCCTCTGCCTCCCCCTACTAATCCCCCACCTCATCCTCTGCTTACCCATTCCCATCCTCCTCCTCCCCGTCCTCCAAATCCACCTACCCCTACCATTCCTCCAACCGCCTTCCTCCTCCGCATCCTCCTCCTCCTCCTCCACCCTCACCTACCCCACATCCTACCTCTTTCCCCTTCCCCTCCACCTACCCCTCCCCACTTCACCTCCTCCTCCATATGCCCCTCTTTCCTCCTCCTCCACCCACCCCCACACCATCTCCTCCCCCTCCTCCCCTCGGCCTTCCACTCTTCCTCCTCCTCCTCCTCCTCCCCCTTCTCAATTTCCTCCCCCTACTGATCCTTTTGTTCACCCTACTCGTCATCCACCTCATCTTCCACCTCCCATCCTCCCCTCCTCCTCCTCCTCCCCATCCTCCCACTCCATCTAATCCTTCCCCTCCTCCACCCTCACCCTCCTCCTCGTATGCCTCCTCCTCCCTTACCTCCTAATCCTCCTCCTCTTCCTCCTCCACCCCATCCTCCTCCTCCTCCTCCATTCCTCCCTTGCCTCCTCCTCCACCTTCTCCTCCCTTTCCTCCCACGCATCTTTCCTTCGTCCCCTCCCCCTCCACCTACCACCTCCCCCTTCAACTCCTCCTCCATCTACCCCTCCCTCCTCTTCCTCCACCCATCACCAACCATTCTCCTCCCCCTCCTCCCCTCTACCTCTCCCTCTTCCTCCTCCTTCCTGTCCTCCCTTACCTCCCCCTACCCATCATTTTTATCCCTTTACTCTTACCCTGCCTTGTCCTCTACCTCTCCCATACCCTCCTCTTCATCCTCCTCATTCTCCTACCCACCCTCCCACTCCACCTACCCTCCACCACTCCCACTCCCACTCCCCTTCCCCTCTCTCTTGGCCTCCACCTTCATCTCTCCCTCCCTCCCAACCTCCTCCTCCACATCCTCTACCTCCCCCCTCCCCTCCTCCTCCTCCTCCTCCTCCTCCTCCTCCTTCTCTTCCTCCTCTCACTCCATTTCCTCCTCCTCCTCGGCCTTCACCTCCTCCTCCATATCTCCCTCCCTCCTCCTCCTCTACAAATCTCGAACCTTTCTCCTCCCCCTACTCACCTCTACCCCCCCCTTCCTCCTCCTCCTCCTCCTACCCCTCGTCCCTTACCTACTCCTACACATCATTTCCCTACTGCTACTCATCCACCACCTCATCCTCTGCCTCCCTCCATACCCTACTCCTCCTCATCCTCTGCCTCCACCACTCCCCTCTTCCTGCTCCTAACCATCCCCCCAGTCCTCCTCCTCCTCCCTTTCCTCCTCCTCCTCCTCCTCCTCCTCCTCCTCCCTAACCTCCACTCATCTTTTCTCCTTCCCCTCCCCCTCCACCTCCATTCTCCCCCTTCGCCTCCTCCTCCATACGCCCCTCCTTCACCTCCTCACCCAACCCCCACCCCCTCCTGCCCTCTACCTTCCGCTATTCCCCCTCCTCCTCCTTACCCCCCCCCCCTTGCCTCACCCTACCCATAATCTCCCTCTCCCTACTCATCCACCACCTCATCCTATACCTCCCCTCCTCCTCCTCCTTTTACCACTCCACCTACCCCTTCCCATCCCCCTCCTCCATCTTTGCTTTCACCTCCACCTTCGCCTCTCCCTCCCCCCAACCTCCTCCTCCCCATCCTATGTCTCCTCCTACTCACCCCCCACCTTTTCCTTTTCCTCCCCCTCTTCTCCTCCTCCCTCGCCTCCCCCACATCCTCCCTCCTTCCCCTCCCCCTCTGCTTACCTCCTCCACCAACCCCCGCGCCTTCTACTACCCCTCCTCCCTTTCTTCCTCCTCATCCCCATCCTTGCACTCCACCCTCTCCTCCTCATCCAAACCCTCCTCCTCCCTTTCCTCCTCCTCCTTTACCCCTCCACATCCTCCTCCTCCCTTTCCTCCTCCTCCTTTAACCCTCCTCCTCCTCCACCTCTCTTCCTCTTCCTCCCTCCCCCCCTCCTCTTCTTTCTACTCCCTCACCTCCCACGCATCCTGCCTCGTCCATCTGTCCCTCCTCCTCCTCCTCCACCCACTCCTCCCTCCTTCTCCTCCACCCACCCCAACCCCTTCTCCTACCCATCCTCCCCTCTACCTTCCCCTCCTCCTCCCTTTTGTCCACCTACCCATCCTCTACATCCCCCTACTCATTTCCCACCTCGTCCTCCGCCTCCCCTCACTTCCTCCTTCGCCCCCTCCTACTCCCCATCCCCCCTCTCTCCTCCACCTCCCCACCTCCCTACCTCCTCACCCTCCTCTTCAATCACAAAAACATACATACAACATGTTAATATAAATCAAATTTATATTTAAAGTAACTGTACAAATAATATTAATTTAAATTATCATAAATAATAAAACATATTTCATTAAGAATAAAATATTTTGATCGTATATAAACAAATTAAGTATATATTAATCTTAATTAAATATTTATTTAAAAATAAAAAACATAAAGAAAACTTAAAACTTATATTACTTACAGAAGTAATAAATAAAATTTAACTAACGATATGAAAATTTTTGTATATATATATATAATAAGTACTTAATTATAAACAATAATTTAAAAAATATATAACTAACAAATAGTAATGTATATCATTAATAAGCTAGCAAAGAAAATAATTCAAGAAATAGCATCATTTAATAAAATAAATCAGCTCCACAACGGTGCTCAGCCTATGGGAAAGTGACGTGGTTAGGGACATGGTATTTTTGGCTAAAGTTCATCCAGGTAAAACCCTAATTCATAATTTAATATAAATCGCTAAATAATAAGAAATACTATTTTGAACGGTCTTCCGTCTCATGGGTTCACTTCTTCATTCTTGTAATCCTTTGGTCGTCTAGCATTTCAAATGCTTTTATCAATCGAAAGTTCTAGGAGTTTTCCATATGAAGAATTGCGGATCTGAGAGGTGGTGACATTCAGAAAAATAAGTCCGGCTACACTCTATTTTATTCTTTATGTTTCTAGATCAGCTATTTTATTTTTATTTTTTTAAATACAGCACAGATTCTTTAAGGCAGCATAGCGCTTAGTGCATAATAGATGAGAAATACCTCGGATGAGAATCCTTCAGAGTTGACTTGTTAGTGTTTTGCCTCTACAAGTTCAACATCTTTACCAGCGTTCGTCCACAATCTTTCTACACCTGCACACACATAGATATATAAAACCAAAGGCACAAAATGCAGCTGCAGTTTTAACTAAAACGGGAAAATATATTGTATAACTCCTCCACTCCCATCGCATCACGTGTTAAATGAGAAATACCTGGAATGAGAATATTTAAGAGTTGAATTGCAGAGTTTGACATCTTCACCACCATTCCTCCACAATATTTAGTATACCTGCAAACACTTAGATATATTAAACCAAATGCACAAAATGCACCTGCATGTTCAAATAAAAAGGTGAAATAGTTTGTATTTGCATCAGTAACCAAGTACAAAGAGTAAAAAGGAAACTAGTAAGGAAGATTCAAATTTGAGAAACGAAGCATGTTACCATCAAAGAAGAAAAACAGCATGCCCATGCTATGGCTCTTAATTCAAGAGAGAAGCAACCATTAAAGTAGGGAAAACATTAATTGAAGTAAAAATATACGAATCGAGAACAAGACGAATGATGATAAACTCCCAACCAATCTGATCTTTATCTGCAAACTCACTCGAACAAAAGCATTCTGAGAATCTGATGTCGTAACTCAGAATTTTTACTTTTGTATGGTAGTTTTTCCTAAAAGTCACCCGAAAAATTGGATGATCCTAACCATTTCTATCTACTGTAGTGTCTTTGGTAAAATAAATATAGTTTAACTATTTAAGACAGACTATGAAGTCAAGTACCGTCAGGTGTAGAAGACAGTTGAGACTTGAGGGAAGAAAATTTAAAATTTGGTTAAGATTGAGGGAACATTATTTAGGGTTTGCTTAAGAACTCAAGGATGATAAAGCACGGTGGGACTCTATTTTATAAACTTTGTAGAGCAGCTTTTTCTTTTCTTTTTAAATACAACATATATTCTTAAAAGGGCTGAGTGGGGAATAAATGAGAAATACCTCGAATGAGAATCTTTCAGAGGTGAGCTCTTAATAGTGTTTTGCCTCTACAGACTTCGACACTTTCACCAGCATTCCTGCACAATTTTTATAGACATGCAGATACTTATATATATTAAACCAAACACACAAAATGCAGCTCTGCAGATTAAAATAAAATGGGTTATATACCTCCACTAAGTGAAGGTTAAATCAACCATGAGCAAAGGTTTAACTAAATCAACTGTCATCTCATCTCCAAGAAGAAATCAAATGCAAACGGTAAAAAAGAAAACTAAAAAAGAAGATTCAAAATCAGGCAGCACATTACCAGCAAAGAAGAAAAGTAGCATGGCCATGCTAGGACTCTTAAATCAACAGAAAAATAACCATTAAAACAATAATAGAAGAAATAGAAGTAAAATCAATGAAGTTCAGTGCAACTCAATGCAAGATAAACAACCCATCATTATCTATGCTCGTCTCTGCACCACCAACAACAATCTTCTCTTTCCTTCTGTGCTCAGTTTCAATACAAAAGAAATTAGTGGTATACAGAATCAAATAAGATAGTCAAAGAAGCAGTTCAGGGCTAGAGGTTTTAGGGACAGATACATTTCAAGTGCGGAGGAGGAAGAGGAAGATGACAGTTTAAGAAATGGAATTCGGTGGTCTCTAAATAAGGGGATGCCATCTTCGCCCCTTATTTTGCAGAACCTCTAACAGTGAAGGGACCGAACCACCATGCTCCGCCTCCCTTGCAACATGGCTTTGATGAATGTGTTGTAAGTCCGCCAATTTAGGGTTTGCGAAAAAATCCAATAGATTATCCAGATATCGAAGAATGGTCAAGAAATGCACTCTCTGCATACCTTCTAGAGGTCAACAGGTCGAGCCTCAGCTGGTGTCCTCTACGAGTTATTACTCTATTATTGTCCCAAAATCCATACATCTTTCATCTGCTCTTCTGGCTTAACATGACTAGGCTCATCTTTCATTCTTTTATATGCGCTTCATTTGGGGACACTCGACTCTCCTGTACTAGTTAAGCACAAATCAGACGGCATTTTCTGTGTTCTGTTTAAATGCGGACATCCCTACACTAGCCGTTTGGTACAGCTTTTCCACATTACTTTGCAACGGCATAAACTTTCTAGTACTTGCTTTTTCGATGTTTTCTTAAAATGCAAAATTCCCTACACGAGTTGTTTTGTACAGCTTTTCTCGGTTACTTTGCAATGGCTTTAGCTTCTTCTACTTTTTTATCCGTGTTTTATTTAAATGCACCCATCCCCACACTAACCGTTTCTTACACGTAACACGTTTCTCACAATCTTCAATCCCAGCCGCTGCTGAGCTGGCTTGCCGGCCTTTTATTGGACAAAGGAAATGTGACCGCGTTGAGAAACGGATAGTTTGATTGTTGAACGGTGGATGTCTGTTCACCCTCCAACCTCGAACCCCGGGTCCTATTTTGAAAAAAATAAAAAGTCTATCGGCGTTAAATATAATTCATTTTAACCATTATGAGAAACTTAATACCATAGTTTACGTTAAACTTTCTAAATTGGGAAGTAACCAGTTTGATACAGTACGCATTAAAAACAAATAAGATTCTAAAATTAGTTTATTTTTTAGGATTAAATAAATTCAAAGTACATTAAAGTTTTTTTAATTTAAGTTTACAAAATATTTTAAAAGATAAATTATTAGATCTCTTTAACATTTATAATTTTTAGATTTTTAAAATTTGTTTATAAATACTTTATTTTTATAAACAAAATCTATAATTATGAGACAACCATTTTTAAATATTAATATAAAATCTAGTTATTAATTAATAAAAAGACATATTTAATATTTAAAATTTTGAAAATGTTAATGTTGGTAAATGTTTTATTCTAATTTTATTATTAATCATCTTTTCAACTAAACAATCATTTAGATTCAAAACATATATAGAACTTAATTGATTTAGTTAAAAAACAATAAAAACTTAACAAATATGTACCAAGTTCATATGCTTAAATTGAGTATACTAATGTACATCGAAAAATAGAAATAAAATACTTAAATGTTAAGATATATATATATATATATATATATATATATATATAAAAGAAATCTATATACATATATAATTTTTATCTTCAGCACTTATCTAGCATTTCTTGGGCTTGAGATTCGCTGATTTGGGTTTTTAGTCAGGAGCTGATGAGAAAGCTGAGAGTCAGGCCATAACTGAATTACGGTGGGGCTGGGGTATTTTTGGTCTTCAGTCGTCGGGCTTAATGAGGTTGACATTCTGGGAACCATCATGGGATGTGATGGAGCCAGTATGTTTCTTTCGCACATCAATTTAGTTCATGGCCGGATATCTATTTTTCCTCAACACATCCACAAATCCTTCGTTCAATACTCGCTTCTGGGGGCCGAGCAGAGCAGACTGATGAAGAAAAGGAATTTCGACGTAGAATGCTTAAGAAAGCTTCGGAGGATATCAAGGCGTGGGTTGAAGCCTTCTTATTGTTGCAATGGTGTCAGTAACTGCGATGATCTCTAACATTTCTAACGCTGTAATTTTCTTTCCATTTTCATGGTAACACACGGAGAATGAAAAGTTTCAGAATGAATAAAGATTCATCAAACTTTTATCCAGAAAGCTTAGTTTTAAAATATATTCTGAAAATACTTTATTTTCCGAAAACTAGATTACCAAGTAAAAAATTATTTTCCTGTTTCCCTCTTCTAAAACAATTGCCTCACTTATTTAATAGCCATATTTTATTAAGTGTTGAGTTTGTTAAAGATTACCATGTCAAGACTCGTAGTTCATCTGAAATGTTCCGTCATCAGTGGCTTGCCAGAAAATATCAAATAAAAACGTTGACGTTAAGAGGGTAAAATATTTTTTGACCTACCTCTTCCAATCCCGAAGTTAGTGTGATCGATATATTTTAGATTCCACACAACATTATTTATTGTTATCATGGTTTTCATTGAGTCTTGTATTAAGTTCTTTGGAGATAACTTAATGGCTGGTCAATCAGTACCGAATGCACGATTTGACCAACTTGAGTCATAGTCCCTTTGCAACTGCTACTTTGCTTATTTCCTTTTTATGAGAGCCATTTATGATGGATTTCCACATTTTAATTGAATTACTTAACTATCAAGTTATCGGGTAATTCGATCATGTCCTTACCATCTTGTGATGACCACATAGTTTTTACCCTTTTAGTGTCATGATAGTGGTTAGAGGATTTAATTACCTTTCCTAAGCACTCTGAGTTGGTGTTTAATAAAAGAAAATATCAACTATTAATATTACTCGACGTCTGCATTGAAATAAAACAAAGAAACAAATACATGTGGTGTAACTATAGAGTTACAAAATGTATAAGATTATGATTATTATGGTGAGTACATGTATATCCTTATGTCTAGATAAAATAGTGATTAGATATGTATTATTGCTATTCGACCATAAGTACATAATTACTGTGAATAGGTTAAAGAAAATTGGGAATCTCCTTTTATTTTATTTGGGTAGTATTTATACGATCAATGTTTTCAAAAGTTAACATGTTATTACATTATTATATATATATATATATATATATATATATATATATATAATATGTTTTTTTTATAATATGAAAGGAATGTGCGAAATAAAGATAATTTATACTCATTTATTATGTAAAAGAGAAGAAGATCAAAATCAATATATATATATATATATATTTTCTAGATATGCATCACATTTGTTTTCATGAGTGATTCATGTATAATAAAATTTAAATACTCTAGGTTGAAAGCATAAGTTATGGAACATACATATCTTAGTAGGATCACATACTCCATAAGATATTGAGAGAATAGTGTCCTTCAAGTTTATGAATTTCATAAGTCATTATAAAAATGTGAAAGATTGAAGTATGGGAGTGAGTAAAAATCTTGGTATGTGTAATATATTAGTTTTATTAAATAAATTCAATTTTTTTGAATTTTTGTATATTTGAGGTTGTTACATTGTGGTATCAGAGCTTAAGTTATGACACTTGGCCTTATGGTGTCCATTCACATTATGAGAAAACTAATGATGTTTGTATGTTGTTCTTCTTACTTGTATAGAAGAAATCTATTTTACTAAACTACAGGAAGAGATGGTTGGAAGAGAATCCCCTACCCCACCTATTTGGGTTTAATTTAATGATGAGGGACAACAAAACAATAATAATGTTAATGATAACTCAAATGTAATTCTATAAATAGTAAGAGACTTACAAGCTCAACTTATAAGCTTTAAAACTGAAGATAAGAGAGTGATGAGGACTTAGGAAGACCTTAACGAAGTCTTATTGTTTAAATTGAATGAGATAACTAATGATAAATGTAAAAATAAATGTAAATGAAAAAAATTGTCCTCGGAATGTATGAATAAATATTTTACTATGTATAATTATTGCAATTCTATGAGGTAAAATGACCGTCTTCAATCTAGTCGAGAAGGCTCATATTTGGTGGAATGACTTAAAAAGCACAAAAAGAATCAACGATAGAAAAGTTAGTTGGAATTGGTTTAAAAAGGAATTTAAAAAGGAGTGTCTCTTAGAATATTACTATGAGGGAAAGGAAACAGATTTTTATGAGTTAAGACTAGGATCAATGTCAATGCATGACTTTTGTACTAAATTTTTATCCTTGTTAAGATATGTGCCTTGCCTAAATGAAGAAAAACTTAAAATTCAAAGATTCCTAGGTTTCTTACCTATCTTTTATAAAGACATATTAGAGTTTGATAACCCCAAAAAAATATATGAATTAATGAGGAAGGCCAAATTAACTTATGATCAATCTAAAGGTAAGCATGAAAATCCTTATAATTTAAAGAAAAGAGAATGGAGTAATTTTAAAAAAAGAGAAATTAAGTCCTTCAATAAACATAATAATTTCCACATAAATACTTTTAAGGATATACAACATCCAATTAAAACTAAATATAAAGATAATCTCTTTAATAAGAAAAAATAATAGATAAAAAGAGAACCTTTGCAGTGTTGGTGTTGTGGGGAGAGTCATTCCTATCAGGATTTTCCTCATAAGAAGGATAATCGGAGTATCCACACTGTCCGAGAAGCAACCACAATTGGAGATGTTGCTCGAAACATACCGAAAGTAAGCGTAGCCTTGGATAATCATCAAGCGGATTACCAACCTTCAATGATTGAAGTTGAAGGTAAGATATTTGACAAACCTATTTCTATCTTGATTGATTCTAGATATACTTTAATTTACATATCTCCTAAGTTAGTAGACTTGTATAAAATGAAAAAGTATGATTTTGAAAAATCGTGGTTAGTACAATTAGCCATAGGAACAAAAAGAAAGGTAACTAGCTTTATTTCTTGTTGTGAAATTTATATGCATGATTTGGTTACATAAGTGGATTTAAACATTTTTCCATTAGGATCATATGATGTATTAATTAGCATGGATTGGTTGGAAAAGCATAGAGTTGTATTGAATTGCTTTGAGAAAAATTTCACCTTTATTGATGAAAAAGGTGAAAACAGACTTGTTAAAGGGATTCCTAAAAAAGTTCTTACAAGGAAAATACCTACTTTTCAATTAAAGAAGTGTGCTAGGAAAGGATGTAAATTGTTTGTTGTACATATCACTGAAAAATGATGATGATAAAACAAAACCTATATTGGAAGACTTTCCTCTTTTAAATTATTTTAAAGATGTTTTTCTAAAAAAAATACTTGGATTACCTCCAAGGAGGGATATTGACTTTACCATTGATTTGGTACCGGGAACAGTGCCTGCGTCAAAGGATCCTTATAGAATGAATACACCTGAGCTGGTGGAGTTAAAACTATAATTGTATGGATTGTTATATAAAATGGATATAAGACCGAGTGTGTCTCCATGGGGAACACCAGTGTTATTTGTTAAAAATAAAGATAGCACATTAAGACTTTGTATAGATTACAAACAATTAAATAAAATTACTATTAAAAATAGATACCCTCTCCCCTGCATTGATAACATGTTTGATCAAGTACGGGGACCTGCGGTATTCTCAAAGATTGACTTAATATTTGGGTACCATCAAGTAACAATTAAAGATGAGAATGTTCATAAAACAACATTTAGAACATGATATGGGCATTATGAGTTCATGGTTTTACCATTTGGCTAGACCAATACTCCAACCACATTCATATGCTTAATGAACAATGTTCTCCATAATTACTTAGATAGATTTGTAGTAACTATATTTATTGATGACATATTAATATACTCTAAAAATGAACAAGAGCATGAAGAACAATTAAAGTTAATCTTACAAACCTTAAAAGAACATAAATTTTATGCAAAGTTTAGTAAATGTGATTTATTTCAAAATAAAATCCAATACTTAGGTCATGTAATATCTAAGGAAGGAATTTCTGTAGACCCAGATAAAATCAAGGAAATCGGTGATTTGCTTGTTTCTAAGGATGTAACCAAGGTTCGATCCTTTATGGGAATCATGGGTTACTATCGTAGGTTCATTGAGGGGTTCTCTAGAATTGCTTACCCAATAAATTCACTTCAAAATAAAGGAAATAAATTTGTATGGTCTAATAAATGAAAACAAAGCTTTGAAAAGATTAGAAACTTGCTTACCGCCGCACCTATTCTAAGAATAAAATATCCGTACAAGGACTTGATTTTATGTACGTATGTCTTCTTCGAGGGATTAGGTGGCATACTATTGCACAAGGATTATGTAATAATCTATGAGTTAAGAAAACTTAAAGAACATGAACGAAACTATGCATCACATGACTTGGAATTAGCACCTATAATACATGCTTTAAGAATGTGGAGACATTACTTAATAGGAAGAAAATTCACTTGAATGTTTGATAACATAAGTTTAAAATACTTGTTTGATCAACAAAATCTAAATGATCTAAAATCAAGGTGGTTAGCATTCTTGAGCGAGTATGATTTTGAAACTAAACACATTAAAGGAAAATATAATAAAGTGGTAGATGCCTTAAGTAGGAATGCCATTCCACATTGTTCAACTGCTTTTAGTAGTTATAAGACAAATCTTGAGGATTTAATCAAAGCTGCAGCTAAAAATGATGGAGAATAATTAAAAGTTAAAGAACAATTGGAAACAGATATTCATGGAAGTGAATCCACAGTTTATTATATAAGTTTAGAAGACTTGTTGGTCTTTAAAAATAGATTATATATACCAAATTCTGAAAAATTTAAGAAATTAATATTGATCGAGTTACATAAGAAACTGTATTCTGGACATCCTGGATATCAAAAGATAATAACAAAGTTAAGAAAAAATTATTATTGGCCTAACATGAAGAATGATGCTGCAAATTACCTAGCTAGGTGTATTGAATGTCAATCAGTAAAAACAAAACATTAACATCCAACCGGATTACTTCAACCTTTCCCTATTCCAGAATGGAAATGGGATATAATAAGCATGGACTTTATAACAAGATCACCTAAGGAAAATAAACAACGTGACACAATAATGGTAGTTATTGATAAATTAAGTAAATATGCACATTTCATACATGTGAGATCTACCTTTAAAGCAATACACATAGTTGATATTTTTATGAAAGATATTTTCCCTTTGCATGGTATTCCGAAAGTTGTGATATCTGATAGAGATGCAAAATTTACAAGTAATTTTTGGAAGTATTTGTTTAAAGGTTTAGATACTCAGCTAAATTTTAGTACTGCTTACCATCCTTAGACAGATTGGAAAACTAAAAGAACTAACCAAGTTTTAGAAGATATGTTATGGATGTATGTAATGGAAAATGAGGTAAATGGGAGGACTATTTACATTTAGTAGAATTTTCTTATTATAATGGATATCAAGCTTCATTAAAAATGAGTCCATTTGAAGTATTGTATGGTTGAAAATGCCATACTCTTGTGTCATGGGATAACTCTGTTGATATGATTGTTCTAGGACTTGACATGTTGAAGGAGATGAAATAGATTGTCAATGAAGTGCAACAAAATTTAAAAGTTGCTCAAGATTGACAGAAAATTTATGTGGATCTAAATATAACTCCAAAAGAGTTTGATATTGGAGATCATGTGTACCTAAAGGTAAAACCAAATAAGAGTACCTTGAGCTTGGGAAGGTGTTCCAAACTAGCACCTAGGTCTTGCAGCCCTTTTGAAGTGTTAGCTAAGATAGACCGGTAGCCTATCATCTTGCACTTCCCCCTACTATAAAAGTACACAACGTATTTCATGTTTTTTTATTAAAAATATATGTACATGATGCTACTCATGTAATTGATTGGAATATGATTCAAGTAGAACCTAAGGGCGAGTTCTAGACAGCCTTTGTGCATCCTAGACAGGAAGGAACTTATGCTACGGAATCGAACCATAACTCAAATAAAAGTGAAATGGAAGCACTTCAGCCCTGAAGAGGCAACATGGGAAATGGAGGATAAAATGAGAGAGGCATATATTTCCATGTTCCGGAATGAGAAAGAGAGCTCAAAATAAAAGAACAATGATGATGGTGTTAATAATAAGGGGGGGAGACATGTGATACCCCCAAGAATTTTTTATTTTTTTTTTTATTTAATATTTTTAAAAATATTTCAAAACAATTATTTTTGTAAGAGTTATTTAAAAACTCAAAAATACTCACAACAGGTGTGAGTGATACTTTGCACAACAATTATTATTTTTATTATTAATAAAAAGAAAAAAGGCACTTAGAGAATTTAGTTAAATGAAGGGACACCACCATGAGACAAAGAACAAGTGTAAATAAAGCAAGATATATGTTTACCAATCAAATCCAATCTAAAAGCTCAACTACCAGACAAGATCATAAATCATATAGATTGAAGGATTGATTGAGATTTAATTGAGATGGACTAAGACCTCGGCAAAAACTATAAATTAATGCACTAAGATAGAACAGGATGTTGTGTTGTGCATGGGGAAATTGTGGCTTTGAGTGCACAGTGTTGAGTATTTTTCTTTGATTGTAAGTCCATCACTAGACTTGTTACAGAATCTAAGAGAGAGTGTCGCATTCAAGTTTTACTTGCTAGTTCTGTTGTGCATGGTGGTGATCTAGCTCGAGGGTGGAATTGGGCTCATGTGTTCATGTTCTTTTCCTATGGTTGGGAGGAACTGATTCTCCATGTAGTCATTTCTAAGCATATTTATTTATTTTGGGATAATTAGTTTTTGAAAGTATAAATTATGGTAGTTTTATTGTATGACATATGTAAAGATATAACTGTATTATCATGGGTCCAATATCTTGTAATATTTATATACATATATATTTCAAAATGAGGGTATCATCTAATTCGCTTGGCATTTGACATACTGAATATTTTTACCCTATTTCGTTCTCTATTATAAGGAATATTTTTACTTTGTTTCTCTCATTGTCTTAATGAGTATTGTTATTTTGTTTAACTCTCGGTTTTAATGAATACTTTTCGCTTTCTACCATAGTGCATATTTAAAGCTTTTTTTTCCCTCTGCTTTGGGGAAATATGTTATATTATGTTTTGCATTTAGTTGTTTGAGTTAAATCGATGCTGTAATGGAACCTTTTGGATAATGCTAAAGTTAAAATTTTTTATAGACTCTCGTGAATAAAAAAATAGCAATGGATGTATGTTGGTTGATTGTGTTAATCATTTTCTTTGGGAGAAAAAGTTATGCTAAATTAAATGTTAGTTCTATTAGTTACAATAGTAAATCTATTAAGTTGTGTTGACTATGTAAATATAATATCTGAACAATTGATTACGTTAGGTAGTTTGCATGTGAATTTGAGTCTAGTTGTAGTATTAACTCAGGAGAGTCAAAAGAAGTTAATGTATTTATAAAGGAACCGTGGCATTCATACTTGTTCAGTGAATCCTTGTATAGAATTTTTGGTTGATACCTTTAATGAATCATGCACATAGATCGTGTAATATGTGGTTTGTTGTGATTGGTATCAAATCCTTGTGATTACATAAATTTTAACATTTATGTAAGTTGTATTACAGGGTTTAAATTTTTTTCTATGGTCATGTAGAACATTAAGCCAATTAACGAGGAATTGTTTATGTGTTTGGGTTAAAACAAAGAAATCAAGACGTCTGCGATTTTATGAAGATTAAAACTGAGAATGGAAGTTAAAGTCCTAAATATATATTTAAATAAATCATTGTAATATTTCTCGAATCATTAATTATACAATAGATTAACGTTAGTGGAAGCCTATCCTTAAGTTTCAATATTTAGAAGAGTGATCTAAATTTTATGAAATAACTGTGTGGGAACAGTGTATGCTCGTGGTCTTTGGGAAAAGAATTGAATTTTATGAGGGATAGTTTTTTTGAGTTTATGGGTCTGACAAATAGGATTCTCGTGTAAATTTTTATTTTCATATCGCTTTTGTTTTAGTCAAGCCATAGCCAGGGTTTCCATCATCTATCTTAGTGTGAATTTATTGACAATTGGAAATCAAGTTGTGCTTGAATATTGTTATTTATTCCGTCATCAGACTTTATGTTCCCCTCTACTTGTTATGTGGTCGATTTCTCGTTTCCCTCTCTGTGTGGCGTCTAGTCAAAACAATTGTCTCATCTATTGAATAACCATATTTTATTAACTATTGAGTTTGTTAAATATTACTATTTCAAGATTGACCTAGTTCATCTTAAACATTCCCTCATCAGTGGGTTTCCAAAAAATATCTAATAAAAATGTTAACGTTAAGACGATAAAATATCTTCCTAACTACCTCTTCCAATCCCGAAGTCAATGTGATCGGTCTATTTTAGATTGCGCAAATCATTATTTAATTTTATCATGGTTTTAGCTCAGTTTTGTATTAAGTTCTCTCGAGATAACTTAATGTTTGATCAATCAATACCGAATGCACAATTTGACCAAGTTGAGTCATAGTCCCTTTACTACTGCTACTTTATTTCTTTCTTTTTTATTACAGCCATTTATGATGGAGTTCAACCTTTTAAATAAATTACTTAACTACCTAGTTATCGTGTAATTCAATCACTTCCTTACCATCTTGTGATGACCCCTTTAATTGACCTAAGAAAAGTTCCTTTGGATTCCGTGACACCTCAAGACCTAAGAAGTAATGCATCATACTCAGGTCTTTCATCTCAAATTCTATGGCAAGCTTTCTCTTCATTTATGCTATGAGCTTCTCTTTACCTGTCAAATATAAGTCATCTACATACAACAATAGAATCACATGATTTCCTTCCTCAACCTTGTAGTAAAATTTGGAGTCTGTTTTACTCATGGTAAATACCAAGCTCGTCAAAAACCCATCTATCCTATCCTACCATGTCCTGGGTGTGTGTTTCAATCCATACAAGGCCTTCTTTAACCTACACACTTGAGTCTACCTATCACTTGAGTCTACCTATCATGTGGCTCGAATCCTAGTTGCTTCTCCACATACACTTCCTCTTCCACTATTCCATTTAGGAAGGTAGTCTTCACATCCATTTGATGCACCTTCCACTTCATCACTTTGGCAATAGAAGGTACAAGCCTAATCGAAGTGTATCTTGCTACTGGATTAAATGTCTCCTCATAATCAATACCTTCTTTCCGGGAGAAAAATCAAGCCACAAACCTTGCCTTGTATTTCTTGACACTTCCATCTATTGCATGGTTGATATTGTAGATCCATTTACAAGACACTATTGACTTCCATTCTAGTCTTGAAACCACCTCCCAGACATCATTCTTCATGGTCGATTGATACTCCTCAATCATAGCATCCTTACATAATTTCTTTTTAGCAGCTTATTCATAAATGGAAGGTTCAGCATCAATGATGCCACTTAAAAATGCCACATAGTTGGAGTAAGTTCAAGGTCTCTTGCTACCTTATAGGGCACCGTACTTCTGTGCATCACGAAAAAGTTCTCATGTCCAAGATATTTTTATTTTATGTGAGTTCACTTCTTTCAGTGGATCTATCAGTCTCTATGGATCAGTCATATCATGATTGCTCTTCCATTATTATATCTCGAACAATGGGAGTCTCAAGTTCATCATCATGTTCTTCATCAAAGTGAATATTCCTTGTCCTGCTGAAGGCATTGTCTTCATCAAAGGTTACATCTTTGTTTGTCTTGCTCTTCTCGAATCTTGGTATGTATATCCTGTAATCCTTTGATGAATCACTATAACTGGCGAAGATTCCCTTCTTTCCTGAAGTCTCCAACTTGGTCCTCTTTTCTTTTGGAATGTGTATGTATACAGGGAAGCCAAATATTCTGAGATGGTTGACCTCTAGATCTTCTCCTATAAACATTCCTCTCGTTTTTTCTTCTCAACAAATCTATGGGGAGTCCTATTTTCAACATATACTATTGTCCTTACAGCTTTCTCCCATAAGTGCATAGGAAGGTCCTAATCATGGATCATTGCCTTCACCGCTTCAATAATTGTTCTATTCTTTCTTTCTAAAGTCCCATTTTGTTGTGCATTATAAGGAGTGCTCATCTCCCTCTTAATCCCTAAATCTTTACATAATTCTTTGAAATCTCCTGCGGTAAATTATTCTCTGTTATTTGATCTTAATATTTTTATTTTCTTTCCACTTTGATTTTCAACAAGGGCTTTAAACTATTTGAACTTGCTAAATACTTCATCTTTGGATTTTAAGAAATAGATCTATGTTTTTCTTGAATAACAATTATGTTGCAGCTGTAAGCTTTCCCCCAAAATTTGCCTAAAATTTTAGCCCCTACCCCTTCTTTTTATGTTTTGGATGCATTCTTAGATTTCATGTTCTTTTACCCTTTAGATTTCAAAAGTTTGTAAATTCCGTTTCCTTAGAAAAAAACTGTTCTGAAAAAAATTTGAATTTTTTTGTTTCGGAGCAAAATTCATTTTTTTTGCCGAAACAATGGGAGGTAATATCATTTTTTCATTGAAACAGTCGAGGAAGAAATCATTTTCTATGCGATCGGATGAAAATTGAATTTTTTTCTAAAACAGTTGGGTTAGAAGAAGGTTTTGCACCGATCAGAGAAATTTCTGATTTCCCATCGAAACGGTTGATGTTGAATTGGTTTCCTCCCGATACACAATCGGATTTTGCTCCATTTTTACCAATGGCGTAAACTTTGTTTGCTCACCGAAACACAACCATCTCGAAACACGTTTTGTCACTGAAATAAAACCAGCATAAAATTGGTTTTATCTCCGAAATAGAACCGGTACAAGTTTAAATGGTAGCCTGAAATGAGTCCGTGTAAAATTATTTTCAAGCCTGAAACTTACTAGTGCAAAACCTAATCACCCTGAAATGAACCGGTGTAAGAAACATTGTGCTCTTATGAGTATCAGGTTAGTATTCTAATTTGCACCGATGAAAAGTGTAACATCATGTGAAAAGGGTTATTCCCATTGGTAAACATTAATGAACATTTAATGAGTTAGAGTTAACATTTAGGTTTCAAAGGGAGAAAATACATTGTAACGTTACATTTTTTGCATCATTCGCTCCATGTGGGTATTGTGAACCCCTGCCAGAACATAAATGACACCTGGAGCATTTAAATACTCTAGATCATGAGCCATCCCGGGGACACATTCGCATTGCCAGATAGGTACCACTATTTCCTTTGTTAGGATATTTATACACTTAGGAGTTAGTTAAGATCAACTTGTGTAATATATCCATTAGGAAAAGTGTGCTTCTTTAGTATGCATTAGTATGCACTTATAAATATTTAATCCGATGGTCACGATATGTTTTAGACATAGAGTGATCCGATGGCTCAACTTATCTTAGATCATACCTAACCTTGATCCATGGCTTAACACCCGATTGGTCCATGATCTTTATTTAAAGAGCATGGAGGGTCATTTTCTAGTTGATCGATTATGAGAAGCTCATTTGTAACTTTCTTTCTTTGCATAATAAATTGCTCCATAGAATCTATTTGGTCGGGGCTGTGGAGTGTTTCCCTCTCGAGGGTTTAAACCACGTCAAAACATCGGTGTATTAGATCGTGATCTATTTGTGTGAAGTGGTTGCTCTAGGTGTTTGGTGTTTTGGGTGTACGATGTGTAACCGAACATCCTTTAGAGGGATTTGTCATCTTTTGGTTGGGAGAGGTTAGGATTTAGGTAAAGGCCATTTTAATGTCCTAATTTGCTTATATTCCCAATGGCTACATAAATACATTTAGAAGCTCATTTTCCTTGCTAGTAATTGATAGCAGACAAATCATAGATCAAATATTTCCTTAAACCCTTAACATTGGCATTTTGATTTTGTTAAACATTCTTATCACGAGGTTATTTCTATGTTTTGATTGAATGCATCCATGATGGGTTCTCATCTGAAAGAAGATTTGAGCTAAATCCTTTCTAGTTGGAACCATAAATAACACCTTATTTGGAGTCCGCATAGTAGGAAAAGGAATTAAACCCTAAACTGTTGCATCAATTGGAGGAGCAATAAAAAATTGCACAACATTAGTTAAAATAGTTTTCCCTCATTTTTGCATGTAGAATGCATTTCTGTGCATTTTGCTTTATAATAGGGAAATTTTGAATTAGTTTTATGATAATGTGAACACATGCATTTGAAGTAACAAGGGTTTACTTTATTTCCTAATATGAATTGGCTGCATCAAATTTTGAAGCTTGATGAGACATATAAGAGCATGGAATATAATCAAACGAAATAATTCCCTTGGTGATTTATTTTTATTTTTAAATGACCAGTTTGTTATCGATGAAATGACTCAAGATATGTATCTTAAAGTGTCACTGATACTCATACTCTCTTCATAAAATGATTTGCATTGAATGAAAATTACTAAATGAAGTAAAAGCTTAAATAAGTTAACTTTTGATAATATTGAGCTTTAACTAATTGATTTTTCTTTCAGGTTCTTGTAGGATTTATGATTACCATTTAAATACACCGATACTATTCTTTTATTAACATGATTCAAATATGTATAGAAGGTCTTCCAAGCACAAATACAAAGTTGTAGAATCGGATTCGAACATTGAAGTAGTTCAAGAAACTATCATGGAAACCTTGTTTGAAGATACCAGAGCTATCACCGGAGTAGCCCCCGAATACAAATGGGGTGAAATATACCAACTTATGGGAGATCAATATGTGGTTGATTCCTCTGTTGAGGAGATGGTAATTTATCAAAATAGAAAGAAATCAAGTCTCCACAAAGCTGCAACCCACCCGTAATTATTCCCATGCTCCAAGGTAATAGGATGGATTTTGCCTTATATAGATGTCAAGTATAGAATCCTTGCAAGAGCTAATGGAAAAGGGTTTGCCTCATTTCAACTGGAAGACATAGGAACAACCTAAAAATTACCTACTCCCAAAGTCCTTCTAACAGATGAATGGATTAAGCGGATCAGTATAGGCCATTCGGAATATGCCAAAAAAATGCCTCTTCTGGGAAAATAGATGAGGCAAAGAACCATTGGAGAACATGACTCACAGAACTTGAAAACCCCATTCAAAATTATTGCTATGATGATAAGTACAATCTTTGGGAGGGAAAATTCAAACATTTACAAGATCAACTTGGTTCTGATCATGTATCATATTGCCACTCATGGTACTGTTTTTCACCGGGAAGATATTATTTCGGAGAGCATGGTTGTGGCAGTATCAACAACTCGAGGTTTGATGTAGAATAAAGAATATGTTTACATGGCATCTTACCTAATTGATTGCATCCTGATTATGAACCCATTTTATAAATTATGATGTTATTGGGTTCCAAATGAAACTCCCATCTATGTGGCTTACTAGATCATGTGGGCCCATACATGTGCCATATTTATAAACTCATATGTGAAGAGTTCACAATGCCCTTGTATAAACTAATTTTGATGAGGATCCTAATTGCATGTCAGACACTCCATTGGAGGTGATCAGAAAGTATGGGGATTATTGTTTTACACTAGAGGTACTTATATTTGAATGTATGGAGGCACCAAAATTCACTTCTTTGATGCCAAAGTATGCCACAGATTATATAGTTCACAAGGAAGCAGTAAGATAGGTTTTCATAAACAGAGTCAGACATTTTCTAAATAAGATTAAGAAAGCATAGTATCCTCCACTTCCTTTTACAATCAGAGCGTATAAGTTTACTAAGTTCAAAAGTGTAGAAAATTTTGTGAAGGATCTCATAGCATACCACTTTGGAGAAAAAATATTTATCACGAATGATAAACTACGAAAGGTAGCTAAACAATGTGCCTCATGAAATATCAAATTTTAATATATTGATCATTTCCTAAAAGATGAGGAAGTGTATAGAAGAGACAAGAACATGTCAAACTTGAAAACACAATTTGGTAGGAAAGAAGGAACAAGTTCAAGACAAACAAAATAAACCTCGAAAGAGAAAGAACAAAATAAATCACATGAAGAATCCTTGGCAGCAGAAAAAGTGAGATGAAACAAGAAGAAGAAAGAAGACAAAGAAAAGAAGAGGGAAGAATTAAAGAAGAACAAGAAAAGGTAGATAAGGAAGCTATTGAGCAGGAACAAAAAAAATTACAAGATGAAGCTAATAAGAAGAAGGAAGAAGAGAAAATCAAGAAAGTTGTGGAAGAAAAGAGAGATCGAGAAGAAAATTAGAATCAACAAAATATGGAAGTAGACAAATCCATCGACCTGTAAATACTTCTTACAGGAGGCCACCTCCCATTATATGAGATTGGACTTACACCCTTTACTCTTCCAAACCAACATTCTATAGACAAGCTTGACACCATTTATTTTTATCCTAAAAGGAAGACAATATTAAGGAGGTCAGAGAAGAGATTGAAGATTGGTACACAACCCGATATTTTGACTGTGCACGAGAGTACTCTAATAGAAGGTACTAATAAAGATCCAAAATTCGATGCTTCTATAAATAATGCTGCAACGCAATCTAATGCTATGAATGTGGACAAATTATTGGATGATTTAGAATGTAGCAAAGAAAAAATGCTCAAGTTAAAGGATAACTTAGTACAAGCTTGAAGTGAAGGAATTGAGTTGAAAAGAAAGAGGGACGCCATAGAAGTAGATAAATAAAGAATTTTGCTAGATTATCAAGGGATTGGATATGAAAAGGATTATCTAAATGTACATCTAGTTATTATGGAAGGAGAAAGAACTGATTTCCAATATCGAATCAAGGAATTGGAAGGAAAGGAAACTCAATTAAATCAACAGGTAGAATCCTTGATGATTGAAAATGGATCTTTTCAAGCTTAGATGGATGAATGGATTAATTAAAGGGAGTCCTTAATGGAACAGATCAAAATTTCTCAAGCACAAAAGCATGACATGGCACCATTCAGTGAACATGCTTGTGAATTACAAAAACAATTTTTTTACTTCCAAGAGTTATTGACAGAGGAGATTTATGAATTAAGAGAAATGATGGATAGAATGAAACAGATCTCTGCAAAGGATGCCACTATAAAACAAAAACTAGTAGACACATTTAATAAAGTGAAAAATTTAATTGGGTGGAAAGGGAGAATCAAGGAAATTCTTGATCACTTGCTTAAAAGAACAACTGCTGAATTAAAGTTAGATATATCTCTGTTGGAAATTTTCGGAATTCAGCTAAGAGAACACAAAATGAAATACAAAGATCAATTACAAAATGTGAAGAAATTGATCAAGTTATATGCCAAGAATATGAGAAATCCCATATTCCAATCCCTAAATCTATTGATGAATTTCCATCCAAAGAACAATGCTTAGAAGATTTGAGAAATAGTTTGGGGGAAGTTTTGGAGTACATTAAAGAGCTGGGCATGCTCACTGCAAAGGATATTTAGCAGCATGTAGGGAAAGCAACTCTAAATGTGTATTTTCTAGGAGAAGGTCACAAGGCAGCAACAAAGGGACTAATAGATATGGTTAAAGAACTGTCTACTCATGAATTTGCTTTAAAGTTATTAGAACCTCAACAATTTAATGTGATATCTTATGAAAGTGACCTTTGGGACAATTACATTTCAAGTTAAGAGAATCCTCCAGCAAATTAATGAAAATTGTAATTTATTAGCTATTTTTGGTTGTGTAACCACAAAAGGACAAAAGTGTGGAAACCAAAGGTTAAGAGGAAATGTGACATGATTAGTCACATAGAGACAAATTTTTGTAAAGATAAATATGATGGATTAGAATGAGAAGGGGATTTTGGCTGGTGTAATATAAGCAAGTAAAATTTTGTATGAGAACTTTTTTTCTGCTAATGAGAAAGAATTATTTTGCTGGGTGAAATCTTACATGGAGTTTGCATGGAATGTTATCAATTAAGGCGCATAATTAATTCTTCCCTTGTTCATATTTATGCCATGAGATATTTCTTACTTTATTGGACTATTCTAATCATGTATGAATGATTTTACTATTTTCTGTTATAAAATGTGAATGTCTGTGTAGAATTGAGTAATGAATGAAACCAATGAATATCAACGCTATCTGTGTGTAATCATTTCACTTTGATTGTGCATACTTTAATTCAATCAATTAACTATTGAATTTGTACTAGAAATTTCAGATATTACTCATATTTTAAAACTCGCTCCTTGCAAGGATAGATTAGTTTAATTAGTTAAAATATGTATTTGATTATAGTAGCTTTAATTGATTGATAAGGTAGAAGTGATAAGACAATAGGTAAGAACCCGTGCATCACTTGTGAGGATTCTAACTATCAATCAAAGTTATGTGCATTGTTAGGATTAGAGAATTTTCATTTGCATCTCCAGATATAAAATATAAGCGATGGGCTGGGCCTAAAAAAGTAAAGATTTATTCGAAAGACATTTATGGTAGCGAGACCATTAACTGGAAGGATTCCCCATTTTCAAACAGTGAATAATCTAGTTTGTATTTTCATTGGGAAGAATCCCTACTATCGGCCCAAGGATTTTTCCATCGTCAACACGTGAATAAAATAAATAGAGTTGGAATACCCGCTTAATGAGTTTAAATACAAAGGCTCGCAAACATCTGAATGTATGAGTTCCAAAATCTCCTTTTATTTGTTGTCTCTACTTGGAAATGGCTTCTTCACATTTTTTCCTTTTGGACATCCTTTTCATATGCCTTCATGCTTGGTCCGGATCTTCCGTATCCCATTTACCATATTTCTCACAATTGGTAAAGGTTTGTAGTTGATGTGAGGAAATATTCTATGCTACAATTCACTTGGTTACATAGTTTCATGAACCAAGGCTTCTTTTGGGTGGCCCTTTAGCTTGTATAGTCCTCCATACTGCACTCCAATTGCTACCAGATCATCAAATGTCTTAACTTTGGGCCACATAAGTACTTGTCCATCCACAAATGTTACTCATAATCCTTTCTCATATAGCACTGATATGGTAAGTAAGTTATTATTCAAACTAGGTACATATAGAACATCCTTTATTTTGATAGGCTTCCCATATTCAAGCTTGTAGGAAGCTTCTCCTACCCCTTTGATGGGATATTAATAGTCATCTCCTAGCTTCACCTTATGAGGTGAGTCCTTCTCTGTGAGATTGTTAAGAGCATCCTTGAAACCTGTCAATTTCTTACAGGGACCACTATTAAAACATATTCTTTGTCACTTGAACTATCATTTCTCGCTTTCTCATCATCCTCTACAACATGAGCATGATGTCTCTTCTTGTTCCTCATTTTGAATCCTTTCTTTTTGCGGAAATTCTTATAGACATGCCCCAACTCATTACAATTAGAGCATATGATATTTGAGTAGTATTTAGTGGATCTCTTACCCTTGTGTGATTTCTTGTGATGATGATGTTTTTTCTTCCCTCTCTTGGTATGAGTTGCTAGGTATTGATTATCCTCATATCTTAGTTTTACTTCTATGGCAGCAATCCTAGCTTATTCTTGAGTGCAAGATTCCAACAGTGCACTGAACAAGATAAGTTTCTTCCTTGAGCATATTCATTGAATATATGACTCCCATGATCTTGGAATACCATTTAGGGTAGTCATCACTAGTTCTGCATTTTCTAGTTCATCTCAAATGGCACTTAAGTAATCTCTGATGTTGGAAACCCTTGTGAACTAGGATTGTATACGTTCATTATTTTGCATCTTCACAGCCTTGAGTTGACTCCTCAAGGTCATCTTCCTATTGATGTTGGTCCCTTCAAATAGTCCCTTCAATGCATCAAACATCTCTTTCAGATTCTTTAGAGAAGAGATGAGGGGGATCAAGTGATCCTTGATGGAATCCTCTTAGCTTTGATACGATTCTTCTTATGCTTTTCCTTTTCCTCATCTCCTTGTGGCTCCGAAGCTACCTCTATAACATAATTTTCCAAGTCATGCTCTTCTAGGATGAACATCAACCTATACTTCCATCCTCGGAAGTTCTCTGCCCCTTCAAGCTTATCGTCAAGCTTAGTATTGTTTGTCATCTTGATAAATTTGATAAATGAGAAACTCAAATGGAAATAGATAAAGTATAACTTACCAAATGAGATACTCCAACCAAGGTTTCATTCCGAGATCTAGATGCAGGGTGACCTAGTGTTTTTTAGGGAAACCCTAATTTTTCTACTTCAGGATCTTGAAAAGTTGTTTGGAGGAAAAGATGTGCCTACCCAAGGTGAGTTGAGTAATGTACTTCTTTTCTTGATTCTGTGGATAGGTCCTCCAAAAAATTGATGCCCTAGTTCTTTGAGCTGTAGTGGTGGATCCAAAAATGAAAATTCTTGGAATGAGATTCTACTTTGTTAGAAAGATGCACCCTAATGAGGCAAGTTTCATCCACCCTCTTATTTAGTTGATCTGTGGAGATTTCTTCCATGAATAATAACCCCTAGTTTCTGCAGTTGTAGTAGCTACACAATGTTTTCTTTCAAGCCTGCTTTGATATGTTGATGTATATGTAACTTCGGAATGTATTTCATCAGTATATTATATGTATATTTATTGTACCCTTATAAGAGATGTGTTATTCCTCTATAAGGAAGTGTCGTCATGTGGATTGACAAGTGTCGCAAGTGTGTGTACTTGCCGATGGGTTATTAGACCACCTTATGGGGTCGGCCCTAATTAATATATAATATAATGTGGATGTACTAAAGTAGACAAGTCGGCCCCAGTAGGTCACTGGGCAAAAAGGTGAGTATAAATAGAGATAGGAGATCTTTATTTTACTCACTCGGAAAAGTATCTATCTCTCTCTCTGGAAAGTGGCGCACTAGTGAGGAGGAGGAGGATCATCTGCTAGGAGACTATCTCTGTATTATTTGGTTGTATTTTGGTTGAGCCATTGCTCTCTCTATCTCTGAGGAAGTTTGTGGGGTTTTTCACCTTAGGGTTTTCCCCACGGAAACTCTGTGTCTCTTGTCTCTATGCTTTTGATTCTTGTGATGCTTGTCATATTATGATTGTCATGCATTGATATACTGTAGATGTTATTCTCTCAGCAAAGATCCTATAGTATTGTGATTTAATACTGAAAATTTAACATGGTATCAGAGCTTAACTGAGAAGAAGACATTTTGCAGTGACGGAAGCTTGTATTGCTTGTTTATTGGGTTTCTCTCCACAGATTTTTGAAATTCAGTATAGTAGATTGGATCTACTCATCAAGGCGCATCTTTCTGTCCAATCAGATTTCAGTTCCGAGCATTTTCAGTTTTGGCCCTAAAAATTAGGGTTTCCACAAAAATAGGAATTTCTGGAAACTGAAGGTACAGCTAGAAGCTCCTTGCAAAAATCGAAGGTTTGAGCTTTGGATCGAGATTTTTGGCTGGGTAGATCTCCGGGAAACTCAAACCCTAATTCAGGGCTCTCCCCAGTGAACTCGGGAGGACAAAAAGGCAATTTTGAAGGACAAGACTTTGCTGATCTTAAATTCTGAATGCACTAGGCTGATCAGCTCTCCAAGGCGCATCTTTCTATCCTTTCGGAATTTTGAAATTCACATTTTGAATTTTTAGGGTTTCTCTGACAAACCCTAATCCGGGACCAGATCCAGTTTTCAGCACTTCAAGTGGTAAGTTCTAAATCTTTTCTATTTCCATTTGAAGTACTCTTAAAGATGTCTCTTCACACCAAGCTTGAGGATAAGCTTGAAGGGGCTGATAACTTCCGAGCCTGGAAGTATAGGATTGGGCTAATCCTGGAAGAGAATGAGTTGGACTCATATGTGAAAGAAGACATCCCTATCTCAGAGGATGAAGAGGCCAAGGTATTGCACAAGAAGAACTTGGTCAAGGCAAAGAGAATCATTGCTGATTCTATCAAAGACCATCTCATACCCCATGTGTCTTCTCTCAAGACACCCAAAGAGATGTTTGAATCTTTGACCAAGCTATTTGAAGGAAAGAACATAAATCGGAAGATGACCCTGCGGAACCAATTGAAAGCAGTGAAGTTTCAGAATGGAGAAACCATTCAATCCTACTTTTCAAGGGTCTCTCAGATCAAGGAACAATTAGAAGCAGTAGATGAAATGGTGGAGAATGGTGAAGTGGTGATGACCACTCTAAATGGCCTACCTAGGTCATGGGATTCCTTTATTCAAGGAATTTGTGCAAGGAAGAAGTTGATCTCCTTCAGTAGACTTCGAGAAGAATGCTCTCAAGAAGAAGCTAGACTTATAGCTCGTGAGGAAAAGATGGGAGGAGAAGATCAAGCTCTTGCAGCTCACACCAAAAGAAGCAAAATCAAGAAGGATCCCTCTCGACTCAATAGGTCCTATCAAAAGAAGAACAGGAAAGACCTAAGATGCTTCACATGCAATGAGAAGGGTCACTTTGCTTCAGATTGTCCTAAGAACAAAAGGGATAATAACAACAACTCTAGTAAGAAGAAGAAGGGCAGCAAAAGAAGGTTTCATGCTCATGCTGCTGAAGATGATGAACCTCCAAAGAAGAAAGCTAAGGCAGAAAGTAGTAGTGATGATGATTCATCAAGTGAAGAAGAGTATGTTCTGATCTCTGCACTTACTGGTACCATCTCCCATGGTTGCAATGATTGGTTGATCGATAGTGGGGCTTCCAAACATATGACAGGTTTCAAGGAATCTTTTGTGAACCTTTCTGAACATGAATCACCCCATAAGGTGAAACTTGGGGATGATTATCAATACCCAATCAAAGGAAGTGGTGAAACCTCTTACAACCTAGATTCTGGAAAATCTCTGAAGATGAAGGAAGTCCTCTATGTACCTGGACTCAAGAAGAACTTACTCTCCATCTCTGCTTTAGATGCAAAAGGTATGAGGGTTGCATTTGTTGATGGCCAAGTACTAATGTGGCCAAAGGGAAAGACTATTGATGATGCAGTAGTGATTGGAGAGCAAGAGGGAGGCTTGTACAAATTAAAGGGTCAACCCGAACATGCCATGGTACATGAATCCATGGAGCCAAGTGAACTTTGGCATAGAAGACTTGCTCACATGCACTATAGAGCACTTCCAATTGCAAGCAAGGCTGTAGAGGGTCTTCCTGAAATCAAGACCAAACATGAAGGTGTTTGCAAAGGATGTGCAAAAGGTAAGAACATTAAGAAGGCTTTCCCAAGCAGTGAAAGCAAGGCAAAAGATATTCTAGAAATCATCCACTCAGATGTATGTGGCCCTATGTCATCCAGCTCCCTGAGTGGATATGTTTACTATGTATCATTTATTGATGACTTCTCTAGGAAGACTTGGGTATACTTCTTGAAGGGCAAAGATGAGGTGTTTGATAAATTCAAGGAATTCAAAAACTTGATGGAGAATCAAACTGACAAGAAAATCAAAACATTCAGATCTGACAATGGTGGAGAATTCACCTCAAATGACTACAAGAAGCTTTGCAGTGACTCAGGGATTAAGAGGGAGTTGACTGCTCCATATAATCCTCAACAGAATGGAGTTGCAGAAAGGAAGAACAGAACTATCATGGAAGCAGCAAGGGCAATGTTGCATGACCAAGATCTTCCTATGCATCTTTGGGCAGAAGCAGCTAGAACAGCTGTATATGTGCAGAATAGAACACCCCACAAGATATTGGACAACAAGACACCAGAAGAAGTCTTTTCTGGTAAGAGACCTGAAGTCAGCCATCTCAGAATATTTGGTTGTCCAGTATACACTCATGTCCCAAAGGAGAAGAGGACTAAACTAGATCCTTCAGGAAAGAAGGGCATCTTTGTGGGTTATAGTGAAAGCTCGAAGGCTTACAGAATATATTTTCCAGGGTTCAAGAAGATTGATGTCAGCAGGGATGTAACATTTGATGAGAATTCAGCATTCATCAAATCAAGAAAGGCACCTATCGAAGTGTATGAAGAACCTAAGGAAACAAGATTTCAGGACACTACGATGACTGATGCAGTTCCAGAAATTGCTCGTGAGTTTGAAGATCCACAAGAACCTGTAGATCCACCCCGTGAGGATAACTCTCACAAGAGGAAACCTGTATGGGCTAGAGAGCTCATTCATGATGCAGAAAGATTTGGCATTCCAGAAGAAGAACACAGAGCAAAGAAGAGAACCAGATCACACACCAGTTATGTTGCTTTACTCTGTGACATCATGAACAAAGAGCCTTCCAGTTATGAAGAGGCAGCAGAAAAGAAAGAATGGAAGGATGCTATGGTTGAGGAATACCAATCAATTATGAAGAATGATGTTTGGGATGTTGTCCCAAGACCTAAAGGGAAGTCTGTTGTGACTTCCAAGTGGATCTACAAAATCAAGCATGCTGCAGATGGCAGTGTGGAAAAATATAAAGCAAGATTCGTAGCTCGTGGTTTCTCTCAGAAGGAAGGAATAGACTATGAAGAAACCTTTGCACCTGTAGCCAGATATACTTCCATCAGAACAGTACTTGCCCTGGCTGCAGCAATGAAATGGAAGATACACCAGATGGATGTCAAGACTGCTTTCCTGAACGGTGTAGTAGAAGAGGAAGTATATGTGGAACAGCCACTCGGCTTTGAAATACATGACAGGGAATCTTATGTATGCAGATTAAAGAAAGCCTTGTATGGCTTGAAGCAAGCTCCCAGAACCTGGTATGGTAGGATGGACAGTTTCCTATCTAGTTTGGGCTTTACCAAGAGTAAAGCGGATTCCAACCTTTACTACAAGGTTGAGGAAGGGAATCCTGTGATTCTACTTCTATATGTGGATGACCTATTTGTGACAGGAGATGACAGAATGATTGCAGATACCAAGAGGAAGCTTGCAGCTGAATTCGATATGAAAGATTTGGGAATGATGCACTATTTCCTAGGTATGGAGGTGTGGCAGAATGCAGGTGGGATCTTCCTTGGTCAAGGGAAGTACACAGTAGATATCCTGAAGAGATTTGGGATGATGGATTGCAAAGCCATGGCCACACCTATGGCATCGAATCTGAAGCTTCTTTGTGATGCTTCATCTGAGCCAGTTGATGTTTCTATGTATCGTCAGATTATTGGGTCCTTGATGTACCTGACGAACACGAGACCAGATATTTGCTTTGCTGTGAACACATTGAGCCAGTTCCTGACGGATCCGAGGAGTGTTCACCTGGTTGCTGTAAAGCATGTTCTGAGGTACCTGAAGGGTACAGTGGATTATGGGCTCAGATATGAGGTGAATCAAAAGTTTAACCTGCAGGGTTATGTTGATTCAGATTGGGCTGGCAGTGCTGCAGATAGGAAGAGCACATCTGGGTGTTGCTTCAGTATGGGATCAGGTGTGATCTCTTGGTTTAGCAGGAAGCAATCCTGCGTAGCACTGAGTACAGCTGAGGCAGAGTATGTTGCAGCCTGTTCAGCTAGTTGTGAGGCAGTATGGCTACGGAAGCTACTGTCTGAGTTATTTGATCTCCCGTTGGAAGCTACTGGTATCTTCTGTGATAACCAGAGTTGTGTGAAGCTGTCCGAGAACCCAGTGTTTCATGACAGGTCGAAACACATAGAGATCAAATACCACTATATCAGGGATATGGTGCAGAGAGGAGCTGTGAAGCTCCTGTATGTTGCGACGGATGAGCAGATTGCAGATGTACTGACGAAGCCACTAGCCAGGGTGAAGTTCGAGTACTTCAGAGAGAGGCTTGGCGTTATTCAGATCGAGGACACTTCGAGGAAGAAGTGATGGACACATTTGCTGAAGCCATTCCAAGCATGTTGGAAGGAGGATCCTTCACATGGCTGTGGATGTAAGCGCTGGATGATGAACATCAGGATGATGAACATCAGGATGATGTTCTAGTTTCTGCTGGATATGATCAGTTGGATCATTTTATGTACGCATCATGTTGGATGCTCGATATGATCAGTTGGATCATTTTATGTATGTATGTACGCATCATGTTGGATGCTGGATATGATCAGTTGGATCATGTGTATGTATTTTATATGCATCATGTTGGATGCTTGGACCATGTATCTGTATATGTATCAGGTGAATACATTCTATGATCAGGTGGATCATGTATGGTGATATATATCATATGTTTTGTATTTGTATCAGGTGGATACATTGATGATCAGGAGGATCATGTATGATGATATGTATCAGGTAGATACTTGGTATGCAGCAGGATGTTGCATTGATGATCAGGAGGATCATGTATGATGATATGTATCAGGTAGATACTTGCTATGCAGCAGGATGTTGCATTGATGATCAGGAGGATCATGTATGATGATATGTATCATGTATTTGTATCAGGTGGATACATTGATGATCAGGAGGATCATGTATGATACTTGGCATGCATCAGGTAGATGCATTGATGATCAGGTGGATCATGCAGCAGGATGTTGTAGTGATGATCAGGATGATCATAGATGACGAGCTTCAGGATGTTGCTCCAGATGACATGCAGCAGGATGTTGCAGTGATGATCAGGATGATCATAGATGACGAGCTTCAGGATGTTGCTCCAGATGACATGCAGCAGGACGTTGCAGTGATGATGATCAGGATGATCATGGATACATCAGGATGATGTATGGTGAGTATCAGGTTGATACTCTGTGGCCGTGGATCAGGTTGTGCAGATGAGCATGTAATTCGTTTCCCTGGGAGATTTGCAGATGGTCTTACGAGGTTTTGCCTATGGCATGTAATTCGTTTCCCTGGGACATCTGTCAAATGCTCTTTCGAGGTTTTGCTCTGGGAGGACATGTAATTCGTTGCCCTGGGAGATCTGCAGATAGTCTTGCGAGGTTTTGCCTATGGCATGTAATTCGTTGCCCTGGGATATCTGGCAGATGCTCTTGCGAGGTTTTGTCCTATGGCATGTAATCCGTTTCCCTGGGAGATCCTATAGGTAGAGCAGTATGCTTGTAACAGCCTGGGATGCTCTTGCAAGGTTTTGCCATGACCACATGTAATTCGTTGCCCTGGGAGATCCTATAGGTAGAGCAGTATGCTCGTAACAGCCTGGGATGCTCTTGCGAGGTTTTGTGGTGAGGTCACATGTAATTCATTTCCCTGGGAGATCCTATAGGTAGAGCAGTATGCTCGTAACAGCCTGGGATGCTCTTGCGAGGTTTTGTGACGCACGTAAAAGTCCTGAGGATTCCACAGTATGGCCAGTGATGATGAAGACCTGCAGGTGGTGGGCCTACATCCAGTATGAAAAAGGACTGGCTCTGTAGAACTTCCTATGACGAGTAGAAACAGAGATTGGACGAGATAGCAACAGCAGTGACGATGACGATGACGATGCATCGATGACGATGATCCAGAGAAGAAGACTTGTCTAGCAAATCTGTGTCGAGAAATACCTTCCTTGTTAAGAGGGAGTGTTGATGTATATGTAACTTCGGAATGTATTTCATCAGTATATTATATGTATATTTATTGTACCCTTATAAGAGATGTGTTATTCCTCTATAAGGAAGTGTCGTCATGTGGATTGACAAGTGTCGCAAGTGTGTGTACTTGCCGATGGGTTATTAGACCACCTTATGGGGTCGGCCCTAATTAATATATAATATAATGTGGATGTACTAAAGTAGACAAGTCAGCCCCAGTAGGTCACTGGGCAAAAAGGTGAGTATAAATAGAGATAGGAGATCTCTATTTTACTCACTCGGAAAAGTATCTATCTCTCTCTCTGGAAAGTGGCGCACTAGTGAGGAGGAGGAGGATCATCTGCTAGGAGACTATCTCTGTATTATTTGGTTTTATTTTGGTTGAGCCATTGCTCTCTCTATCTCTGAGGAAGTTTGTGGGGTTTTTCACCTTAGGGTTTTCCCCACGGAAACTCTGTGTCTCTTGTCTCTATGCTTTTGATTCTTGTGATGCTTGTCATACTATGATTGTCATGAATTGATATACTGTAGATGTTATTCTCTCAGCAAAGATCCTATAGTATTGTGATTTAATACTGAAAATTTAACATGATACCATTTTACATTTTAAGTGCAATAACCATATGGATCACTAAAAGATAAACAAGCATACAATGAAAAATAGTAAACAACAATTTTATGTTGGGAAAACTTTTTCAGGGAAGAAAAACCTAGCAAACTGCTTCTATATAGATTAATTAGAATGTACAATAGTATCCCTCGTGCAAGGACCCAAAAACAAGAAGAATCCAAAAGTATCTATTCACTTGACTCTATCTCTCCTAGTGATGTGACCAAATGAGGAGGTCGAACTCCTCATTTATACTAATCAAATGACTTAAGCTTTTTACTAACAGGGTAAGTTTGACTCCCCTAACTAGGCCAACCTGTACACTTTACAATAAAATATTATTTTCTAGATTTTTTCTAGGATGACCTAACAGTTAGGGTTTATATTGACTCTTTCAATGAAGTTTACATAATCAATTACATCGATAATAATCCTCGTAGGGTGTACAATACAAATATTACAAATGATCCAAAAAATATAAATAAGAATATCTTCCAAAGTTACATTCTTCAACACTCCACTCCTTCCCCCACTCCCCGCTGTCCCTTCTCCCCCACTCCCACTCCCATTCCCCCTCTTGCCTCCTCCTTCATTCTCTCCTCCCCTGGCTCCACTCATCCCATTTTCCTTTACCTCTACTCCTATGAATCACCTCTAACCCCATCCTATACCATCCCCTCCTCCTCATCCTCCTCCGCTACCACCCGTCCAATGTTCCCTCCCCCTCCTCCACCTCCAACTCATTTTCCTCTTCCTTTATATCATCCTCCATCTCCTTGTCCTCATCCTCATCCTCCCCCTCCTCCTCCTCATCCCTTACATCTCCTCTTCTCCTCCTCCGTCTCCATCCCCACCACTAGCTTCAACCCCTACTCCCTATCTACCCCTCACCTCCTCCTCCTTCCCCTCCTCATCCAGATATCCTCCATCCCCTCTTCCTAAGGTACCTCACCTCCTCCTCCCCATTATCCTATCATTACCCCCCCTCCCCATATGCCACCAGCCTCACTTTTCTCCCCCTCAAGCATCCTCCTACATCGTCACCTCCTCTACTTCTAATCCTTCCCTTTTCCTTTGCCTCTCCTCCTATGACATCACCAACACCACCTCCACCTACTCCTCCTATGCCTCTTCTCCTCCCACTCCAACTATGCCTCCCCCCTACCCTCACCTCCTCCATGCACTCTCTATCTCTTAATCCACCACCCCCTTGCCTCATCCTTCTCCCCCTCTCCCTCTCCCCCCCCACTCCTGCTCCTCCTCCTCTTTCTTCTCCCTTTCCTTCTATCCTCCCTATATTCCTCCTGCTTCCAGTCCCCTACTTCGACCTCCACCTCCTCCTCCTCCTCCTCCCCTACCTCCTCATTATAATCCTCCTCCTCGCCCTCGTCCTCCCCCTCCTAACCCCAACAACCTCCACCTCCTCCTCCTCCTCATCCCACGCACCCTTACCCCCTCCTCCTCCTCCACCACCACCTCCTCCTCCTCCTCCCCCTCTTACTCCTCCTCCTCCCCCCATACTCTACATCCACCCCTCTTCCTCCACCTTCCCCTCCTACGTCTCCCACAAATCCCCCACCCCCCCTCCTCCACCTTCACCCCTTCCCACCATCCTCCTCTTCCTTCCTGCCCTGCTTGGTTGGGGTAGGTGCAACTATCTCTAGTATCCGATAGAGTTGCCCTCCCAAAGTGACGGTGACATTGCGAGGTCATGATTCATATATAGCATGACGCTTCAACATATATAGTTTTCCTAAAAGAACATCACATACTTCAAGTGGGGCCACATCACACAATACCTCATCTTTGAAGGGCTTGATGCCGTATCGTAGGCAACATTGGTGACTGACGCGGATCCCTCGTCCTTGGCTTAGCCATCCAATGGTGTATAGTTGTGGGTCTGGTGTCACTGGTAGCTCTAGTCTCTTGATGACTTATGCTGAGATCATGTTCTTTTGGCTGCCACTATCCACAACAAAGTGTAGGGGAATTCCCTTCACCCACATCTGTGAGTGGAAAAGGCACTCCTCCGCATCTGACTCTTTAGGTTCCTTTGGTTCAATATGTGTGGTGGAAACCAAGGCACTGGATTTTGCATCAATGATCTTCCGCGCGGTTGTGAAATTAGGTTCTGAGTCAGAATCAGAACTGGGATCTGATTCTGAAGCTTTGATCTCAGCCACCAATAACTATTTTGAGCGATATTTATCAATGTTGTTCCAGGGGATTTTGTGGAACTCGCACCACTTCCCAGTGTCCTTCTTTGTCTTTTCGTTACCCTTCTTCACCTGTGGTTGGGACTGGTTGTCCTTTCCCTAACCCTTGTTCTGTAAGCTAGAGTTTCCCTTTCCCTACTTCTGTGCAGGTCCAAAGTCACACTTATTCTTTTGCTGAAATTTCTACTCAATTTTGACAGCATATCGATAGGCTGATCTGAGTGAAGAGATTTCTAGGAAATCCATCTCTGTTCGTATGTACTAGTGTAGGCCACTGCGATATTTCAGTACTAGGTGCTGCTCAGATTCCTTGATACCTAGCTTTGTGTGCAAGGTATGGAATTTGTTGGTGTACTCCGACACCGTTCGGTCCCTCTCTTAGTGCAGAATGGTCCATTTTGGTGTACTGGTCATCATAGTTTCCAACAGGGTAATATTGTTCCTTGATGGCATCTATAAAAGAGGCCCAAGTGGGATTGGAATATTCAAACAATCCAGATTCATCTGATGAGTTTTGCTCACAATAAGTTTCCCACCAATTTTTGACATGGGGGGCGGCCTTGAGGAGCCCAAAGACGATCTTTTCCCTGTCAGAAAATTTGTGGAACGAGAAATACCCTTCTAGTAGATTCAACCATTTGTCTATGGCATCGACATCGATCTGGCCTTCAAATAAAGGGATATCAAAGTTAACTTCTACCTTGAAGGGAGTCACATCTTCGAAACGACTACTTTTTGAAGGTGTATCTGTTGCCGTCAGCATGCATCGAAGGATCTGGGTGAAATTATCCATCATCTCGTTCCTCTGTCGCATGAGGGCTTCCTCAAGAAACAACTTGATAGGATCTATGGATCCGTCGCCTCTCTTTTATTCCGCCATGGGAGGTCGTTTGAGGTGGCGAGAGTGGTCTTCTCCAAGTGAAACTAGTTCGAGACCCAACTGTCTGTATCCTGACCTCGTTGGGGACATGCACCGAGAAACAATCAAAGAGCAGATCGCTCTGATACCACTGATCCGGATTTATACAGGAATGAAATAAGATAGAATATACAGAATCATATATAGAGATATATTTCAAAGAACACAGTGATATAGTAAACACACATTCTATTAAATAGCGGAAATATAACAGACTGTAAAATACAATAGTTGGAATGGTGGTAGCCATCTCTGAGAAGAGATGTGGCCGCTATGCTCATTCGTTCCAAGATGAATACAAGGAGAGGTCGAAAGGGCCTATTTATCATAAGCATGAGGGAAAGAATCCCAAACATCCAAAAACCTAACCCTAGGAGATGAAGCGCAAAAAGTCTTGTGGGCCCCGTTTGGGTAAGTTAGTACATCAACTTCCCAAGGTCGTAGTTTTTGCATACAATATCCATTTGGGGCATACAATAGCTTGTTGGAAAGATTTATTCAAGGATTACAAAAAGGGTCAGCAAATCTCAAGTTCGACACATGAAACGAGTAGGCACGCAATACCCATATTTGCTTGAGAATTCAATGCCGAAAAACGTCGTGTAGGGCCTCAAAATGGCTCTGAAAGTTTAGGACCCAAAAAACTGCTAAAAATAGTAATTTACCAAAATTGCCAGAAGACTGTTTTGAGCCAGTAGGAAGAGGTGGGCGGCCACCGATATCCACCTGGATCATCAGTGTTGATGTATATGTAACTTCGAAATGTATTTCACTCATGTATTTCATATATGTATTTTGTATTCCTATAGAGATGTAATTATTCCTCTATACGGAAGTGTTGTCATTTATATTGTAAGTGTCGTAACTTATACTTGATGAGTTATTAGACCACCTTGTTGGGTTCGGCCCTGTATAAGTCATGTGGGTCGAAGGGTTATTAGACCACCCTATTGGGGGTCGGCCATGTGGGTCAAAGGGTTATTAGACCACCAAGTGTGGGGTTGGCCCGGATTAAGTTAACCATGGTTGGAGCTAGACATGTAAGCACCATTAGTTTATTGGGTAGGACAAAACAAGTATAAATAGAGATCGGGAGATCTCTATTTGATCATTCATTCACACACTTCTCTCATTCGGAAAGTGGCGCACTTGTGAGGAGGAGGCTCTGCTGCTAGGAGAAGACTATCTCTTGTATTCTGGTTGTATCATTGCTCTATCTATCTCTGAGGAAATTATTGGGGTTTTTCACCTTTATGGTTTTCCCCAAGTAAACTTTGTGTCTCTTGTGTGCTTGCATTATTGTGTCCATGATTGATATGTTGTATATTTGTTGTACATGTGATTCTCTCAGTTAAGATCCTAGATCAGATTGAAGTAAATTCTAAAAATTTAACAATCAGATCATCCTCATCATGATGGGCATCTTTGAATGAGATGCAACTCTATCTTTATGCATCTAATGGACTACCTTACTTCGCACACATCAACTCAATATTTTTGCATTAGTAAAACTTCTTCATTTTTTGCATCATAACATATACTTCAAATTTGTCTATGTGCTTTTTTCTTAGAACAATTATGATTGTGTGCATGTTGTCTATGATACTGTCATTCATTCCTCACGCACTTGTGCATCTTTTGTCTTTGTGCAATCATCATAGATTCACAACATCCTTGTGCGCATTTTCAGTTATTTCATTCCTCTTCTTTTGCACACTTGGCTCTCCCATTAGATCATATTGTTATGATTTCATGAGCTCTTGATGCCCCAAAAATCTAAATCTCTATCTTCTAGCCTTTCACTTACACTTCCATATTCAAGCCTCAAGCCTCAAGCTTACTTTTATTCACCATCCTGACTTCTTATTTATACTTGTTCTATGTGGATGGTGATGTCCGCAAGTCAGTTGTGGTACCCTTTATTCCTTGATTTACATTTCTACCACTTGTCATCTTCTGTGCCACTGAGGTGTAATCTCTTGTGGATCTTGCACATACTTGATCCTTTGGCTAGTGGGACTTGTGCCCATGCGGTTTGGTCTTGCACAACTTATGTACCATCACTTGTGGGTCTTGCGCATTTGATGTATAATTTTCTATGGAATTTGTACATATGATATCTTCAACCACTACACCCTTTTTGGTACTTGTGCATGCTTCGACAAATGAAAGCTTCTTCCAATTGGTGAGTCTTGCATGCATAAATGTTCAACCATTTCTTGTTGCAATATTCTTGTGCACTCCCAAATATTGACCAATCAACTCTTTGGCTTGCTTGTTCACTTTAACCTTTGTCCAACCAATTATTTGGATTGCTTGCACACTTGAACCTTTTTCCAACCAACTCTTTGAATTTTACCTTGAAGGAGTGTGACTTGGTGGACTTGATGTCTACACATGTACAAGATGTTGTAGGATGCATTCCTTATGTACTTCTTCAAATTCGATATGATTGGTGCACTTATTGTGAAAATCAAATCACATCCAAGAACTAATCAAGAAATTACACTCTCTCATATAACAAATCTCACACAACTAGTCAAAAGACACAAACATTATGCACAAGAGTAGATTTCTATATTACTTCTCATGAATAGAATTAAATCATCCAACATATGAATGTAATAGGCTATCATTAACTAAATTTATAGCAGAAAATTGAATGGCTAAAGATGCCAAGCAAAGCTCCTAATCATCAGACTTGCTAAATATGCCCATCCCCCCTAGGTGGCAAGTTGACTTTCCAATTCAGCCCAAAAGCTCATGAATTGCTAATTTAGTGAGATGAAGGTGAAATATAGATAAAAAAAAATGCCAAATATGAATTTTGGGTGGAAATAAAATTAAGGAAATGTTTTGGTGTAAAAAACACTTTCCTAGGTTGACTAGCTTTTCCCTATGCAGGAAAAAGCAGTAAAAAGCAACAGTTTTCCACAAGTGTACCTTTCTTCCTCAAACCTTATCCAGAAATCTTTAGGAAGGCACCCAAGTGGCCTAGGTTGCTTGTATATCACACCATGGATGTATTTTAGCCTCTCATATTGCCTTGTGGTCCACACAATGGCAATTTTCTTATTTATTACATAGAATTAACTAATACAAGAATAATTAATTCATCTTATGTAAATAAATGAATGGTAGGAAGGCTTAATTATTCCAACACCCCCTCTTAAGTCTGACTTAAATAATCTAAATATCAGAAAATAAAATACTAAGGGCCCAGTAACAAGACTTGGTCACCACATACAAAATATTGTCGGTCCACAAAACAAGGATAGAAGGAAAACCTCATGGGAAAAACCTTCCCTCAAAGCATGGACATATCAAAATTTAAAGGTTTCTGATCAACCCTTCACTCCACCACATGTTCAACCATCCCAAGCAGTGATCTAAGATAGCTGAATGTCTTCTCTGTGAAAGCCTTGGTGAAGATATCTGCAGTTTGCTCAGTTGGGGCACAATACTGCAAATCTATGATCTCATCATGCACTAGGCCTATGATGTAGTGCATATGAATCTCTATTTGACGGTTCATTTGCCTCTATATTGGATCACATGAAACTCTAATGGCACTCTGGTCGTCACAATAAATGACAGTAGGAGTACTGAAAGAAATCTCAAACTCAGACAAAATCCCCTGCAACCAAACACATTGTGTAGCAGCATTCACTGCTCCTCTGTACTCTTCCTCCATTGAAGATAGAGCTATGGCATTCTATTTCATGCTGGAATAGCAAACAGGGCCACCTCCAAGCATGAATACAAATCCTAATTTGGATTTCTTGTCAAGGCTATCACCATCCGAATCCAAATCTGTGAAACCCAAGAGATCTAAGCTCGAATCTGCCACATAGTGAATCCCATCACTCTTTGTGCCCTGCACATAATGAAGGATTATTTTTGCATCCCTCCAATGTAACTCATGCGGCTACTCTATATATCTAGATGCCACACTCACAGCATATGCAAGATCTGGTCTAGTGTGTGTCAAGTAGAGCAAGCTGCCAATCAACTGTCTGTATAGAGTACTGTAAAAAAGTGGTGTAGATTCTACTTCTTCCATTCTAACTCCAGAAAGGAATGGAGTCTTAGAAGGCTTGCAATCATCCATCTTAAACTTCTTTAATAGATCATAAGCATACTTTGACTGACATACCTTGGTTCCTTCTTTTGTTTGAGAAATCTCAAACCCCAAAAATTGCTTAAGAATTCGCAAGTCACTCATGGAGAATGCTTGGTGCATTGCGGTCTTTAGTGATGCTGTTGTTCAGTGCTATCACTTGTGATCAGCAAATCATCAACTTACAACACTATTAACATAATAAAACCAATAGAAAACTTCATATAGACATTTGGTTTATATTTACACCGAACATAGGATTGTGACAACGAAAAACTGTCCATCTTTGCATACCAAGCCCTGGGGGCTTGCTTGAGTCCATACAAAGATTTTTTCAACCTGAAAACAAGGTTTAGATCTAATGTGTACCCCTGTGGCTGCTGCATATATATTTCTTCTTCAAGCTCCCCATGGAGGAAATCACTTTTCACATCCATGTGATGTACTTCCCACCACTTGGAAGCTGCCACTGCCAAAAATAGTCTAATGGAGTTTTTCTAAGCTACCGGTGCAAATGTTTCATCATAATAAAGTCCTTGAACTTGAGAATACCCCTTTTCTACCAGCCTTGATTTGTACTTAATGTTTGTACCATCCGCTGCACATTTAGTCTTATAAATCCATTTGCATCTTACCAAGTTTCTGCCTATGGGGAGCTTGACTAGCTCCCAAGTTTCATTCTTCTGCAATGATTGAAACTCCTCATCCATAGCAATATGCCATCTAGGATCATGTGAGGCATCCTCATATGTTTTTGGATGAGAATCTATCATCATATAGCACTTCTCAGAAAGATAAGGATCATTCACATTGAGATCAGTCTCAAACTATGATCCAGTCCTTCTTTGGTCATGAGGGTTGCCTGCTAGTTCACCTGCTGCTTGCAAAGTTTTTGCAACCCACTTAGGCCTTGTAGGTGAGTTAGCATCTGCAATAAATTGATCCTCATCATCATAAATATCAAAATAAAAAATATCAAGAACATCACTTACTTATTCTTCAGTCGGTGGTGAAGATGAATCTCCAATTTCTGCGCTCTGAGAGGGATCTTCCTCAAACTACACACTTCTTTCGATGAATGCTTTATGAGTGTTCATGTTCAGTAGCTTATAAGGTTTGGATTCCTCTAAATATCCAACAAACAAACATGGTTCTCTTTGGGGCTGCATAGCCCTCCTCTTCTCAATCAAAATCCTAGCCCAAGCCTTTGAGCCAAAAATCCTGAAATGGGAGATGTCAGGTTTGTGACCTATCCAAGCCTCGAGAGGAGTGATACCTTTGAGAGATTTGTGTGGCACTCTATTCTGAATATAGGTGGCACAATTTATTGCTTCATCCCATAGCTTAGGAGACAAATCTTTTTCCTCAAGCATGCATGTGGCCATCTCCTTAAGAGATCTATTCTTCCTCTCAGCAACCCCATTTTGTTGAGGTGTATATGGAACTGTATGTTGCATCTGTATGCTCGATGAAGCAAAAAATTGCTGAAACTATGATTTCACATACTCACCGCCATTATCATATCTTAACACTTTTATATGCCTACCAAATTGATTCTCAACTGAGGCTTTGAATAACTTGAATAACCCAAAAACTTATGATTTAAGCTTGATGAAATAAATCCAACAATACTTGCTGAAATCATCTATGAATGTGAGAATATATTTTGTTGAATTCAATGACTCATGAGGAAATGAACCTGATATATCAGAGTGTATAAGTTCCAATGGTGAAGTGGTTCTTTCAGTGGTAGATCTACCATACTTATGCTCAGGATCTTTTCCTAGGATGCAAGATTGACAAACACCTTTGGAAAATTTGATATTGGGCAGCCCTATAACCATTTCTTTCTCATGAAGTTGGGAAAGGTATTTGTAGTTTATATGGCCAAATATTTCATGCCATAGCTTGCTGGACTCATTGGAATGGGTTAATAGAGTAGAAGGTGAGTTTGGAAAAAAATGAGAAAGTTTGTAAATTCTAGAACAATGATCAATAGTACCAAATGCAATAATTTTTCCTGTTGAAATTTATGCTATTTCAACTTATTGGGGGTAAAGGATACTCTCTTGGGAAACCCTATATGGGTCATCTGATATATTGAAAGTAGGTTTGCAGCAAGTCCAAGGACATATAAAACATTATTAAATGACCCAAACTCAAGATCTAAGCTACCTTTGCCTTTGCTAGAAGTTTCAGAATTGTCTCCCAATACAATGTTCAGACCACTGGAAGAGTCAAGTGAAGTAAAATGATTACTTGACGACACCATGTGTCTTGAAGCACCGAAATCAATGATGAATGATGAAGATTGGGAAGTGCTGGCCATCAGTGCTTGAACTCTCTCTTTGTCATCGGAATTTGATCCTCCATCCTTCCTCCTTGAGATCTCTAGGAGAGGGATATTGGCTTTCTCCAATAGTTGAGTTAATTGGTCGATGGTGTTCTTCATGCAAGAGCTTTCAGGATGAAATCCCTTGCTGCAATAATTGCACTTTTTCCTCTCATTCTTTTTGTTCGGATTCTTCTTGAAGTTTGATGACTCTCCATTAAAATTATGCTTGTCTTTCCACTCACTGGTGGGCTTCTTGAAGTTTCCTTTCTTCTTACCTTTCAAATTTTTTGAGTCTCCAACATCTAGACATTGGTCTTTGGATGGATTTTTAATGGCTCCCATTAAGACCAAATTGTCTTTTTCTTGTGTTAATGACTCCATGAATTCTGAATGTGACAGGCTCTTCCAATTTTTAATTGCTTTTTGGGTGGAATGGAAGGTGGAAACAAAAATTTATTCTGGGCCAAGATTGGACAGAATGGCCAAAACTAATCGCTCATCTTTATTGTCTATTCCACATTGCTTCAGCTGCAATACAAGAGACTTGAATTTGGAGAAGAAGTATTGTATATTATCAAAATTTTACGGACTCAAAGAAAATAGCTCGTTATCCAATTGGTGGCCTCCCAATTCATCGATTTTACTGAACAGTTCTTGAAGTTTCAACCATACTTCATTGGGTGAAGTGAGGCCATCAAGATGAAATAAGAGTTCTATGGATGTAGTGAGACATAACAGCCCATAGGCTTCATCCCTTTGATTATGCCATTTAGATTTCTCCACTGCTGAGGTTGGCTCAACTTCTGTTGCCATGGTCACCGTGTAGAGCCCTTTGCTCCTCAGTAGAATCTCCATCTGTGCTTTCCGATCAAAGTAATTGAAAGGAGTGAGGATGATATGTTGTGTATGATCCATTATTGCAACTGATATAAACTTATGGATTGATTTTAGAACACTTTTGGATTCCAAAATGTGCCCTGTAGAGAATAGAAGCCACCCGATGAATTGAGCAATGCACCCTTCCTAATACTGTTGGATCCTGCAAGATAATCAATAGATGAAAGGAATAGCTTGATGGCTCTAATACTATGTTAAAATCTGATCACAACCAAGAACTGATCAATAAATTACACTCTCTCATATAAAAAATCTCACACAACTAGTCAAAAGACACAAAAATTATGCACAATAGTAGATTTCTGTATTAATTCTCATGAATAGAATTACATCAGCCAACATATGAATGAAATAGGATGTCATTAAATAAAATTACAACATAAAATCAAATGGCTAAAGATGCCAAACAAAGCTCCTAACCATCAGACTTGCTAAATATGCCCATCTCCCCTAGGTGGCAAGTTGACTTTCCAAATCAACCCAAAAGCTCACGAATTGTGAATTTAGTGAGCTGAAGGTGAAATATAGATAAAAAAAATGCCAAATATGAATTTTGGGTGGAATTAACATTAAGGAAAGTTTTTGTTGTAAAAAACACTTTCCTAGGTTGACTAGCTTTTCCCTATGCAGGAAAAAGTAGTAAAAAGTAGCAATTTTCCACAACTGCGCCTTTCTTCCTCAAACCTTATCTAGAAATCCTTAGGAAGGTGCCCAAGTGGCCCAAGTGGCTTGTAGATCACACCATGGATGTATTTTAGCCTCTCATATTTCCTTGTGGTCCACACAATGGCAATTTCCTTATTTATTACATAGAATTAACTAATACAAGATTAATTAATGCATCTTATGTAAATAAATCAATGCTAGGAAGGCTTAATTATTCCAACACTTATGGTTATACTTCTTTAGACCAGAATCAATACATTTATTCTTCTTTCTTGTGCATATACTTCTTCAAAGTATCTTCCATATATTTGTTTAGACTAGAATAGGAATACTAATTAGTTTACATCCTCTTTGACATTAATTTACATCAATGACAACCAAATTTCAACACGTCTATTACAAATATCATTAAAATTGCTAAACTTTTTCCAAGCTTTGTTAATGACAAGGATAACCAATACTTGATGGTGCATAACAAGAGAGAAACAAAAGAAAACATGATGCATTATAAACTCTAAAGTACCTTCCGAACCTTATACATCAGGGGGCATCTATTAATGCCTAAATTTCACACACAAGCAACATTTTGGTGATTCTTGCAGTAGGGCATCATCAAGACAAATAATTAAATTGACCAAATGCATCCCCAACAAATACACAAGACAACATGAGTCTGAAATGTCCAAGTTTGGTCAAAACAAGAGATCATGTGGCTAAACCATTGCTAGCCCGTGCTATAGCGTAGGTTATCAGTTCAGTGCCCATGTGATACTAGCATGACTATTCCTTCAATAGTAATGCTACTATCAAAATGGTAGGAACACTTGCTTCCTATGGTGAATTGAAGCCTCCATCACCTCCAAGGATTAGAATTTGTCTCCTCACACACTTGGTGGCATTAAATATCCCCGTTCGTTTACCTTGGAACTAGTTCATGGAGGATATGGGTTCACATTTCGATCTAGTTCTTTGTGTGCCACCTCTTGGCCTATATAAGGAATCCATTGGCATGCATTTTGTAGAGAGAAATATAGATCAATCTTACGCTGATGGATTTGTGTTGGATATTCCTCATATCCCACCTCTTCCTACCTTTGTAAGCATTCCCAAGCTCCTGTGCCACCTTCCTTCAAAGGGAAATATTTCTTCTTCATTGTTTTACCATTCACTTAGCATATAGTTTGGACAAAAAAAAACTCGCTAAGGAAGATTGTTGGCTTCCCTTGAATCCCACACCTCCTATGTATTGTACATCTTTACCATTGGGAAATACAAAGTGGTTTGGAATACCGTGGATTGTTGTTGGAGATTGCATTCTCCCCATATCTCTTTTATTTTTTACATTTTATTCAAGCTTCCTTGTTTTATGTGAATCCCACTAACAATCTATTGTAGGATCACTTGGAGGAAAACCAACCACACTCCATAGGGGCTCCAAGGACTAATTCCTTGCTACAACCTACAAGGGCTAGCCCCTTACCAAATGGAAGAGTGCACACTTATGCAATTTTTTCCACAACACCACCTCCCCCACATCCTCTCCCTTTTCCTCCCCCCCCTCCTACACCTTCTCCTCCTCGTCCTACACCTTACCTACTAACTTCCCATTTTCCTCCCCCTCTTCCTCCTTGATATCCCCCTCCTACTCCTCTGCCTCACCCCCACCCACTCTTCCTCCTATTGAACTTTTGTTGTCATTGATGTCAACTAATGTCCAAGAGGATGTCAACTCATTCATTCTGAATCATTAATGTCAATTGATGTCAAAGTGGATGGAATATTCCTATGGTAGTTTGAAGATGTATATGGGAGCCACCTTGAAGTGGTATATGTGCAAAAAAGACAAAGAATATGGATTCTAGTATAAAGAAGTATATCCAGAAGTACATCCAATTTAAAAAAGTATATTTCGTAGGAACATCATACATATCCAGTTTGAAGAAGTACATAACATACATCTAGTACATAATGTACACTGACGAGATCTCAGTCCACCAAGCCATACTCCTTCAATGTAAAAGTCAAAGAATTGGTTGGAAAAAGGTACAAGTGCGCAAGCAAGCAAAATAGTTGGTTGGACAAAGGTACAAGTGTGCAATCAGGCCAAGGAGTTGGTTGGACAATGGTTCAAGTGTGCAAGCAATTCAACAATCCATTGGATAAGCAAGCAACATGGAACTACAAATGGTTGAACAATTATAAAAATTCTAAAATCCCACAAACCTCACCAATCAGAATAACCTTTCTGTTGTTAAAGCACACACAAGTTCCAAGAAGGGTGTAGTGATTGAAGTGAGTATATGCGCAAATTCCATAGCCAATGATACAACAAGTGCACAATACCCACAAGTGATGGTACAACAAGGGTTGAATTCCCACCAAATTGAAGACCATGTATGCATAAGACCCACAAGAAATGACACATTAGTAGTGCACAATAAGATATGTGGCAGTAGCATAATCCGTCAAGCAAGGAAGAGGGAATGCCATTACTAACTTGTGGACATACAATCCATGCATGACATGTGTAAATAAGAAACCAAGTTGGAGATTTGAAGTAAGCTTGATAGTAAGTACGCAAATATTGTAAGTGGAAGATACAAATTTATATTTGGGGTATCAAGGGATCGAGGAATCAGAATAGCATGATCTAGACGAAGAGCCAAGTGCACACATGCAGAGGAATGTTATAGCTAGTGGTGCACAGAGTGATGTCGTAGGTCTGTGATGATTGTGCAAAGATAGAAATGTAGAATGCAAAGTATGCGCAATTGCACGAGGATTGAATGATAGTATCACAAACAACATCCATAGAGTCACAGATTCTCTATGATAGATCCACGTAGAAACATAATTGAAGTATATCAAAAGATGCACATAAGTATAGTTGATGGACGAAGTTTGAATTGAAGTGTGCGAAGTGAATATGTTCATCAATGCGCAAAAACAAAGCAGTAGTGGAATCAAGTATACACATCATGATGAGGATGATTTGAGACAAGTGCATTAAACGAAAAGGATGAATCATATGATGCACAATATGTTGCAGATTTTTTGATAGACTATGGAGCTTAAACCGAACAAACACATCTCAAAAAGTGTGTAGTTCCATCTGATACTACTGCACCACATCATAATATTAAATCTTGGGGTAGACTGCATGATCAGTTGAAGTAGCACGCAGCATAAGAAGTGTGACATTAGTTAAAAGTGAAGTGTTGAGTGGAATGAGAACTCAAGTCATGTATGCAGCAAAGTGACAGTAATTCTATTGAATACAAAGGGTGCACACAATAGAATGAACATTAGAAGATTAGATGTGTGCGTAAATCAGAAGTTCACCAGAGTAACATCTTAGTTTGTATATCTAGGCAGTAAGACAGGGAAAGGATAAGGGGGTCATACCCTCCTTCCAGTTGGTGCTACACAACACAAGGATTTGGTGATTCCTTGAGGTCAATGCCTGTAAAACCAGGGGGTTGGTGCCTCCTTCCAATTGGTGCTGGTAAACACAGGAAGTTGGTGATTCCTTGAATGCAATCTTTAAATTTATAGAAGAGTATTATGTGGTTTTCTCCCATTTGGGTTTCCACGTAAAAATTATGCGTCTTATGTGTTCTTTGATTTGCACATATGTGACTGAATGCTTACTTTTGATGAATGCATAAATTATGATCAATATTAATTTCAAAACAATTTCTTAAAGAAGTTAAAATTGTTCATAACTTTGCTAATATTGATTCACCTCCCCTCTGAGTATTAAATCGATTTGAACTCCTCCCTTCCAACTTCCCCTCATCCTCGTCTACCTCCCCCACCACCTCCCCCACCTATGGCTCCACCTCCTCCTACTTCCCCACATCCCCCTTGCTCATGTTCTCCTCCATCTCCTCATCACCCAAACCCTCATTCCCCCAAGCCCCCCCCACCTCCTCGTCCTCTTCACCCTCTTTCATCGCCCCACCTTTCAACACCTCCCACTCCTACCACTCCTCCTCCACCTTTACCTCCTTCCCCTCCTCCTCTCCCTATGTCATTCTCTCCTCTTTTTCCTCCACCTCCACCTCCCTCTAGCATTTTCATCCTCCTCTTCCTCCCCCTCTACCTCCTCTCTTCCTCTGCACCCCCTTTTCCGCCCCCTGCTCCTCCTCACCCACCCCTCCCACTGCTCCCCCTCCTCCAACTCTCTATCCTCTTCCTCCCCCTCCTACAAATCCCTCTCCCTTACTGTTCCCCCTCCTCCAAATACCTATCCCTTACCCCTCCCCCTCCTCCTCCTCCTCCCCCCCATCCTCCCCCCTCCTACTCCTCCCCATCATCCACCCCCTCCCCCTCTTCCTCCCCCATACCTTCTCTCCATGTTCACCTCTCACCCCTCCTCATCCTCCTCCATTTCCCTCTCTCCTCTCTCCTCCTCCTCCCTTTCCCTCTCTCCTCCTCCTTCACTTCCTCCTCCACCTCCTCCCCTCCTCCCCCCCACCTCTACCATAAATCTCTCCTTTCTACTCCACCACCTTTTAATACCTTCCTCCTCCTCATCCTAACCCCCCTCCTCCTCCTCCCCTGAACCCCCATACTCATCCCCCTACCCCTCACCCTCCTATGCCCACACCTACCCATCCTCCTCCTCTACCTCCTCCCACTCATCCTCCCTTTTTTCTACATCCTTCCCCCCCTCTCCCACTCCCCCTCTAAATCCCCCTCCTACGCTTCCCCCTCCTACTCCTCCTTCCCCAACAACTCTTCCTCCTCTCCTACCTCCTCCCATGCCTCCTCCCCCTCCACCTCCACCACCTCTACCACCCCCATCCTCCCACTCACACCGTATGCCCACTCTCCCTCCTACCCATCCCCTCTACCTCACTTACCTCCTGATGCTCCCCCTTCGCCTCCTTCCACTCCCAACTCTCACTATAGCCCCTCGTCCCCATCCCCCTCTAGCCTTTCTCCTCCTCCTCCTCATACTCCCTTTCTCTAGAGTGTCCCCATCATCATCCCCTTCCTATTCCACCTTTACCCACCCACTACCACTCCCACTCCCTCTCCTACCCATCCTTCACTCACTCATCCTCCTCCTACCCCTCTTCCATCACCTCCCCCTCCATAGCCTCCCCTTCCTCTCCATCCTCCACCCCCCACCACTCCCCCCTCCCCCTCCCCCCTCCTACCCTTGCTCCTTTACCTCACCTTCCCCCTCCTCCTCCTCCTCCCCCAACAAATGCTTTTCCTCCCCCGTCTCCTCCCCTACCTCCTCCTCCTTCACTGCTACCCCCTACTCTCTCTTCACCTCCTCCTCCACCTCCCACTCATACCTTCAACCCTCCCTACACTCCCCTACCACTCTGCCTCCTATCCATCCCCCTCTGCCTCCCCTTCCTCCTCCTCCTCCTCACCAGAAAAACCCTCTTCCTCCCTTCCCTCCTCACCCCCTACTCTTCCTCCTACCCCCAATTCCACCTTCTCCACCCTCCTCCCCATCCTCCTCTACCTACTTCTACTCCCCCTCCCCTTCCTCCCCAACAACTCCTCTTCCTCCACTACCTCATACAATGCATCCTCCCCCTTCACCTCCTCCTTATTCACCCATGCCCCCCCCTCCTCCTACTTCACCTCCTCCTCTTCCTCTTCCCACTCCCTCCTTCAATTTGCCCCCCACTATCCCTCCTATACATCCCCCTCTACCTCCCCTTCCGCTTGCCCCTCCACCTCCTCCTCCCTCAATAAATCTTCTTCTTCCCATGCCTCCTCCCTACCATCCTTCCACCCCCTCTTCCTCCTCCTCCCACTCTTGCCTTTGCTCCCTACCCCTACACACACTCCTCCCATGCCTCCTCTCCATCCACCTCCTCGTCCTCTTCCCCTATCCCTCCTTCTTCCCATTCACCTACTCCTCCTCCTCCTCCTCGCACTCCTTCCTTCCCCCCCCTCCCCCCACTCAACCTCCCACTTCCCCTCCTACCCATCTCCCTCTACCTCCCCTTCCACTTCCTAATCCTCCACCCCAAACGAATCCTCTTCCTCCCTTACATCCTTCACCCCCCATCTTCTTCCTCCTTCCACTCCTTCCTTCCTCCACTAACCCTCTAGCTCTGTCTCTTACCCTTCCCCCTCCTCCTCCTCCCCCAATAACTCCTCTTCCTCCCCTACCTCCACCTCCTCCTTCCCCCCACCTCCTCCCCCTCCTCCCCACCTTTCCACCTCTTCTCCCTCATCCAAATCTCACCTTCCCCCCTCCCCCCTCCACCACCTCCTCCCCATACCCCTCTACCTCGGTGGGGCCTTATCTACCTCCCATTAAAAATTCTCCTCCTCCTCCCCCAATAAATCCTCTTCCACCCCTACCTCCTCCCCCTCCTCCTATGCCCCCACCCACCCTCCTTCCCCGCCTCTTATGCCTCATCCAACTCCTACATCACCCTCTCCCCCCAATCCCCCTCCCACTGCTACTTCCCCCTCTCCCCTCGATTCCCCTCCCAATCCCCCCTACTAGCCATCCCGCTCTACCTCCCCTTGATCCTCCTCCTCCTTATCCCCAAACAACTCTTATTCCTTCCCTACCTCCTCCTTTGCCTACTTTTTGCTCCACTCTTCGTCCTCCTCTCACTCCCACCTCCCCATGAAGCCCTTCCTCCCCATCCCCCTCTACCTCCTTATCCTCCCCTTTCCCCTCCTCCTCCTCCTTCCCCAATAACTCCTCTTCTTCCCCTTCCTTCCCCCCTTCGACTTTCCAATAGCCCCGCACTCCCCCTCCTACCCATCTCGCTCTGCCTCCCCCTTCCCCTCCTCCTCCTCCCCCCCTCTCCCCCTCCTTCCCATCCCCCTCTTCATCCCCCCCTGCCCTCCTCCTCCTCCTCCTCCTCCTCCCTCAAAACCTCCTCTTCCTCCCGTGACTCCTTCACCCCATGTTCCCCCCCCTCTTCCTCCTCATCTCTCTCTTGCCTTCAGTCCCTTCCCCTGCACCCCCTCCTCCCCATCCCCTTCTCCCTCCTTGTCCTCCCCCAACAACTCCTCTTTCTCGCCTTCCTCATCCCCTTCTGCCTACTCCACCTCCACCCATACTACCCCTCGCCCCCCTTCACCTCCTCCTCCAACTCCCACTCATGCTTTCCCTCTGCCCCCCACTCAACCTCCCACTCCCACTACTACCCATCCCCCTCTACCTCACCTTCCCCTTCCTCCTCCACCTCCCCCAACAACTCCTCTTCCTCCCCCTCCTCCCCATCCCTATCTACTTCCTTCTCTTCCTCCTACCTGAATAACTCCTCTTCTTCCCCTACCTTCTCCCCCTACTCCCCCTTTTCCTCCTCCTACCACTCTCACCTTCCACCCCTCCCCCTTGCATCCCCTCATCCCTATACCCCCTCTACCCCCTTCTCTACCTCTTCTCTACCTCTACACTTGATCTTCCTCCTCCTCATACCCCTCCTCCATAGAATCCCCCCTCCACCTCCCCTTCCTCTGTCATCTTCCCCCACCTACTCCCCCACCTACCCATCCTCCTTTGCCTCCTCCTCATCCTCCTCCACCATCACCTCCCTCTCCACAGCTTCCCATGCTCTTCCCGTTCTTCCATTGCCTTAAATCCCCCCCCACTCCCCCTACTACCCATCACACTCTTGCTCCCCTTCTCCCTCCTCTTCCTCCTCCTCCCCCAACAAGTCATATTCCTCCCCTGCCTCCTGCAACTCAGCCTTCCACTACCTCCCCCTCCTCCTCTGCCTCCCCCCTCCCCCTGCTCCCCTACACCCCGTCCTCCCCATCCCCCCTCTACCTCCTTCTTTGCCCACCCTCGACCTCTCCACCATTTCACCCGCCTTCCCTTCCCCTTGCCTCGCTTCACCTCCCCCACTGCTTCTTCTTCCTCCTAACTTCCTTACGATATATTACACATATAGTTGAAAAATAAAACATGTCGTTCACATTAAAATATTTAAACAATATTCAAATCCAATAGCTCAATTTAATAAATTACTATATCAATGCAATATGAAATTCAAATACATTAATCTCAAGAAAATATAAACACGAGTATCACAACTATGGTATAAATTATGCTTCACTCAAAATAGTTTTTTTACATTACATTTAAAACAATTTTATTAAAAAAATTCAACACATAAATAAAAACCAACATACAACCTGAAATTTTATAAAATAACATAAAAATACAAGTTAGCAAATAAATATTAATATGGATAACAATAAAGTAAACACATAAAAAGTAACCATCAACAACAACAAAAAGCAATCACAAAATAATACATATAGCATGTTAAATGCATCAATTAGGAACAAAAATAACATACATATATTATAAATCAGGAAAATATAAACAATATTAATTAAAAATATTACTCAAAAGTGAAATTATAAAACATATTTCATTAAGAATAAAATATTATACTATAAATCAAATATATGAGAGAAAAGTATAAGCGATATTAATTTAAAATATCATTCAAAAGCAAAACTATAAAACATATTTCATTAAGAGTAAAATTTGTTTATGATATATAAACAATTTAAGTATGTGTTATTTAATTAAATATATATTTAATAATTAAAATTTATATATAAAAATATATAAATAAAATTTAATTATATATATATATATATATAATTATAAAAAAATACACTTAACAAATAATACATCTTTAACGATATTAAGCAAGGGAAGAAAAACTATAGACACGCATCAGTAATAAAATAATTAATACAAAATAAAGAAAAAAAAATGAGATAAATAAAGGAAAACAAAGCTATAAGCGAATATACAAAACTATCCACCTCCTCATTAATAAAAGAGAATACAATATAAAATTGGTATACATATTAAAATCTAATTAGTGAAGCACATGAATGCATTTAACTCGTATTAAATAAATAAAGTATATACTTATTATTGAAATCAACTATAAAAACGCATTGATATAATAAGATCGTGAACTAAATAAAGTAAAAAAACAAAATGTAAACACGAAAACGGAAAACTAAAAGACGTAAACATCGTGAAAATTCCTAGAAAAATAAAGTATTTAAACTTTTACTTCCGCTATTAAAGACAACACTGAACCGCCATTTAAAACACATTCATATATAAATACGGATTGAATTTAGTATCCAGATGGAAAAATTAATTCGTAAGTGGGGCAACAATAAACTGATTTTCTCGTGTGAGCTTAAATAATATCCCTAACTTTCATTTTGCAATCAAAGAAATGATTATAGTGCGCTTTTGACCTTTACCAACGATTGAACTGCACAAAGTGCTTCGAGTGGTGGACTCTGAAGTTGTTAGGAACAAGATGTATTTTGCTCATGTTCATCAACCTAAACCCTAATTGATACTTTGATGTATTTAATATAAATCACTAGATAATAAGAAATACTCTTTTGAACTCTCTTCTTCTCATTTGGCAGATACAACTACTCAGAGCTATGGCTGTCCAGCGTTTCATATGCTTTTATCAAAGTTAATTACAGAAGTTTCCCTTATGAAGATTTGCCGATGTGAGGGGTGCTGATTATTCATGTGGTGAAAATCAGAAAAACTAGTGCGGCTGGTCTTTATGTTTCTAGATCACCTATTCTATTTTTATTTATAAATACAACACAGATTGTTTAAGGCAGTGAGTAGTGCTTTGTGCATAATAGATGAGAAATACCTCGGATGAGAATCCTTCAGAGTTGACATGTTAGTGTTTTGCGTCTACAGAGATTGGCATCAGCATGTCCAGCGTTCCTCCACAATCTTTCTACACCTGTACACCTGCACACACGTAGATATATTAAACCAAAGCCACAAAATGCAGCTCCAGGTTCAAATAAAACGCGAAAATATCTATATAACTCCTCCACCCACTGCGCATCATGTGAAATTTACATCAGTTCTGATTATAAAGTCTAACCAAATACAAAGAGTAAAAAAGAAGCATATTACCAGCAAAGAAGAAAGGTAGCATGGCCATCCTACGACTCTTAATTCAAGAGAGAAGTAACCATCAAAATAGGGAAAACAATAATAGAAGTAAAAATATACAAATTAAAGAACAAGTAGTAAAAAACAAGTAAATTCAGTGAAGGTGAATTCAAGAATAACAACCCATCACTCTCTCTGATAGGCTACTCACCAACAACTACATTCTTCTCTTTACTGCTTTGCTCGGCTTTAATACAAAACAAACTAGTAGCAGCCATAATTGAAAAAGATTTAATCAAAGTGGACTATCCTTCGGTGGCCGAATGAACTTCACAATCTATGCCCATGGTCTGCCAAGATTTAATCAAAGTGGACTATCCTTCAAAGAAGAGCTGGTGGCCATGACAATGGACATTCTATATCTGCAGCAAGTGGACTATCCTCAGGATTTCACTCTGTGCATGCCTTCTGGAGGTCAGGAGGTCGAGCCCCGGCTTGTGTCGTGTATATGGTAGAGTTTATTATGGTCTCAAAATCTATTCATCTTTCATGTGCCCTTCTGGCTTAACATGAGGAATCCATCCATTTGGAGAAGCTGGACTCTACTATACCAGTTATGCACAAATGAGACCTTCCCTTGCTCGCAGCTTGCAGGCCATTTCATCTATCGTTTCATGAGCCATCCCACCATGTATATATGAATGTATTATGGTTTCAAAATCCATACAGCTTGAAGAGCATCGATGGCATCTGTGCTTCTGGCCTAACATGAGGAATTCATCCATTTCGAGAAGCTTGATTCCACTATAGTAGTGGTGCAGTAATGAGATATGTGCTCCCTTGAACTCCGTCCATCGTCACAGTTTGTTCGGCCAAATAATTTCACCTTGGTTTATTGATGTCCAACCGCGTTGCTTTATAGGTTTTTTCCCTACCGGCTAGCGTTTTCGGTGTTTTCTTTTTTCAACGGCTATAACTTTTCAATTGTTCCTGAATCCCAACCACTTACTTTTTCGGAGTTTTCTTTTTTTTCAGCAAATTTGTCGGTGTTTTCTTTAAATGGACGCATGATCGGGTATTTTCTTTTTCGTATAGCTTTTCCACGTCGTTACTTTGCAACGGATTTAGCTTTTTTAGGTGTTTCCCCGCTACTTGCTTTCTCGGTGTTTTATTTAAATGCACGCATCCCCCACACTAGCCGTTTCTTACACGCTTCCCCACGTGACTTTGCATATCTCATTTCATTTCTGCCTGAAATTTGATAGAAATTCCGGGAGCCTAGGTATATGACGTTTTTCACAATCTTCATTTCCATCGGCTGCGGGCTGCCGAGCTGGCTTGCCGGCCTTTCACAAGTCGATCATCATGTAACTCATTGGGCTTGTGTTTGTGATAAGCTTCTCGTGGCTAGGCGTTCCGAGGTTTTCCATCATAGACAGCTGAAACAATTTAGACAACTCGAGCTTGTAGTTTAGACAAATTTGAAAGAAAATTTCATGAAGTATTAATTAAAAATAAATTAAATTCAAATACTTGAATTATTAGATCTTTTCATATCATTATAATTTAAATTTTCAAATTCTTGTAAATTGTATGTAAATACTTTATATTCATAAACAAAATCAATAAGTATGAAAAAGTAATTTCATTGATTTTTTTATAAAGTTTGTTATAAAAAAAAACTTTAAATATTAATTTAAAACTTAAATAATAATTATTAATCAATAAAAAATATTTAATATTTGAAAATTAATCTTTATAATCCTAATGTTTTATTTTAATTTTATTATTAATCATCTCTTCAAAATATATATATATAATTTTATATTCTGAAGTTAGTATATATATATTTATTACAGGTACATTATTGTTAATTCAAGTAATTGTATTCTTAAAACATTAGTTTCGAAGATGGGAAACTATAAATTTTTATTTTTATTTTTTTTATAACATTTTTTTTCAAACAATTGTTTAATAAAGGGATTAGTGTTAAAAAAAAATATATTATTATTTTTTCAAAATTTAAATTCAAAAATATTATTATCATAATCATAATATCTTTTAATAAAATTGTATTCATTCTATAATATATCATTATTATATTGAATAATATTGAATAATGTTTTTTTGAATGATACTTTTCAAAGTTTCAATAAATATAAAGATTAGCATGTTCTATTTTGATTTAAATAGGCGTAAAATATAATAAAGTTAATATCGTCACGAAAGATTAACCTTTGTTATTTTGACTTAAATAAATATAAAATATTAAAAAGTTAACTTGTTGCTATAGGTGAGATTTGAATTTAAAGAAAAAAATAACAATATTTCAATCATTTCTAACTATGCAATCAATGAAAGAGTGATTTGTAAGATGTTTGGTTTTAAGACTCAAAGTTTAGATTTAGATATAGTTTCATGGTTTATTCTCTAGCTGAAAAGAGTTGAGTTTGCATGCTTATTCAAAGTTGACATGCATATGTATATGCATTTTAAATAAACTTAGTACATAAATAATACAAAGTAACGACATTGAATCATCATTTCCATCATCTCTTTACAATGCTACATACAAATCAAGATGTAAATATTATCTAATATTTTTATCATCTATTTCATTATGAATAAAAGAAAGATAGTAACCATAAGATCTAAAAAAAAATCCCTTGTAATTATATATATTTTTTTCCATAAACTTAATACAATTAGCCTTATTGTAACTTCAATTTGCACCACTGATAGGCATACACTTCAATATACCCTTAATATGTTGTCATGTTTAAAATAAGTTGCATAAGCATGAAAGAAATGAATGAAAAAAAAAAGCATAAAAATAGATTTTCTTCATAAAAACTATTCACCAAAGTAAAACTATTTAGTTCAGTGAACAAAGTCACAAATTGTATCATGGGACGAGTTTAATATTTTCAGGAAGGATTGTTTTAGCGAGCGGGTTATCACTGGTGTGTCCTCCTTACAAACCCATGAGCCTTGCACTCACATCATGTATTCGAAAAACAATAAAAAGACCCTATGAAATGACATCGAAAAACTAAAGGTGGAAAAAACACTTGACGATTGTTTACCATTATCATGAAGGGGTTAAAAAAAAATTGATCTTCAAGGCGTTAAAAATTTTGGCTTAAAATAAAAATAATTTAATAAATATATATATATATATATATATATATATATATATATAATAAAAATAAAATTAATAATTTAATATTATTGATGAATTTAAATTTAATTTTGATTATATCATAATTAATTTATAATATTTATATATAATTCTTAATTTATATATATATATATAAAATATAATATTTTTATTTTTATTTTTATAGATATATAAACATTTAATTTCCCACATGTTTAATAATATGAATCATTTATTTATAATTTAATATCTTAATTATTATAATATTTTAATTACTATAATATTTTCAAATAATAATAATAATAATAAGCTTCATTAAAGTCCATCATTTTGGTTAATCATGGTTCATCAATATCAATCATGATCAAATAATAATTAACCAAAGTTAATGATGGTCAAACATGGTGAACCTTACTTAACCATAATCAATAGTTGTTCATTAGAGTAAACCATGCTTACCAAAAGTCAACCATACTCACTCATGATTAACTAAATTTTACCATTGTCAAGCAATAATCATATAGTGTTAAGTATGGCCAAACATTATCAATCATCATTTGACACCAATGGTAACTATTGCCAACAATGGCCAAACATGGTTAAACATAGCTAACCAAAGTCATCCATAGTAAACAAAATTAATTAGATTTATCCAAAGTGAACTTAAAAGTCAAAACAGGTTCATTAAAGTAAACCATGGTAGATGAATGCATAGAAGTAGTGGCATGGTTGAGTTGGTATGAGCTAAAGGCCATTGTGAGTGATGTGGATTAGATTAATTATATGAATATAGAAACTTGGATAAGGATGATGTTATGATCAATAGAAAGTAAAATTTATTTGGTCATAGGAGATGGTGGTAACGTTTGGTTATGCAAGTAATGATAAGGATTAGGTGGGTTGAAGTTCACTTTAGGATGAAGTGAAATAAGGGTTCATTGTATGAATCTCTGCAAGAATCACATTAGTTGCTAAAATATTTTGTCATATTTGAGTTTGTATATGTCCAAATCAATGATGAGGTTAATATTGATGTTTGAAGGATTCCATTTAAATGTTATTGTTACTAACCTTACGGTGACAAATTAATTTAATTTACATAATATATATGAATTAAGCCTTAAATTAATGAAAGGTGACGTCATTTTCATGAATATTCTTCATGAATATAAAGTAAGAGGTGAAAAAGATACCTTCATAATGTAGAAATATAAAAAATGATGATTAGTGATACATTATGTCATATCATTCTATAAATTGCAAAATATTTACCATAATGTTATTTTTTGTTGGTTTTGTGGGACTTTGTAAAAGATCCTTGAAGGTAATCTATAAATCATTGTCGAATTTGACACAATGTTATAGGCATGATAAAAACATAAATGTTGAATTATTTTATCTATATCATAGAAATAGAAGAGAATTTGGAGTGCAATACTCCTACTAAAATGACGTTAAGTAAGATGACGAAATAGAAGAGAATTTGGAGTGCAATGCTCTTACTAAAATGACATTAAGTAAGATGAGAAAGGGTTTGATGAGTGCAATGCTCAAATTCAGTGAGTTATACTCTATTTAGAAATACTTAATGCTATGATTAAGCTAGAAGCAAATACTGCATGTTAAGGATGACCTTAGGATTACCTTTAACAACTTAGTAATTGGACAATAAGTTGCTTGAGTATGAACTTTTCATTTTGTGGAGATGGAAATCATACCAAGGGTTTTATGCATTATGGAGCCTATGGTGTTATGAGGTGTGTTATGTTATATAAACATATAAAATATAAATATAGAATGTGGGCATGAGATGCTAGTATGTGTGTGGATGAGAATGAATAGAGAATTCTTTGTGGAATGACTATAACCTTGGGTGATTTATTCTTTATAAGACGGTCGTATGAATTGTTTATAGTTTTATGTAAATATATGCATATTCAAGAAATGATGTTCTACCATTACCTTTGTGAATGTGGGTAACTGGTTTATATAGGATGGCTTAATATGGTTGCACCTAAAACTATGTTGTATTAATGACTAAGAATGATTGTTGGATCATGTAATAAATGCATAAGAAGATTGTTCATATGATATGTGTACATGTAGAGTGTATGTAACTATTGATTGTTTATAATCCTATATATAAAAAGTTAAATGATATGATGGAACAATAATCAAGGATGTTATAAGATTAAAGTAATAACATTATGATAACCAAGGCTGTGTAAATTATATACTTATATCATAATATGTTAGGATATGGTAATTGTGTATGTGCTTTTGATCCAACATGTTATGTGGATCGTCTTACTGAAATGTCTTGATCCCTTGGAGGTATTGCGACATAACAATTATGTTTTTTCGTATTTGGCATGAGTAGAGATGCATGGATATAGATGTATGGTAGGAATTGATGATGATGATATTTCCTTGTGGTGATCAATTATTTTGAATTATTAAAATGTTAGGAACTAAAGAGACAACATGGAGCCAATTGCATAACCTAACTGACATTATGGGATGTTTGAGATTGAGTCCGTCTCATTACATGAGACAAGTAAATAACTCTTTATATTTGTATTTAAGAAAATTCAGGCCAAGTTTAATGCAAGAGGGGAACTATGTAGTGTCCCATCTTGGATGGTCTAGTCTATGAATCCTACAGTTTTGATTTTGGAGGGATTTATATATATGGATTGTGTATGAAAAATAGGTGGAATCTTCTAGGAGATACTAGATGATTCCCTCAAGGTATTCAAGATATTAGTTGGGTGGTGGAATTGTAATGGGATATTTTTTATTTTCTAGTCTCTATTTACTATTCACTATATAAAAAAATCAATTACATGTATATCAGGAACACAATGTGAACATATCATGCACATGATATGAACATATTGCGCAAGTGATGTGAATATGTCATTCACTTGATTTACAACACTTGACATTGTGAAAACACAAAATTTGAAATTAAACACAACATGCATGCATTATCTAACACTTTAAACACTCCTACTCACCTAATGACATGCCACCTCCTATCTTAATGTTCCTCTATGGATTTAGCATCAGAGTAAACAAGGTTGTCCTATGGAGCTAGCATAAACATTGCCAATTTGAAACGTTTTCTCTTTTCTCAATATGTCCATGTTTCAAGGTCCACTACAGTATGTTACAGTCAATCATGGATGATGAAATTGCAGATGTAGATAGAACCCTTTTTACATATTACAAATATGTAATTTTTAAGAAATTAAAATATTATTTTTGTGATGTAACTCCTTAACAAAAAAAACATCATTTTGGTGTTTTAGTAAAAAAAAATCATTTCTCAACCATTTTATAAAAAATTTATATGTTGCACTACTAGACACCTACCTCTAGATGCTATAAACAATCCAAGCCTTCATGATTACAGTAAGACCTTCAAAATTTACACTAACATTTGGTGATTCAAGGTATGCTAACATAGATAATTATAAAAAAAAAATGTGCTAATTTTATTTTCAAAAAATAACATTGAACTAGTACTAGTTATCTACATGTTTACAAGTTTTCGTATATTGATTCCATCATCTAGGCCCTCAAAGGGTGATCTCAGAAGAACATATACCTTATAATTTTACATTGAACTAGTACTACTTATCTACATGTTTACAAGTTTTTGTATATTGATTCCATCATTTAGGCCCTCAAAGGGTACACTAAGAAGGACATATACCTTATAATTTGACATAAAAAAAATAAAATGTCAATAATAGAAAAAGTCATAAATGAGCTAGTTATGAGAATTTTCAATAAATAAAAGTATATTCATAAAGGTGTTTTGATTTCCAACATTTCATATTTTTTTACTGAAAGCAAGATTGATTATATAGATTTCTTAAAATAGCCATAAAAGATGAGGGATGTTTGTGTTTTAATTTTTATTTTTTGTTGCATCTAAGACACCAAAATTGACTATCATTAGATTGCACTCATCTTAATTTGAATCTAAATGATCATTTAATGAAAAAGATAATTAACAATGAAATTAAAATAACACATTCTAAATTGTCAACCTTCAAAACTTGAAATATTAAATATTTGTTATTATTAATTAATAATTATCATTTAAATTTTATATTAATATTTAGAAAATGTTTCATAAACAAACTTCATGAAAATAATCACATCTTTATACATAGATTTTACAATGAAATCACTATTTTATACATATCTATTTTGGTAAAAATAAAATATTTATAAATAAATTTTAAAGAATCCAAAATTTTAAATTCAAATTACGTAAATAGATTTAATAATTCATCTTTTAAATGTTTGGTAAACTTAAATTAAAAATTTAAATTTACATTTAATTTATTTAATTTTAAAATATTGATTATTTTTAATATTATCTGAGAAATTGTTATAGCCATGAAGGGTAGTTCATTCAAATCCAACTCCCTAGGTCATTTTGGGTTAGGCTTCCAAAACTAAAGCAAAGTTTACTCAGATATTTGAAAAAATTTCCTTCACTTACATTATTTTATATATATATTTATTTAAAAAAATAGATAAATAAAAATTAATAAACAAATTTTTTTAAGAAATATTTGTTTCATATTATACATTATAATATTTATATAAAATTTAGTAAAACATATCGATAATCAAGGAGGAGAAAAATTAGTGCATTATAAAATTCATTGTAGATGATGCCGATCTTCAAACTTCCACTTTGAATTTCTGCAACTCCTCATTGAAAATAAAATAATGGGCATCATTCGTGACATTGTCAAAGAGTTCAAGATGGCCTATAATTAGCTGAATGACATATAGTTGCCAATGTTTCGAACTTGGAGTTTGACGTCTGGGATGAAATAGGAGTTTGGGATACAAAGGTAGTCCTGGAAACATTTTTTATCAAATTTTGGAAGTATCCGCTTTGAAGTATTATTTTTATTGACCGATTATCTGGTCTCAATCCTTACAAAATTTAATAGGTTGAATAAACTCAGGTGACAATCATATCCTTAAGTTTCCATTGGATGCAAATTGGACAAAAGTGTTTTTTGGTGTTTTTCCATATCCAAAGAATGTATCTATATCTTCATCCGATCTAAGTGTGATAAAGTCAAGCTTGAATACCTTAGTTCTTCATCAATGTGAGCTGAATTTAACCCCATACCTTTTTGGGAGAGTATACTAATTCCAGTTGTTGAAGTTCCTAGGAGGAATTACAGTTGTACCAAAACAGAGTGGTTTTCCTTTACAACAGATGGTGCTTTTTCAAATTGACATTAAATTACTCTATTTTTCAAGTTGATCAAAGTCTAGATGAATTGAAGGACCAATTGAAGCTTGGTTTAGATGTCATATCCTCCGAGGTTCACTATCGAATTTTTCCATATAGATTAAATTGTTTCTGAATTGGTCACTTATGTGTGTCAGAATTCTTAACTCAATGTTTTGACTTTATAGAATGAAAGGTATCTGATAACAATTGTCATGTATAATTGTGACTGTGATTACAGAATCTATTTTTTCAGTTGACAAATTCACGTAGTTAGACAATCAGCTAGTGTGCAATTAAAGAAAACACCGAAAAGCAAGTAGTCGAGAAATACCGAAAAAGCAAAGTAAAGTGGAACAGCGTATAGAAACGGTTACTGTGGAATCGTTGATTTAAAGAAAACACCGAAAATGCCAGCGGTTTGGGAAAACAGCTAAAAAGCAGAGCCGTTGGACAGTGAGTGGCTAGAAATCGATAAATCAAGGTGAAATTATTTGGCCAATGTAAATGTGACGGTGGAGAGAGTGCTCTCTAACGGTGGAGGGATGTCTCATTAGTGCATTCTAATGGATGGAATTATGTTAATGTCATCGATGCTGTTAAAGATGTATGGATTTTTAGGCCATAATACAGTCATACAACGTACAGGACACCAGCCGAGGCTCGGCCCCTTGACCTCCAGAAGTCTTGCACAGAGTGTATTCACGATGGCCGCACCGTGGGGAAGTACCGTGTACCATCGACATGTTGCAAACTATGGCAGACTATGGGCCGTCGATTGTGATGGGGCTCTACAGAACATAAAATGCATCTGTGAGAGGGAGAAGTCTTGGAGGCAGTAACGTCAGGCTTACTTGAATTTGAACAATTGATCGTTATCAGGATAATGTATTGGATGTTTTCGTAAACCCTACTCTGGCGGACTCCACAACACACTCATGGCGGCCATGTTGTGAGGGAGGAGCGTGGTGGTCGGGTCCCTTCACTGTGGGAGGTTTCGGAGAATAAGGGACGAAGATGGCATCCCAGTATGAGAGGCCATCAAATTCCAATTCCTAAAGAACTTCCTCTTCCTCCTCCGCACTAAATATGTATCTATCCGGACAACCTCTACTGATGAGAATACTGATTATCTTATCTTTTGTATTAAAACTGAGCAGAGCAGGACAGAGAAGATTGTTGTTTCTGCTACAGAGCCTATGAGAGAGACTGATGGGTTCTTAATCTTGAATTGAGCTTTAGTCACATAATTGATTTTTTTTTCTTCTATTTCTTTTATTGCATTTTTGGGTATTTTAATGGTTATTTCTGTGTTGAATTAAGACTCATAACATGGCCATGCTTTTCTTCTTTTGCTGCTAACGTGCTCTGTTTTGAAATTTTTTAAAGATATTTTTTACTGTTTTCATCTGGTTTCTTCTTGGAAATGAGATGATAATTTGCTCGGTTAAATCCTATAGTCCTGGCTGATGCGAGTGCGTGGAAGAGGTATACAAGGTAATTGTTCGTTCTTATTCTAACTGCAGCTGCATTTTGTGCATTTTGTGTGTAGGTAGAAAGGTTGTGGACGCTGCTGAAGATTTTGAACTAAACTCTGGAGGATTCTCATTTGAGGTAATTCTCATGTATTCAGTACTAAGCCGTACGCTTTAGAAACATAAAGAAAATAGATTCCAGGAGCACTAGTTTATCTGATTTTCCCCTTCAATGGATTTTAATTGGCAAGATTTTTAACTCGCAATAGGTTTAGCGGTTTTCATTTCAGTGTGTCTTCCGCTTTACATTTTGTTTTGCGATTAAAGGGTTACACTTATCGTTCGGGCGTTCATTTGGTTAATTCAAACTTAAATACCTGTGCTATTTTTATAATGTATTTTTTAAAGTATTATAGAAAATTATCTAGCATTTCCATACTTTAAAGAATATGTTAATAAAATATTTCTGTCGTAGTTGGCAGCTCGGTATACTCACTTATGGATTTTTCTTCATAGCTTTTCTTTATTTTTTAGTTTTATATAATACTTATTATTGATTTATATATTATTATAATATATATATATAAATGGCTTACGTCATAAAAAAATTATTTTTCTATGACATTATATTTTGAAGTGTTAGTGATCTTTCAAATTAATATACTTTCCATATTGCTTTTACTTTGTATTTAATTTATGTTAAGAATATATTTTATTTCATTTTTAACCTATATATTATAAACTTATATTAATTATTGTGTTTTATTTATTTTATGTTTTTTTTCACTAATTATGTGTTTAATTTATTGTTAAATATGTTACCATATATATATATATATAATTGGTTGATATATTTAATTTGATTATTTAAATTTTATGTTTTTTGTTTCTTTATTTAGAGGGATATTTTCACTAAACTAATAGAAATTGATTTGATTATTTGATTTTTAATATATGTTTTGAGTGTTAATTATTATATACATTTACATCTATTATTGTTTTCCCTATTTTAATGATTATTTCTATTATATACATTTACTTATATTATTGTTTTCCCTATTTTAATGATTATTTCTCTATTAAATTAAGAGTCATAGCATGGCCGTGGTTATTTCTCTGAATAGTTTTAGGTACCAAAGGGATACAATAATGAAGTAAACCCATGAGAAGGAAGGCCATCCAAAATAATATTTCTTATTATTTAGCGATTTATATTAAAACGTCAATTAGGGATTTACTTGGGTGAACTTTAGCCAGAAAACCATGTCCCTAACAACCTTACTTTCCAACCAGTCAGAGCACCGTTGTGGAGTTGAAGGTTATAATTACCAAAAGATATTGGAACTGGCTTGCTCTTGGATAGTAAAATAAGTTCATAAAACAAAATCAGTTTATTGTTGTCTAACTCATGAATTATGTTTTTCATACTCTCATACGTAAAACTTTAAATATTTTCTTATTTCTGTTTGAAGGAAAAGAAATTTTAATTTTCACTAGTATATGCATCTTTTTAGTTTTCCTTTTTTTAAATTATATTTTCGTTTTTTTCTTTTCCGTTTGCCAGTTTACATTTTGATTTTTTTCTTTATTTGGTTCACGATCACATTATATAACTGTGTCTTTATATTGGATTTCAATGATAAATATATACTTATATTTAATACGAGTTAGAGGGTAAAGTTGTAAGAAACACTTCTAGAATCATTTCGTATTCATTTGGTTAACTTAAATTTTAATATTTATACCAATTTTTATACTGTAAAAAAACTATGCCATGTTAACCCTAAAAAATTCTTACGAGATGGGTACTCTGGTAGACTCATTTATAACTTGTTTTTTTTTTATTTATCTTCATTTTATTTTCCGTTATTTTATATCATACTTATTATCAATATAGATATATTATGTATGGTATTATAAAATGTTTTTTATGCTGGCTTATTATTGATATAGATGTATTATTTGTTAATTATATTTTTTTAATTATTGTTTATAATTATATTTTTTTAATTATTGTTTATAATTTTTTTTTTTTGTTATACTATTATTTACATAATATTAGTTAAATTTTAGTTATTGATTTTTATATGTTTATATGTTTTGTATATGATTTATTATTTTTTTTATTTGTATTGATGCATTTAACATGTTTATATTTTTTGTGATTGAGGAGGAGAGGAAGGGGGAGGGGGGCGAGGACAAGCGGGGGGAGGTAGAGCAAGACGGGGGGGGTAGGGGGATGGAGAGGAGGGGAGGTGAGGGTAGATAAGGGAAGGTGGGGGAGAGGAAGGGGAGATCGGTGGGAGAGGAGGGGGAAGGGGAGGAGGAAAGGGAGGAGTAGGAGGAGGGGTGGGTGGAGGAGGAGGTGAGTGGGGTTGGATGGGGAGGAGAAAGGGGAGGGGGCGAGGGAGTAATAGTGGGAGATGGGGGCGGGGGAGGAGGATGTAGGGGAGGTAGAGCAGGAGGGGGGTAGGGGGTTGGAGAGGAGGGGAGGTGGGGGTAGAGAAGGGAAGGTGGGGGAGATCCCAGGGAGAGAGGAGGTGGGAGAGGAGGGGAAAGAGGAGGAGGTGGAGGTGGGGGTGGAGGAGGAGGTTGTGGGGAAGGAACAGTGGGAGACAAGAGAGGAGGAGGAGGAGAGGGGGTGCGGAGGAGGTGGAGGCAGGGGAAGACGAGGAGGAGGAGGAGGGGAAGGCATGTGAGGAGGAGAAGGAGGAGGAGAATATGAATGCAGGGCTAGAAGAGGAGGCAAGGGAGGAAGAGGAGAAGGTGTGGGGGAGGAAGAGTGGGAGACAAGGGAGGAGGAGGAGTAGGAGGTGGGGGTGGCATAACAAGAGGGGAGTAGGGGGGGGATGAGGAGGGGTAGTATTAGGAGAAGGTGGAGGGGGACGGGGCAGTAAGAGGAGATGCGGAGGGGGAGGTGAGGGAGAGAAATATGAGAGGTGAAAGACAAGGAGGGGGAGGAGGAGGGTAAGGAGGAGGAGGAGTGGGGGATCTGAAGGAGCAGTGATGGAGGAGGGGGATTAGGTGGAGGAAGAGAAGGGGAGGTGGGGGAGAGGAAGGGGATATTTGGGGGAGAGGAGGAAGGAGAGGAGTTGGAGGAAGGAGAGGAGAGGGGGGAGGGTGAGGCATAAGAGGTCGGAGAAGGGGAAGGCCAATGGGGAGGATAGGGAGGATGAAGGTAGGGAGGGGTGAGATGGGTGGATGGGGGAGGGGGAGGAAGAGTAGGAGGAGGAGGGTGGAGGCAGAGGTGGATTCAAAGTGGGAGAGAGGGAGGAGACAAAGTGGGGTGAGGTGGTGTAGGGGAAGGAGGGGGCAAAGGAGGATCAAGGCGGGCAATTTCAAATGATGAGGGGGAGGAGTAGGGGAGGCAGAGGTAGTAGAGGTGGTGAAAAAAGTGTCATAGGAGGGAGTGAAGGCTGTGATATATGTGCTAAGGGAGGAGGCCAAGGAGGAGGAGCAAGATTAGGAGGGGGAGGAGGAGGGGAAAAGCAGGAGAGGTTGAGGAGAAGGAGGATGAGTGGGAGGAGGAATTGAGGGGAGGATGAGGTAGAGGTGATGGAGGGGATGTAGGAGGAGGAGGAGAAGTAAAGTAGAAGGAGGAGGTGGTGAAGGAAAGGGAGGAGGAAGAGGACGATGATTTGTGGGGGAGGAGGAGGAAAGGGAGGAAGTGGAGGTGGAGGGGGAGGACGAGGAGGAGGAGGAGGAGAGGGGAAATGAGAAGGAGGATAAGGAGGAAAGGGAGGAGGTAGCGGAGGATGAGGAGGAATAGGTGGAGGTGGAGGTAGGAGAGGAGGAGTATGAGGATGAGGAGGAGGAGAGGAGGTAGGGGATCAGGAGCAGCCTAAGGAAGAAGAGGGAGGGGAGGGGTAGGGTGAAAGGAGAGGAGGAAAGCAAGTGGGGATGTGTAGGGGGAGGTAGATGAGGGGCATAGGAGGTTTATATGAGATGGTAGGGAGGAGGAGACGGAGGAGGAGGAGGAGGAGGAGAGGAAGAGGAGCAGTTAGAGGTGAAGGTGGAGGAGAAGGGGCAGAGAGGGAGGAAGGTGAGCGGGAGGAGGGTGAAGGGGAGGAAGGGAGGTAGAGGATGCATAGATTAAGGAGGAGGGTGGAGGATGTGAGCGAAGTTGGGGATGTAGGTGGAGGCCTAAGGGGATAATGAGGAGGTGGAGGGGAGGAGGAGGAGGAGGAGGCAGAGGAGGGTGAGGAGGAAGGGGAGAGGTTGAGGAGAGGTGGAGAATGAGGGGGTATAAGGGGGGTTAGAGAAGGGGATATTTGGGGGAGAAGAGGAGGGGAAGGAGGCAAAGGGGGATCACTATGGGTTGGAGGAGGGAAAGGAGAGGGACAAGTGGGAGGGATAGGAGGAGGACGAAGCGCGAGGTCAAGGTGGAGGAGAGGGAGGAGGAGGGTGGGGAGAGTTGGGATGGGTGGAGGGAGGAGGGGGAGGGAAAGGAGGAGGAGGAGGGGGGGAGGTGGAGGTGGAGGTGGATTCAGAGGGAGAGAGAGAGAATATGGAGGGGGTTGAGGTGGTACAGAGGAGGGAGGGGAAGTGAGGAGGAGTGGCAAGAAGAGGAGGAGGATAAGGAGGTGATGGAGTAGGTAGGGGATGATGAGGAGGAAGAGGTGGAGGTGGAGGCAGGGAAGGAGGGAGAGGAGGAGGAGAAGGAGGAGGAGGATAGGAGGTAGGGTAGAAGGAGGAGTTGGAGGAAGAGGAGGTATGGGAGGGGTAGGGGAAAGGGGAGGAGGATGTAGGTGGGGGGGAGGGTGGGATGTGGAGGGAGAGGTAGTAGATGTGTAGAGGAGGTAGTGGTGAGGTAGAGAAGGAGGAGGAGTTATTGGAGGTAGGAAAGGGGGAAGAGGAGTAGGAAGAGGTGAAGGTAGATGAGTAGAGGTGGTGGAGGAGAGTTGGAGGGTGAGTAAGAAAATGGCGAGGCTCATGAGGCATGGATGAAGGAGGAGGCAAGTGGAGTAGGTGAGCGGGGACAAGGACAGAGGGGGAGACATAAGGGGATCAAGAGGAGTGTGGGGGGAGTAGCAAGGAAGATTATGATGAGGAGGGGAGGGGGAATATAGGTCAGGGAGGATAGGTGGACTAAGAGGAGTAGGAAGGGTAGGATGGCATAGCTATAAGAGGATGGGGAGGAGGTAGTAGAGCCAATAGAGGAAATGTAGGAGGAGGAAAAGGAGGAGAAGGAGGAGGGGGAGGAGGAAAGTGAGGGGGGGAAGGGGAAAATGAGGAGGTGGTCGAGGATTTGGAGGAGGATGATAAAAGGGAGTAGGAGGAGGACCAATGGGAGGAGGATGTTAGGATGGAGAGGAGGTAGAAGAAGGGGAGGAGGAGGAGGGAGAGGAAGAGGGAAGGGAAAGAATTAGGAGTATAGGGGGAGGTGGAGGGTGGTGATGGGGGTGGGGATGTGTAGGAGTGGGGGAAGGGGAGGAGATGGGGGAGGAGGAGGAGGAGGTTTAGTTGGGGGAGGGGGGATTAAGAGGAGGAGGAGGACAATGAGGTGGGGGAGGACGAGGAGGACAACGAGGTGGGGGAGGAGAAGGAGGTTTAGGAGCAGGGGGAAGAGGAGGTGGAGGAGGTAAGGGAAGAGGGGGAGGAGTAGGAGGAGGAGGGGGGGAGTGGGATGAGGAGGGGGTGTGACAGGAGCAAGGAGGAGGACAAGGAAGAGAAGGGGAAGGTGGAGGAGAAGGTGGAGAGATGGTGGTGGGGGGAGGAGTAGGAGGAAGTGGTGGAGGTGGTGGGGGGGTCGAGGAGTTTGAGGAGGAGCACGACATGGAGGATGAGAAAAGAAGCAATTAAGAAGGAGGAGGAAGAGGAGGTGGAGGGTGAGTAGGTGAGGTTGGGGGAGGGGGAGGAGGTAGGGGGTAGGGGGTGCAGATGATGGCAGAATAGGTGGGATGGAGGATGCGGGAATGACATGGAGGAGGAGGAGAGTTAGGTGGGTTATGGAGAGGAGAAGGACAGGCATAGGAGTAGGAAGAGGGGGACAAGTTGTAGGTTAATGATGATAGGTGGATAAGAAGAGGAGGAAGGGGATGAGGGGTAGAGGGGAGGAAAGGGAGGAGGTGGATGTGGGGTGGAGGAGGAGGAGGATGTGAGGGGGGAGGAGGAGGGGGGTGAGGGACAAGGAGTAGGAGGATACAGAGGAAAGGGAGAAGGGAAGGGAGGTGGAAGAGGATGAGGGGGAGGAAGAGGTGGAGGTGGAGGTAGGGGAGGCATGATAGGAGTATGAGGATGAGGAGCAAGAGGAGAGAAGGTAGGGTATCTGGAGGAGCTTGAGGAAGAAGAGGTAGGGTAGGGCAAGTGGAAAAGGAGGAAGGAAGCAAGCAAGGGGGAAGGTGGAGGGGGGAGACGAGGGGGGGGCAGAGGAGGTGTAGAGGAGATGGTGGGTAGGAGGATAGGGAGGAGGAGGTGGAGGAGAGGAAGAGGAGGAGTAGGTAGAGGTGTAGGTGAAGGAGGAGAGGTAGAGAGGTAGGAGGGGTTAAGGGGAGGTAGAGGGGTAATGGATGAAGGAGGAGGGTGGAGGAGGTGAACAGAGTCAAGGATGGAGGTGGAGGCCTAAGGAGATGAGGAGGAGGGGGGAAGGTGAAGGAGAAGTCAGGGATGAGGGGGTGTAAGGGGTGTCATAGAAGTGGAGGTGCTAGAGAGGAAGGGTATATTTAGGGGAGAAGAGGAGGGGGAGCACTATGGGTCTAAGGAGGGAGAAGAGAGGGATGAGAAGGAGGCTTAGGAGGTGAGTTAATGGGGAGGTGAAGGGGGAGGAGGAGGGTGGGGAGGGCTGGGATGGGTGCAGGGAGGAGGGGGGAGGAGAGGAGGGGGAGGGAGGGAGAGGGAGGAGATGGAGGGGGTTGAGGTGGTGTAGAGGGCAGAGGGAGAGTGGTGAGGGGGAAGAGGAGGATGAAGGGGGGTGGTTATAAAGGAAGAGGTGGATGGGGAGCGGAGGGGGAGAAGGTGGTGATGCATGTTGTGATGGAGGAGGATTAGTAGGAGGAGGGGGGAAGGTGCAGGGGGAGGTGGGGGAGGAAGAGAGGTGGAGGACAAGGAGGAGGAGGTGGGGGAGGAGGAGGAAAGGGGAGGATGGAGTAGATGTGATAGGGGGATGTAGGAGTAGGAGGAGGATTAAAGGAGGAGGAGGAGGAGGTTGAGGAAAGGGAGGAGGCAGATGTGTGGGTGAGGAGGGGGGGATTTTTGAGGTTGAGGTCATGGGGAGGATGCAGAGGAGGCAATGGAAGAGGATAAAGATAAGAGGGAGGAGGTAGGGGGGATGAGGAGAAATAGGTGGAGGTTGAGGTAGGTGAGGCAGGAGAGAAGGATGAGGAAAGGAGGTATGGGAGAAGGAAGTGTTAGAGGAAGAGGAGGTAGGATAGGAGGAGGAGTAGGTAGACTAGGGGGTAGAGGTTGAGTGGGAGGTAGAGGCAGGGTAGAGGATGTGCAGAGGAGGTGGTGGGGAAATAGAGAGGGAGGTGGAGGAGGAGTTTGATCTAGGGGAGGGTGATGAGGAGAAGAGGGAGAGGAGGTGTAGGTAGAGGTAAAGGTGAAGGAGGCGAGGAGGAGGGGGAGGATGTGGACTAGAGGGACGTGAAGGAGGGGAGACATAAGAGGTGTGGTTGAAGGAGGAGGAAAGAGGAGGAGGTGGGTGGATCTAGGGATGGAGGGGGATGCCTAAGGGGATGGAAAGGGGAGTGGGGGGAGGAGGAGGAGTAGGAGGAGGAAGAGGAGGATGTTGTGGGGAGTACTAGGAGAGGTGGAAGAGGAGCAGGGGTGGGAGTGGTAGGGGAGGAGGAGGAGAGGTAGAGGAGGAGGAGAAAGAGGAGGAGGAGAGGTGGCGGAGGAGGAGGAAGAGGAGGAGGAGGAGTAGGAGGCTAGGAGGGGATGAGGTAGAGGTAATGGAGTAGATATAGTAGGAGGATGAGGTGTAAGGGAGGAGGATGGGTATGAGCAGGAAATGGAGGAGGAGGAGGAGGGGGAGGAGGAAAGGGAGGATGAATATGTTGTCGGGAGAAGGAGGAAATGAAGGAGGTGTAGGTCGGAGCAGGAGGAGGAGGTGGAGGTAAGGGAAGAGGAGGAGGAGGAGTGGTAGTAAGCAAAGGAGGATAAGAAGGCAATGGAGGAGATAAGGGAGGATGAGGAGGAAGAGGTGGAGGTGGAGGTATGAGAGGTAGGAGAGGAGGAGGAGGAGGAGGAGGAGGAGGAGGAGAGGAGGTACGGGACAAGGAGGAGTTGGATGAATAAGGGGTAGGGGAGGGTTATGGGAAAGGGGAGGAGGAGAAAGATGTAGGTGGGGGGGAGGTTGAGGGAGATGTAGTGAAGGTGTAGAGGAGGTTGTGTTGAGGTAGAGAAGGAGGAGGAGAAGGTGTTAGGAGGTAGGGGATGGTGAGGAGGAGGAGAGGGAGGAGAGAAAGGAGGCATGGATGAAGGAGGAGGCAAGGGGGGAGGTAAGTGTAAGAGGTGAGTGGGGCCAGGGATGGAGGGGGGAGGCCCAAGGGGAGGATGAAGAGTGTGGGGGGAGTAGTAGGAGGAGGACGATGAGGAGGAGAGGGGGAGGGGAAGGTGGGGAGGGGGAGGGATAAGAGAGTTGGGGGAGGAGAGGTGGAGGATGAGGAGTAGGAAGGGGAGGAAAAGGTAGCTATGGGAGGATAAGGAGGAGGTAGTAGAGGCAATATAAGTGATGTAGGAGGACAAGGAAAGGGAGGAGAAGGAAGAGGGGGAGGAGTGAAGGGAAGGGGGAGTGGGAAGAGGAGGAGGTGATGGCGGATGGGAAGGGGTAGGATCAAAGGGAGGAGGGGGAGGAGGGGGAGGAGGGGGACTAGTGGGAGGAGGAGTGGAGGAAGTAGAGGAGGTAGAAGAAGGGGAGGTGGAGGAGGGAGAGGTAGAGGGAGGGAAAAGAATTAGGAGTATAAAGAGGGGGAGGTGGAGGATGGGTATGAGTATGAAGAGTGATAGAGGAGGATGAGGAGGATGAGGAAGGTGAGGTGGAGGGGGAGGGGGCGGTGGAGGAGGAGGGTGGGTAGGTTCAACGACGAAGGAGGGGGAAAAGAGGGAGACAAAGGGGGATGGTGGGAGTGGGGAAGGAGGACGAGGTTTAGGTGGGGGAGGGGGAGGAGGAGGATGAGGTTTAGGTGGGGGATGAGAGTAGGAGGAGGAGGAAGATGTGTGGGAGGAGGGGGAGGAGGAGGATGACAAGGAGGTGGGTGAGGAGGAGGAGGAGGAGGGGGAGGAGTAGGATGAGGAGGGGGTGTTATAGGAGTGAGAAGGAGGATGAGGGGGAGGAGGAGGAGGAGGTTTAAGTGGGGGATGGGAGCAAGAGGAGGAGGAAGAGGTGCGGGAGGAGGAGGAGGAGGCAAAGTAGGGGAGGTGGAGGACGAGAAGGAGGTGGGAGAGGAGGAGGAGGAGGAGGGGGAGGAGAAGGATGAGGAGGGAGTGTGATAGGAGTGAGGAGGAGGATGAGGGGAAGGTAGAGGAGGAGGTGGAGAAGGTGGAGAGAAGGTGTGGGGGGCGAGGGGGAGAAGCCAAGGGAAGAGTGGGAGGAGGAGGTGGGGGTGGGAGAGTTCAAGGAGTTCATGGAGGACGAGGACATGGAGAAAGAGGAGGTGGAGGGTGAGTAGGAGAGGGTGAGGAGGAGAGGGAGGTGGGGGATGGAGAGGAGGAGGAGAGACAAAAGAGTAGGAAGAGGGGGGTAAGGTGTAGGTTAAGGAGGACGGGTGGAGGATAAGAGGATGAAGGGGAGGAGGAGGAGGGGTGGGTGAAGGAGGCAGGGAGGGCTAAGAGTTAAGCAGGAGGTAGAGGGGGAAGGGGTGGAAGGGGGAGGGAGAGGATATGGTGTAGAGGTAGGGGAGGGGGAGGGGAATAGGGGAAGAAGAGGTGAGGAGGACGTAAAGGAGGAGGAAAAGGGGTGCAAGGGATGGAATAGATGGAGTGGGAGGAAGTGGTTGAGTGGTAGGAAAGGGGAAGGAGGGTGGATATTGTGAGGGTAGAGGAAGATGAGGAGGGGTGGAGGTAAAAGTGGAGGAGAACTAGGGCATAGAAATAGAGGCGGGGGGAGGAGAAGTTGGTGGGAAGAGGTGGTGGTTGAATATGGGGAGGAGGCAAAGGAGAAAGGGTAGGAGGAGGAGGGTGGGGAGGCAAACCAGGAGTAGCGAGATATGGAAAGGGGGGAAGATGAGGAGGAGGAGGAGGAGGAGGGGGAGGTGTAGGTAGATGAGGAGGATGAGGGGATTGGCACATGGAGATGAGGGGGCATAGGATGTAAAGGAAGTTGAGGTGGAGGAGGATAAAGAGGGGGGGATGATGAGATAGAGGGGGGGAGGGGAGGGAAATGAGAAGTTAGAGGGGGAGGAGGATGATAAGGAGGGGGAGGAGGAGGATAAGGAGGGGGATGAGGTTATGCATATCTTCCCAAGGTCTCTCACTACCACACATGGCCTCCATAATAGCTTCATCAGAAGGCAAAGTATCATCAAGGCAATCGTGTGAACAAGATGAGTTGGCTGCCCAAACTGGCAGCATAATAAGATCTTCCTCAATTGTCTGAGAAGAAGAGAGAGCCGACTCTGCAATGGCTTGTAGAATATGGTGGTAAGAAAACTCAGCTACAGACAGTGGCATAGACATCCCATTATGCGTAATGTTTCCAGACGTGGAACTCATGGACGGTAAAGTCCATGGATCATCAAAATAGGAAGTCTTGAATGACATATTATGTGAAGGAGGAGACGCATCGTCGGTAATGGTTCCAATAAAATTCACAGTTGTGAAAAAATCATAAGTTCCAATCAATGAAGGGTACATGCCAACACCCATGTTCCTAGTTTCCAGTTGAGAATGAGTAACCTGTTGTTGCAGCAACATCCCCCCCAAATGTTTTGTACATATTGGGGCCCCTCCTTTTATTTTTTCTAGAAAGACTGCCTTAAGAGGTTAGTTCTCCTTTTTTACTTTGCTTTCAACTGAAGATCCTACTTTGAAAATTTCAAGTTTTTCTTCTAAGGATAAAATTTATGAAATTCTCCTGAAGTTGCGGAATCATTTGAGAAAGCCTTCCGAAACGGCGGAAGTATTCAAGTTTGTCTCCCAAAATCCCGGAGAGTTTTCCTCTTGAAATTGTGGAACCATTCAGGTTTCCCTTCTGAAACTGCGGGAGCCATTCGCATAAGCCTCCCGAAACGCCATGAAAAGACTTAGAAATTATTTCTCAAAACTGCAGAAGCTATTTGGGAAAGCCTCTCGAAACGATGGAAGAATTCAAGAAGGCCCCTCGAAACTGCGGGAGTCATTCGCATAATCTTCCGTGAAGCCACCGAAGGACTTAGTGTCTTTCCTCTCGAAGTTGTGGAAGCTATTTGCGAAAGCCTTCCGAAATAGCGGAATCGTTCACGCTACTCTCCCAAAAAGCCAAGGAAAGACTTAGATTTTTATTCAAGTTGCGGAAGCCATTCGCCAATCCTTTCCTAAACGACAGAACCTTTTAGGTTTCCCTTCCGAAACAGCGGAAGCGTTCGACTTCTTTTCTCGGGAGCCATTCAGGAAAGCCTCCCGAAACGGCAGGAACCTTCGCAAAATTGTTCCACAATTGTGGAAGCAATTGTCATATCTCCGTCGAATTTGCGGAAAGAATTCAAATGTTCTCTCGAAACTGTGGGACGACTCAGCGAAACCGCTCGCGACAAGTTTCCAAAGGTTGCATTTCGGAAGGATTCACCAATCTCTTCCGAAATGCCGAGGCAGTTCGCCATAACGTTCCGCAATTACAGGTGAAACTCGTAAGTTCACCCCACAAATGACGGTAGCGCACAAATGCCGAGACGGCTTGAAATGATCGCTCCGTACAAAATTTAAAACCCCATTTTAATGGCACCACCAACCGGTTTAATGCCGCACGTGTCTAACCTTTTAAAAGGACGATGGGGGGTTTGGTTGGTCACATTGTTAGTTTTTATTCAAACAAATGCTGTTGAGAAGACCGCGCTGGACTGCTCCAGCTCAGCTTGTCCACAACCGTATCCACCTCACTCAGCCACTATCTCATTGCCATGTAGGTTTTTTAACCGCTATTTTTGTCTCATCTCCATGTCAAGTTACCTTTGGGTTTTTTTTTTTTTCCGTCCATAACGTGGCCGATAGACATTTGTTGCATACGTCGTTATTTTAGTTTTTAAGGCTGCTAAGGCCCCTTTGGTTTCTCGTTCATACCAGCTAAAAGCCGTAACTGTGACCACCCAAGTTTTTCACCGACCACATTCCAGGCGTCGTCACCCTCATTCAAAAATTGAGCCGGCCACATAACGTCTCATAAATATTATTAATAACAGTAGTGGTCAGCTGAACCCCTCACCTTGTGATAAATGTGGAAAGCGGTCCCTTGTTTCGTCATAAGATTGTTTCAATCCAAGCTCACCCACCATTGACCATTAGAATTGCAACAATGAAGGATACCGTCTCTCCTAGGGCTAGATGGGAAGCAGGTTGTTTTCACGTCGTATGCTTATCCTTTCAGAAACATTCCAAACTTTGTCTCCTTAAGATAATCAAGTCTCAGAACTATATTTCTTGTTTGGAGTGGTTTATTTTGCTTCCCCAACATGCAGCTTCATAATTTGTCTATATCTCTCATTAGCATTTGAATTGGTCCTTCTCTTTGTTAAAATCTCATAACAGGTTGAACATTTTTTTATAATGACTTGTATTTGGTTGCTAGCAGGGATAAGCCAGGATGCCAAAAGGTGGTAGAAAGAAAGCTAAAGTGATGGAACCAGAGCCAGTACCACTTAGGACTGAAACTATGTTCCAAGATACTAAGTGTACCACTGGCATTCCTCCTGAAGTCCGTTGGGGTGATATTTACAGGATGATCAGGGACCAGGATATCCCAGATGCATTATTGGAAGAAGAACAGATCTACCGCAATTTCCGAACTTCAGGCATAGCTAGGGCTTCTACCCGCCCTGAATTGTTCCCATGTTCTGAAGTGATCGGGTGGATACTGGAACATGCTAACGTGGAGACAAGAGTATTACATGACAGCAAGGGAGAGGCCATCGCCTCATTCCACCCAGCTATATGGCTGCAGCCTATAAATTCTCACGTCCCTAGCAAGCTCTGAGTGATGCATGGTTGGGCCAGATGAACAATATTGAGATGGCCAAAAAATTATTGGTCACAGGAAAGCACTTAAGAAAGAAAGGTAATGATGAATACGATGTTCAGAACCTAAGACCTCCTTTTAGGTTAATCGCCCCGATTCTATGCAGAATTTTCGGCATGCCCGATGGCACTGTATACAGGATACAGTGGGCTCCCATCATACACTTCGTAGCATTCAAAGGGACTGTGTTTGACTGGGCTACTATCCTTTCGGATAGTTTGGAATCCACAGTGGCTGCTGCAAGAGAAGGTCTGGCCTTAAAAAAGTCAAAATTTTACATGTCTTCCTATCTCATTGACTATGTTTTGGCCAAGCTATCTTTTCCCAGCTTAGGTTGCACATGGGATAAAGCTAACACCCTAGTCTACACTGCTTACAAGATAATGTGGGCTCAAAATTATAGATCTAGCTATAAGCTCATCTGTGAGGAGTTCATCATGCCTCTATATGAGTAGATATTCAGGGAAGATCCCAACTGTCTGTCAGAAAATGCCATGGAGATCCTGGAAAACTATGGAGATTTTTATTTCTCAAAGCAGGGCACCTACATCAGAATGTTTGGAGGGACCAAAGCACCATACATTTTTCCAAAGTATGCTACTGACTATGTAGTCCTCAAGGAAGCAGTGAGACAAATTTTCCTTGATGGAATCGGAGTAGTGCTTAACAAGTAACATAAGGCTTCTTTCCCTCCTTTACCCTTCTGCATAGGAGCCTACAAGTTCTCAGGGGTTGCATCAGCTAAGGAATTTGTTCAAGAGCTGAAAGCTTTCCACTTCGGTGAAGTAATTTTCCACAGAAATGATAGGCGGGGAAAAGTTGCCGAGCATTGCCAATAAATTTATGCTAATTTTGAATACGCTCATTATTATGATGTCGAGGAAGAGGCATTCAGAGGCATCAGCAACATGACTGAGCTGCAGATTTGTCGCTAAGGCAGTGGAGCAAGCTCTAGCTCTACCTCAGCCCGAAAAGCCAGCCTACAGAAAGAGGGAGAAGTAGCTGATGCCCGAGCCCAAGAACAAAAAAGGTTAAAAGAGGAAGTAAGGTTGCAGCAAGAGGCTAAAGTTACAAGATTACAGCAAGAAGCTGAAGTGGCAAGATTGCAGCAAGAAGCAAAAAATGAAAGATTGTAGCAAGAAGCAGAAAATCAAAGGCTGCAGAGAGAAGTTGAAGATTCAAAGTAGATGGAAGAAAATGAAAATTAGCGGCAAGCTGAAGAAGAAGAGAGAAGGCAACAAGCTGAAGTGGGGCAAAAGACGGAAGAAGAACTCAAGACAGTTGAAGATGCCTAGGCAGGTGGCTCCGGCACTCAGGATATGGAGATAGACATATATGAAGCAGGTGTCTCCGACACCCAAAATGTGGAGGCGGACACAGCGCAAGCAGGTGTCTCTGGTACCCAAAATGTGGGAACAGATTCAGCTCAAGTAATCAAGACCCCACCCGCAAAAGCAGAAATAAATATAATAGATCTCCCAATCGTCCCTTACACTCCATCAGAAGAGCATACGGTGTCTCGATGGGATGAATTTGTGTATGATAAGAAGAGAAAGGCAGTGGTCCTAAAATCGGAAGAGAGCATAAAGAGACTCTTCCAAGAAGATATTGTTACCCGGCAGGAGACCACAGTAATGCAAAATACAAATAAGGCTCCCTTAGCTATGGCATCTACCGCTGTAGAAGCACCAAAAGCAACGTAGGACAATGTGGCGGATATAGTTAGAAAAGTTGAGTCGACAAAGAGGAGAGCTCACATGTTACAACATACTGTGGCTAATGAGCAAGCTTACAGGGATCTTGTAGTGAATAGGTATAATCGCCTGTCTATTGAGCATAAGGAATTGTCAGACAAGTATAACTTTTTAGAAGAAGAAAAGGAGCACCTGGCGGTCCAGATGATGGTTTTAGAAGCAGAAAAGAATGATGCAGAAGCTAGAGTGTCCCATCTAGAAGCAGATAAGCAGGTATTGGTTGAGCAATTAGAGCAGGCAAAGAGCAGAGCGATAGATATGTCTCATTTCCATGAGCTGTCCTGTAGCATCCTAAAACAAATTCATGACACTCAAGAGCTGATTTCTGAGGAAGTGTGCAAGCTCAAAGCCATGGTGGTTAGATTAAAATAAGTTAATGCAGAGGCCAATAGGCTTAAGGGTAAATATACTCGGGTTAAAGCAAACATCCTGAGCCAGATAGAATGGAGAGAAGGAAAGGTTGATTTCCCCAAGCATCTCCCATTCAAATCTGTAGATGGTTTTAATGAAGACATAGCCCTTTCAGAATTTTGCAGGAACTGTAGCCTTAAGCTAATGGCTAAGATCCAAGGGAAAATGGATAAAAGTAACATTCTTTATCAAAAAATCCATGAAGTGCATGATAAGTGCAAGTTGAGTTTCCCTCAGTCCCTTGATGAGTTCCCGAGCAGAGAGCAAAGTTTGTCTAACTTGAAGGAGGAACTGGATATCCAAATAGAATATGTAAAGAAGATTGATGTCATAGCCATTGATGATCTCCATCATTATATTGGGATGTCATCAATACACAACCATTTGCTTAAGGAAATCCACCAAGCAGCAGTTGTGGAAATTCAGGGTATTGGAGTAGAGCTTGGTAAAGATGTGACTTCCCAGAAAATCTTGCTCCCTTCCGCAGCAAATGTAGTTATCAGAGACACTGGTGTCTGGTTCAGTTACATTGCAGAAGAGGAAAAGAAAGCAGCAGCAGCAGTAGAAGTAACAGCCAGCCAGAGTGCTTCTCTCCCAGTAGCAGCAGCAGTAACAGCCAGCCCAAGTGCTTCTCTCCCAGCTGGAGCGCCTTCCCAAGAGTTAACACCCTGATCCTAAGGCACTGATTCATATTTTTGTTGGCCTTCATATGTCTAAAGCGTAGAGCCATTGGACAACTGTCCTTTTCTTTTTGGGGAATTTTCTGTTTTTAAAAAGGGTCATAATGTTTTGTTTATTAAAAAGGAAAAAATTTGTAGGAGACAAGTGTAAAGAGCCAGGTGGCAGCCCAAAGGGCATTTTGTAATATTATAAATAGAAGTTTAGGAAACAGTGTTAAGGACTTTTGGCAGGGAAATAATTTTCTGAACTTGTACGAGCTATCTTGCACTTGTTTCAAGAAAATAAAATCTACCTAATAAGAGCCTAGAGAGGACGTCTTTGCATGAGAATGGAGATTGGATGCATGTTGGATTACTCCTGTGACTTCTATACTTTACTGTGAGATCTTTCTTTACTGTCTTGAATTATTTCATTGTATTGAATGATCTTACTTCTCTCTGTGCAAATGAATTCTCTCTTTCATGAGTAATGGAATATATTATATATGTATTAGAAGCTATCTTCTAATATCTCCTGCTTCTGCTGTGGATCTATCTTTAAGATTTAATGGCTGTCTGTTGAATTTTAGATAACTCTTCCAGTACATTACTCATTTTTACAATTTGTTCCTTGCAGGGATAGTTTAGATTTATTTCAGTTTTAGACACAGATTTGTTTTCCGGTTCTGCATTTAGATTAAAATAGTCTAGGCACTTGCATATCATTCTAAAAAATAAAATCAAAAGAATGGTGGATCGGGCCATAACCGGTATAATTGGAGTAAATATCCAAACCCACGGTTGTCGAAACCGCTAACCGGACGGATTCCCCATACCAAACGATGGACAATCTAATTGGGATAGTCTACCGGGAAGGATCCCTTTCTGATTGATGCTGCGATCTCTGGGGCATCAACATAACCTACGGGACTATGGATCCCATGGATGTTGTGGAAGAGGAGTTAACGAAATCCAGCTGATCGATGGTCACAATCTTGCCTTCCTGAGGAAAGCAGATAACTCTGAATACAGTGGATGCGACAACTTTCATAGCATACATCCACTTCTGACCCAACAAAAGGTTGTAGTCGATGGGCGCATCAACCACCTCGACTTCAATAGGCACAGATTTACTTCCCAAGCAGACAACAAGGGAAGGGATAATTCCATGCAGCTTAAATGCAGTGAGCGTGGTTCTAGACGCGAGTAGAGGAGGAGAGCCTAGAGCTTTCCAACAAGTTAACAACATTACTGACGGAGAGGCACCTTCATCAACCATCGTACGTTTGACAAAATTCTGAAGGCACGCCACCTGGATTTGAAAATCCACGTGGTAGGGTATTTGAGGTTGGACATCAGTAGTGTCGAACTTGATAATAGTGGGACTTCCCCCATCCTAAACTCCTAATGCACTCAAAAGGGCATGCTTCTGAGAAGGATAGGCTTGCAATACTTCAAGAGCCGACATGGCACACGGAGTTTGGCCCAAATCTTCCTCGTTGGAGTAGTTATGGGTGGCTCGAGCATTAGGGTTATGCGTAGAGCGCTTAAGAACACCTTTCGGTATCCACGCCATATTAGAGGGCTTCTCGATAAGCAAGGAATTGTCAGGAGGATGGGGAGGCTCATTCCCCAAATTGGGTTGTGGTGCATCATAATCACGTTGACGAGTGGCAACACTAACCTTTGATTGAACCATGTTCACACATCCATAACCACCAGTATTGGAAGAAGACGTTGCCATCTTAGTAGGTCCATAACCAGTGGTGGGAGCATGCAATGCCATGTTTTGATGATGAGGTAGGGGATCCTTTAACACAGTTGGGCTTTGTGCCAAATGCTTCAATGCTTCTTCGATCCGAGGACATAAGTGAGTAAGATGGTCTTCCCCACAGAGCTTACAGGGAAAATTTACCTTACGCCTAGGTTTACGGTCCTCACCAGCATTTTCTCCTTCTTGAGGAGGGTTGGCATTATCCTTACAGGGGGTATTGTGGTTGCTATTGTTATTCCCATTGTTTCCACCCTTACGGTTGTTTATCCCCTTTTTCTTACCACCAGGTTGCTGGTTACCTGATTGGTTCGTCGATTGCACATTGTGTACATCGGACGACGGGGTGGAAGTGGACAAGGTGTGAACCTGTCTGGGAGTAGACTGGTTTAGCGACAAATTTTGCGTTCGATTAGCTACCATATCTACAGGGCAAGTGCTTGCGGATCCTACGATTCCATTGGCATGCGGTCCAGGAATTGACTGAGGCTCATGGCGTGTTCGTGGTGCGTCAGGAATAATGTCATACAAAATGCCAGACTGAGAGTATAGTAAGTCTAACTACTGGACTTTCAAGATGGCTTGTTCCTAGTCACAATGTCAGACATTGAAACATCCTTAGAAATGTATGGGAGTAGAGACTTGAGGAACCATTCCAATAGGAACTCTGAAGGAATGTTGGCTATCACTAACCTCTTCCACCGACACCACTCTTGAACATGGTCAGAAATATGTGTGGCTTTGTTCTGACGGAAGGTAGATAAAAGTTTAGTACCAGTATCATAGCGAACCGGCAACTAGAAATGATCCAAGAAAACCATAGCGATCTCGTTAAAACCCTTATAAGTGTTTCCAGGAAACTCAACATACCACTTCGCGGCTTCCCCTATGAGGGTGCGTTGAAATAGTCGTAACCTAACAGAATCATGATTTAACGAGTTGGAGGAACACCAAAGGTGAAATGTTGTGACATGATCACCCGGGTCCTCACCTCCTTTCCCTTCAAACTTAGGAATGTCCAAAGGGAGCTTGGTAGGGACCGGAGGCCAATTAGGGTCATGACACATCGTATCATTCATGAGCTTTGAAAGATCCGGAAGGTTCGAACGTGCAAGGAACGGGAGCTGCGATTGGAAAGCTTGATTATAAGTTCCCATAAAAGGTTGGTTGAACGCAACCGAATTATAAGATCGACCAAAAGCTTGACCATAAGGATTAAACTATTGATAATGAGGACCTGACGGACCATAAGCTTGACCATGGCCATAGGGTTGATAACCTCCTCCTACCTGACCCATATGAGAGTAAGTAGGTATGTACGTGTTTTGGGCACCATATTGGGGTGGGTTGTACTGGTGGCCAGCACCGACTGTGTTGTAGTAAGGGTTTCCACCATAAGTATGGGGCAAGTATGTACTATTCATAGTGGGAACCGAGTTGTAATGACCATAATGGTATGGTATGTTCCCACCCCCAGCATTTGGATTAGCTTGAGCAGTCATGTGGTGACCATAAGCATGAGATGTATTCCTAGCCCCAACATTGGTGTTACTAGTAGTAGGGATGGTGGTGTTATGTCCATGTGGATAGGATATATTCCCACCTTTTACATTGGCATTACTAGTGGCAGAAGTGGATGCAAAAGTATGCGGTATATGTCCACCCCCGTGGTTAGGAGGAGAATTAACATTTGCGAAAGTAGTCTTGGTTTGACGAGTAGCGGGATGTGTATTGGGTGGTGGATGGCGAGTCGTGTTGCGGATAGTGTTCCTATTAGGTTGGGTATCCCTAGGAGGCAGTCGTCTTCCAACATTAGCATTGTTAGGAGGAATATGATCAGTCCCCATACTATGTGTGTGAGTGGACAATGTGGTTCCCCTGGTGAGGGTATTTCCCCCAGTGGGTGCAGTGTGGCCAACACCATGGCTACTATTGGCATGACTGCCAAACGTAGTGGAAGGATCAACTGTGCTATAATTAGGCATACCAAAAGAGAATGCTGTTGGGTTGACTGTAGGAACAGTGTTGTCATGTGACTCAGTCATCCTGTGTATATAGTTATGTGGAAACGAAGGATCGAACGGGTCATCCTCGGGTGGATCTAGACCAAAAAAACTACGTTGGGTCTCAGGTGGATCACCCCCCCATGCCTCACGAGGAGTAGGGGTGTTTGAAGTGCGTTCAACTCTACCCGATGAATTCGTGGGTATTTCTTCAGTATTAGAATGTGCATTAGTCATGACGTCTAGGACGTATGTCTCGTAAGAATTCTAAGACTCAGAGGGAGCCCGCCAGTGTCCCCTAGCCAGGCGGCATGAAAGCTCAGTAGGTGGTAAACCATCCAACTGACGGAATCGGCAGAGAGTAGGACTCTGCCCCACGATATCTCCAGAGAGAATATAAAATCAAAATGTCCCCTAAAGGCCAACTATTGATAAAAAATAGTAAATCGAAAGCACAGACCTAGAGAAAATACATCCAAGAGAAGACAAATAGAGTGGCTAAATGAGCTCCTGACACTAGAGCCGGTATGTCTCGCCTAGAAGAGGATTGATACTCCCAAACTATAGCCAGAGATAACAGAATTAGTTATAACGGCCCCCAGACTTCACTGCATGCACAGGGTCAAGTCCCTATACAACGGTAACTGTGTTGTCCGACCCCTATCTGACTCAGGACACAAACAAAATAACCACTGCAAGTACCCTATGCAATACTTAGGTAAGGCAACTATGGTCACCACAATATAACCAATGCTCAGGGGGACAGTCGCAGGTGGGATCCGTCGTATGGGCAGGGTAGCTAAGCCCGAAGCACAAGAGGATGAACCTCCGGTACCCCCAGATACGAACAAACCCTAGAAATATCTCCCACGTTCAGCCGGTATCAGAGGGATATCTCTTCAACCAACATCTCGTGACCTCATGCTTAACTTTGGCTTGAGTAGAGATTCCTGAGAACAATAATATATACCATGGATTCCTCCACTCCCTGGTCAGACACCTAATGTTTCGTCTAGTAGTCTTGGATTGTTAACTCACAATGATCTATTCCAAGACTCTAAACCTATGCTAGTTGGTGTACCCTATAAATAAAATCGGTCTAATCAATTTTAAGATTAAGCATTAATTTTAATGGCTGTGATTACTCAAGGGATATGATCGTGAAACTAGTGATGTGTAAGACTCAATAGTATGCAAAATTGTCAAATCCTAGACTCATCTATCCAATGAAAACAATGCCACTAACATGCAAAATCAATCCAACGGTTCGGAAATAAATATGCAATCCTTTTATATTTTTAGATGCAAAATCAGAATCTAAGTGAAGGCAGAAAGCACTCAATGCAAGATGGAGTACATAAAAGAAATTTGTTTGTATTTTCTCTTATAAACAAAAGGAAAATGCAAAAGTATGTGTATTTTTGTATTTTTGATATATGGAAATGAAAAATGCAAGCAAAATCCTACTATCTAGTCACTGATATGCCGAGGAGATCACTAAGACAACCCAGCAGATACCGAACAGTAAGACTCAGCCAATGGAATGAGCTCAAAAGGAAAAAACCAACAAGGCTAAATCCAAAGATGGGTAAAAAACCTACAAGGCTCAACCAAGAGAAAAGAAGAGTTATGGTCACAACCAAGGCATGAAACAGTCAAGAAACATGCCAATAAAGACTCAGGATTATCCAAAGCCAACCCAGCAACAATCAAAAGTCATAAATCAACCAAAGCCAGATTTGTACGCTACTGTCGAAGGAAAACTTGTGGGTACCCGCGAGTAGTAGAGTAAACAGAGGCGGGTGTACGCGGGCAAAGCTAAGCTAGCCCTCTGGTAAGGAAAGGAAAATGGGAAAACAAAGAGGCCAATGGCTTAGAAAAAGAAAGTTTTCTATAGTGTATCTCAACGGAAAATAAGTGACACAGAGCTTTGACAAACAACAACTCTAATTAAGGACTAATGCTCAAAAATCCCCCAAAATGGGTGATTTCCCCAGCGGAGTTGCCATTTCTGTGTTGGAGAAAACTCACTATGGCTTGGGGTAGACCACAATAGATAGCTGACTACCAGAAATCAACTCAATTCCCAATGCTATGCTATATAAATGACAATGCTAAGATAATGAAGAATATAACCAACCTCGATCCAAACGTTTGATGTAGATCCTTGTTGGAGCTTTTCAATCCGTGCACTTGAATGTACAAATTAGTCTTGGCAGCCAATATACAACAAGTACACATAATATATACATGGAATTAACATCATCAATAGCAATGGCCCATGATATAACATGTAAATGCAACCCAATGCAGTATAAACAACATTTACAACATTAATGGACGAGAATATGAGTATTTCAATTAATAAACAAGAAGAAGTACAATGTGATACGACCTCTTGCTGGCAACCAATCTAAACTAAGATATGGATCAATCCACTTGTGCCTCCACCACTTCAATCCTCCATGGAATGGAAAACTCAGACTAGAATAGGAGTTTGGAAGGTGAACATAAAGGGTTCACAACTACGAGGATCAATGAGTGTAGACTCAAGATTGGGAAAAAATCCACTAGAGTTCTCTTTCTCTTCTTTCTCCTCCCATCCATAAGCCATATATGCTCAATATATAGTCCACTCAAAGGTAAGTGAAAGGACACATCGAGGCGTTTCTTGGGTAGATGGAGAGTCAAAGGTCACCCAATGACCGCTTTTTGGGAGTAAAAAGTAATAAATTAGTGATTTTTACCATTTTACATGCTACCCGTGCACTATAGTGATGCAACTCATGGGTACGCCCACTATAATGATGCAGCAAGCATACAAGGGAAAAAATAGGGAAAAAATAGTGTCTAAAGGATATAAAATGGTTCTGAGTAAGTGGAATGGATCCTCTAGGCCAAAGAGTGTTGATTCTCACAAGGTGGAATATTACGTTGTAACACCGACTACTTCTCCTCCTCTACGAGAAATTCCTTGGTTGAGCACATTAGCACTCGCTTCTCCCAATAGTTACTTTTGCCCTGCTTGTAGTTGGCTTGATCCTCCTACTTTGGATTCAACATCCTCTGCGTGCCATTTTTTCACACTGTAACTGTGCTAGCTCGACCATCATAGATCATCTTCCGATCATATGTCCATTGTTTCCCTAACAACAGATGACATGCATCCATCGAGATTAAGTCACACAATACACTGTCTTCAAGCTTCCCAACCTTGAAGTTAATCAAGCACTGTCTAGTCACCTTCACATGGTGACCTTTCTGTAACAAGGATATCTTGTATGGATTTGGGTGTTCTTGAAATCTCAAACCCAACTTGTTGATGAGCTCCGTCGACACTAGATTATCTGTACTGCCACCATCCACTATGGTCTTGCAATACCTATCGCCGATCAGCACTCTAGTCTGAAAGATATCCATTCACTGTGACGGCTCCTTCTCGTCGCATCGGTTGTCTTGAACCAACATTCTTCTAGAATTCATGTTTCGACCTTGTCTTCGACCATCGTCCCCACTGTTAGATGTCGAATCCATCTTCTCGTCGCCATGGTCATCTCGTCGACCTCCAGGTTTCAAATCGTCTGCCACATGTAGATTCTATGGGAATTCATAAGTAGTGTTATACACCACGACACTTATAACAGACTACAGTTGGTATGTCAGACTAGTTCGACCATACTCACCTTGACCGCGAGTCTCTCGACCATCCCGTCTGTTTCCCTGCGTTTTCTCTCTGGTCATTGTTCCTTTCGTACGTTGGTTGTCTTCGATGGCTTCTCTCATGGTTCCACTACTTTGGCCCTTCGCGGAAGTAGTCCTTGCACCTCAACTAGCCATCCTCCCTATGGTCGATGCAGTTTTCCTCGACAGTTTATCTTCTGCCTTCAAAGCTAACTAGTAGGATTCACCGACTGCCCTGAACCTCGACGGACTCAAATCTTCCTGTATGGCACACTTCATGCCATTTACATATCTCGCGATAGCATCTTCACCTTCATCGGTTTGACATGATCGAATCGGAAATCTACAGAACTCTTCCGTGTACTCTTTCACGGTCATCTCTTTCTATTGAAAGTTTTGCAACTTCTTGAACAAGGAAATCATATAGTCATTAGGAAAAAACTTCCCCTTCAACTTGGAAACCATCCTATCCCAATACTTGATTTTTTCCTTTCCTTTCTTGACTATGTCATCCTGTACATTGTCCCACCACAATGAGGCATGATCCTTCAACCTCATACATGTAGTTTTAACCCACTTAGGATCCTCAATATTCTCTATGTTGAAGTATCTCTCCATCTATCTGAACCATTCAATCAAGTCTTTCGGATCCATACTTCCTGAGTGGGTAAGTACATCCATCTTTGTCTTACTCCTCATCTCTAATAGTAGCTTGATGAATTTATCTTTTGGTTCTTCCTCGATAGCTTCCTGTGCTTCAACTTCCTCGAATTCCTCGTTGCTATGGTCAAGAGCATTAGGAATACATCCACGTCTCTGTCTCTCTTTGATCGCTGTGACTTCACTAGTCAAGCTTCACATTGTTTGCATGCACTCGTCGAACATTTCACGATCAACTGTGAATGTTGCGCCACATGCTCTTCGTCCTACACCTCTGAAATTAATGCATCTTTGAGCCATTCTTTCAACTAAGTCAAAATATTTACTCGTCCAATCGTAACTAGAATTCACAACTCGTGCACCACTCTACCCAACCACAGGTGGAGCTATCTACGCACTTGCAGGATCTTCTAATTCTATGGATTCAACTGCTCAATCAGATTATGTTCCGGGCTCTGATACCAACTTGCGCAAGTCAGGTTGGTATCACTATCTCTCTTGTTCACAAGATGCTTCTCCTCTGATACCAACTGGTGCAAGGCAGGTCTGGTCAGACCCTCTTGCTTAACAATAATACACAACAACACAAAGATGCTCACAAAGACTATATGTGAACTAGATTCTAGAAGTTGGCTCCTTTAATTATACTGAAATGAATTACAAATTACATGCAACCTATTAGCTAGTCCACCTTAGCCTATTACAATATACAGAAATGAAACTCTGTCTCTCGATGTGTTTCTTGACTGTGTGTGATCTTCCTCCCTCTCACGGTCTCTTTTGAATGAAAGAAATCGCTGAGCAATGGATGAATGATCCCTTCCTCTGTTCCTTCACACTGCTCTTCTACTTTGTTGATGCTTCTCTTCCCGAGGCTCAATCCACTCCATGAGACTTCCTTCTCTCTGTAAGTAGAATTCTCCCTGATCTTGTAGACTTGCAGTTGTCAACGCCCTCTGGTCATGCTGCACAACCCCTTGCTTGTGGTGATATCTGTCATGATCCCAACCACCTTTATAACTTCCTTAACTTCCTCAAAAGCCATGAACGACTGCTAAATATGTCTCCTTGACTCCTACGCTTCTCTGACTCTGTGATAGTTGTCAGCCCCATCTCCTGTCTTGACTTCACTTAGCTTCCATGGCTGCTGGTCTGCCCCGTCCTCCATGATTGGCTTTCACTGCTTTCATCGGTGTCTTCATTTGACCACATGTTGACCTTCGACGCCTTTGGTATGCTTCTTGTCATTTGTCAACATCAAACTTGTTGAATCTTGACCTCTTACTCCCGTCAACTGCACTTTGACAGCTTTTGCTCAACTGCCTGGCTTCGACTGCCAATTAACTTCACACTAGTGGTCATCGACACTCCCTCTTGTCAGCCTCCTTCTTTCGATCAACTTCGATTGTTTTGCCTAGGCCCCAATGCTCCTGCATCATATATTAAAATTAATGATTTTTTTTTACCTTATTTCAGTAAGTAAATAGAAAGATTAACATGTGATATTTTAATTTAAATAGGTGTAAAATATTATAAAGTTATCATTGAAGCTTCTTTGATGAAAGGTTAACATTTACTATCTTATTTTAAATAAATATAAAATATTAAAAAGTTAGCATTTGCTTATTTAGGATTTGAATTGAAATAAAAAAATAACAATTTTTATTTTAATCATTTCTATCTATGCAATCAAAGAAAGAGTCATTTGTAAAATGTTTCATTCTAAGATTGAATGTTTAGATTTAGAGCTAGTTTGTACAATGGGTTCATTCTTTACGGGGAAAGAGTGGAAACAAGCTCAATACATAAGTACTACAAGGTAACAACATTGAATCATTATTTCCATCATCTCCTCACAATGTGACATTCAAACCAAGATGTAAACATTTATCCAACACTTTCTACCATGTTCTATCTCATTGTAAATTATAGAAATAGATGGATGTACAATAGCCAAAAAAACATAAAAATGGAATAAATCCCATGCAGTTTCACTTCTCTTCTTTTTTTATTCCATGAACTGGATGCAATCCACTTAAGTGCGACTTGCTTTGGCACCATTTATATGTGGACACTTCAATATACACTTAATATGTTCTCACTTCAATATGCACTTAATATATTCTCATGTATAAAATAAATTGCACAAGCATGAAATAAATGAATGAAAAAAAGGGGCATGAAAATAGATATTCATCATGAAAACTATTTAATTCGCTAACCATACTAAAACTATTTAAATCAGTGAACGAAGACACAAATTGTATCATTGGTGAGTTAATTCAGGGAACAAAGTCACAAATTGTATCATGGGATAGTTAAGTATTTAATTCAGTGAAGAAAGTCACATTGTATCATGGGCGAGTTTTATATTTTCAGGAAAGATTGTTTTAGTGAATGGGTTATCAGTGGCGTGTCCTCCCTTACCATCCCATGAGCCTTGCATTCACATCATGCATTCGAAAAACAATAAGAAAACCCTATATTGAGATGACATAAAAAAACTAATAGTGAAAAAAATGGTTCAAGATTGCTTACCATCATCATCAAGGGGTTTATAAATTTTTTTTGTTCAACGGCGAGTGCATCCGCCTCCATAATTTTGATATCCATGTTGTTGAGACCATTCTACAAGACAGACCGATAAGGGGAGGGACCTTAAAACGATTTCCATATTGAGAAATGTCAACTGTAATTGTTTATATACCATTCATCATTACTAATTGAGAAATGTTGATTGTATCTACATAGATCACACGTAGTTCCATGTATTTACAATTCCCATATTACATAGATCCACGTATTTGTATTTTCTCTTAGAGTGATCGAAATGGACTAGATTGTGGGAAGGAAGGGGAGTGTTGCTTTTACTCATAGCAACATGCACAAATCACTAAACTCATAAACTATCACCTACAGGACAACTTTCAACAAGAAAATAAAGTTCAACAAACTGTATTCTACAAGAACTGTTTCAGCAATTAATTTAACTTCGTTTTGATGGCCCTTGTGTTCATAAAACTTAGGATAATACTATGTTTAAGCAATCAAACATATTTAACACATCTATACTCAAAAATTAAACTCTGATCTCTTAACTTGCTACAACAAAATAACGTCAAAATAAATATGATTTTACAAACTCAAAATAGAGCATAACAAAAAATACACAGTAAAAACTCTGTGTTTTAACTTTAACTGATAATTGTATTCCGCTCTATATGAAATCAAGATTACATCGATGGATATTTATAGTATTTCAAGATAGTTGGTCATTAAATGCTAATTGACCCTTCATTACAAAATTACCTCTGTAGAAATAAATACTCTGTTATGCTACATTCTTGAAGAGTTAAAATATAGTCTATAGATGCCTCTTCAAAATTCGATAGGCTGCAACAGAGCTTGTGAATGTCCCTTCAACCTTAATGTTTAAATCGGTTTGGTGGTGGAGGCATCTTCAAATATTTGGACCGTAAAAAGTTTTGAGTCAGTTTATGTCTTCATTAAATTATGGATATGATGATGGATTTTCAAACATAAAATAAACTAAATCTAGGCAGTGTTTCCTTTTAGAAATTTCGACGGCCAACTATAAAGCGGTGGAGTAATTAACCACTTCCAACATTCTCCCCCTTATTTACTTCACCCAAAAAAATAACTTTGTAACCCTAGATTTATGTTAATCAACAATTGTTACAGGTTACAAACCCTAATGTTTTCTCTATGAAACTCAAACAACTCTTTCCCCAAAGGTTTTGTAAATAGGTCTGCAAACTAATTTTTTGATCTGCAAAATTCCATACTGATTTCATTCTTGTTTATCAATTCTTGAATAAAATGATACCTTGTATCAATATGCTTACTTATTTTATGAAATATATGATTTCTTGATAGTGCAATGGTTGATTTATTGCCAGAAAAAATCTGAGTTGGTTCATCTTGTTCATGCTGCAACTCAGAAAGCTGTTCTTCTCATCCACACAGTTTGACATGCAGTTGTTGTTGTTGCAACATAATCTGCCTCAGCAGACGATAATGTCACTATGGGCTGCTTCTTTGAAGCCCATGCTACTGATCTCGATACAAAACTGAATACATATCCAGATGTTCTCTTTCTATCATCTATAGAACCTGCAAAATCACTATCAGTATATCCAATCAACTTAAAGTTTGAATTTGATGTATACTGGATACCGAAATTTGTTGTTCCAACAATATATCTCAGGATCCTCGTTCGAGCTTGCCATTGGGTGTTATTTGGAGATTCCATAAATCTTGAAATCAAACTTACTACAAACACTATATCAAGTCTTGTTGTAGTCAAGTACATGAGACTTCCTACCAGTCTCTTATACAACATTGGATCAACTTTTGACCCATCATCCTCCTTATTGAGTTTTGTACAATTTGAAATTGGAGTTACAGTTGGCTTACAATTCATCATTTGCATAATTAGATTGATTGATAAAAATACCATCCTCGGATTGAGTTACTTCAATACCAAGAAAATATTTCATCATTCCTAAGTTAGTCATCTCAAATTTTGTTTTCATGGCTTTCTTAAACTCATCTACTGAAAGATCTCCAGTGAAGATCAAATCATTAACATATAAGAAAAAAATCAGTATTTTACCTTCTTGGTTTTCCTTTGTATACAAGGTTGGCTCACTTGGACTTCTATTGAATCCTTTACTATTCAAATACTCATCAATCATGTTGTACCATACTCTGGGTGCCTGTTTCAATCCATACAATGCTTTCTTTAATCTATAGACCTTGTCTTCTTGTCCATTAATTTCATATCCAGGAGGTTGTTTCACATAAACCTCTTCTTCTAAAAATCCATTCAAAAACATAGAAATTACATCCATTTGATGTACATACCATTTATTATGAGCAACAATAGCTAATACCATCCTTACTGTATCAAGTCTAGCTTTGTATTTTTCAACTTCACCATCAGCATTTAACTTAGTCTTATAAATCCATTTGACCCCAATAATTTTTTTATTATTAGGAAAATATACAAGATCCCAAGTATTATTTCTTTATATGACATCAATTTCTTCATCCATTGCTTTTATCCAAACATCCTTTTTAATGGCCTCATCAAAATTTATAGGATCACATGCTATCAATGCAAAATTTGAAACTTGATCTACTTCTTCATTTTTCTCATACAATTCTCTTAAACTTCTGTCTTCTGACCTCTAAATCTATTTCTTAATGAAGCTAGTGTGGGATTTGATTCATTACTTACCTCTCATCCTATTCCTTGCTATCCACCAACACTTGATGGTTCACCATGTTCTTGAGTTCTAGACATTCTGACAGGTGTTCTTATTGTTGGTGTAGATGTATGTGAAGTTAATTGTCCTACATGTATGCCCTGCTCATCTCCTTCATCTTCTGTGTGAGGTGTAACAGCGTCCTCTACAACCAATTTATTGATGCTTCCATCCCATGGTTCTTCTTACTTAAGCACCACATCTCTACTGACAACATATTTCTTTGTGATGGGATTATAGAGTCTATATGCTTTAGATTCTTCACTATATCCAAAAAAAATACACTTTTGACTTATGTCATCTAACTTTATCCTCATCTCTTCAGGTACAAGTGGATAAGCTACACAACCAAAAATCCTTAAATTAGATATGCTACTACTCCTACCACTCCATGCTTGTTGGGGAACTCGATCCTTCATGCTCTTAGTTGGGATTCTGTTTAGAATGTACACTAAACAAGTAAAAACGTCTCCCCAATATTCATCCGGAAGATGCTTCTCCTTCAACATATTTCGATCCATGTTCATAATGGTTCGATTCTTTCTTTCTTCCACTCCATTTTTCCGTGGAGTGTAGCGAGCAGTAACCTGTGTTTTAATTCCATAATATTGACAAAATTCCACAAAATCATTTAATGTATACTCATCTCCTCTATCTGATCTCAATACTTTAATAAATATGTCACTCTCCTTTTCAACCATAGCTTTAAAACTTTTAAACACATCAAAAGCTTGAGATTTCTATTTCAACAAATACACAAAAAAAATTTCGACTGAAATCATTAATGAAATCCATAAAATAAACATTACCAGTCAGAGAAGGTGTTTGCATCGGTCCACACAAATCTGTGTGTACCAATTCCATTGGTGCTTTTCCTCTATATGAGACTCCAGAGACGAATTTCTCTCTATGATGCCTTCCCAATATGCAACTCGCACATGAGTTTGTTTGTTGCTGAATACTGGGCAACCCTTTTACCATATGCTTCTTTTGTAGCAAATCTAAGCCACCAAAATGTAAATGGCCATACCTCAAATGCCACACCCATGATTGATCTAAACAATTAGTTTTATAATATTGAAAGAGTTAGTCAAATCATTCCTCATAATCAGCGGAAACATTTTATTTTTTGTCATCTCTACTTTGGCTATCAACTGCTTACTTGGATATTTGTCATAAATAGTACATACCCTGTTCTTGAAGAACACTCTGTACTTTTTCTCTAGCAATTGTCCAACACTTAGTAAGTTACACATTAAACCAGGAACATAATAAACATCATGAATTGTCCTTCTTTTACCATTCTTGGCATATACAGCAATCACACCTTTACCATTAAATTTTACCTTACTGTCATTACCTAACTTCACTTCAAATTGAATGCTTGTATCTAGATTTAAAAATAACTCCTTATTTCCAGTCATGTGGTTGTTGCATGCGTTGTCCAAGAACCATATATCATTTGAATTTTCTTGGGTCATATTACAAGTTAAAAAAATAGGATTCTCTTCATTTTTATTATCCTCCGTAATGTGTTTAGACATGTTACTAGTATGTGCTTTCTTCTTCCAACACTTGTTAGAAAAATTCCTAAATTTTGTGCAATAGAAACATTGAACTTTAGATCTATCATACCTTTGATTTCTTGGCTTCCATGTTCTGCTGCTACTCCCCCTTACACTAGGAGTATTCTGCTGTATCTTCTCTTCAAATTCTGAATCATTTCTATTGTCACTATGATCAACAGTTCGACCTCCTCTTCCTCTTCTACTAGACCTTCCTTTGCCTCTGCCTCTAGTAACATGTAGCTGAGATTTAAAATCATTTTCTCATGGAGTATTATCATACCTATTCATTCTTGATTCATGATCAATTAAAGAACTAGTCAACTCATCAATGTGCATTTTCCCGAGATCTTTAAACTCTTCAATGGGAACAACCACTACTTCAAACTTCTTTGGCAAGCATCTCAACAATTTCTCAATCACACACTGATCTGAGAGGTCTTCAACATATTGGCTCAGCTAGTTTACAATGTTCATGACTTGAGTCATAAAATTATTAATTGTCTCATTGTCCTTCATCTTCAAATTCTCAAAGGCCCTTCTCAAATTCTACAACTTAACATTCTTCACCTTGGTCACACCTTGATAACAAGTTTCAAGAGTGTCCCAAGATTTCTTTGAAGAATCGGCACTTGATATATTTGGAAATATGGATTCACTTAGGCCTTGCTAAATAAGGCCAAGAGCTTTGTTGTCCTTCTTCCTATTTTCCTTCAACAATACACACTCAGCATTTGACAGAGCCAATTCAATAGCTTGATCAGTTGTCTCTGTGTAGCCAATCGTAATAAACTCCCAAAGATTCTGAGCATGTAGGATGTTCTCATATTAATAAACCATGTATCATAGTTTCTCTGAGTCAACACAAGAATTTGTGGCTACACTATAATGTTGTTAGTAGCCATCACAAATTAAATTCCAAATTACTATAAACATAAAAATGAGACAAAAAAGATCAACCATGCTCTGATACCACTGTGGGAAGGCAGGGGAGTGTTTCTTTTACTCACAACAACACGCACAAATCACTATCACATACAGGATGACTTTCAGCAAGAAAATAAAGTTATGCAATTGTTTCAGCAAGTAATTTAAATTCATTTTGATGACCCCTACGTTCATAAAACTTAGGCTAATAATCTGTTTCAACAATCAAACATATTTAACACGTCTATACTCAAAAAATAAACTCTGATCTCTTAACTTGCTACAACAAAATAACTTCAAAATAAATATGAGTTTACAAACTCAAAACAGAGCATAACATAAAATACACAGTAAAAACTCTGCGTTTTAACTTTAACTGATAATTGTATTCCACTCTTTATGAAATCAAGATTACATCGATGGATATTTATAGTATTTCAAGATAGTTGGTCATTAAATGCTAATTGACCCTTCATTAGTACAAAATTACCTCTATAGAAATAAATAATATGTTTTGTTACATTATTGGAGAGTTAAAATACAGGTTGTAGATGCCTCTTCAAAATTCGATAGGCTGCAACAGAGCATGTGAATGTCCCTTCAACCTTAATGTTTAAATCGGTTTGGTGGTGGAAGCCTCTTCAAAGATGTAAATCGTCAAAAATTCTGAGTTGGTTTATGTCTTCATTAAATTCTGGATTTGATGATGGCTTTTCAAAAATAAAATAAACTAAATCTGGGCAGTGTTTCCTTTTAGAAATTTCGGCGGCCAACTATCAAGCAGTGGAATAATTAACCGCTTCTGACATAGATGAAAACCACCTAGATTCAATGACAAAGACAACTTTGATGTCTTGTATTCCATGACTGTAAGGGCATGTAATGCCTTTGACAAGGCCACACAGATAGACATAGAATCCCTGAGAGGGGAGGAACGACACAAAGAGATGGACATACAATTTACAAATGTCCTCACTTAGTTTATTTATTTATTAAATGAATATTTAGAAAGCATTTCTCTTAGTAAAAATCCTATTCTTAGTTAAAAAATTTCTTTAAATTTAAAATAAATAAAATTAGTGGAATTAAAAAAATTATGTTAAATATATTCTTTAAATAGAGTTACAATTATTAATTTAATATCATTGGTGAATTTATATATTAGCTTGACTAGGTCATAATGAATTTATAATATTTATATAAAAATGTTAATTTTTATATATATAAAATATAACATTTATATTTAATAATTTCTATTTGTGGATTGGGAAGGAACTATGTGGTTAGCTCTGTGATAGCATGGCAGAAAAATAGTCATGATCTCCGAAGGCGAGGGCCGTAGTTGTGGTCCCATATGTGTTCTATCTTTTTTTTTGGTTTAATCCCATTGGGTGCATGGTACCTGTTCTCGGCATAACTCTCTTAAGGAAATTACCCCTCTTTCTTTTTTCATAGCTGGTCCTATGGGAGAAGATGAGGAACTCGTTGACTGCTCTGACAACCCCTTTGATGGAAATGATAGATGGGCAGTATCATTTGGTGCATGGTACCTGTTCTTGTCTCCATAGTAGATTTCATAATCCAAGAATGTCATTCTTCTAGGAAGGGATGGAATGTGATGGGAAAATTTCCCATCACGAGGTGATTCTCCTATGAAATATGGTTAAAAATCAAGATTACTCATCACAAACCAAGCTTAGCATGTATACAAATTTGAAAAAGTCATTTTAACCATCAAATTTGTCGAGTTGGTTGGATTTCAAATTCTAACTTGACTTGTAGGGTTATGCATATTGACAAAATGGAGGGTTTAGCTTCTTCTTTACTAGACCTTGGAAACGAGGTCCGAGAGTCTAGCTAGGCTTTTGATTTTCTGAGTAATTTGGTATTTTATGGGATTTCTTCATGCGAGGTGGATACCCCGCTGATTTCTCTCTGGTCCCTCCATCCCTCTCCTAGGGGGGAAGAGAAGCTCCCTTCAGTCTTTCTAGTATTTGTTAGAAGGGAAGGTTTTTCTCACCTTTTTGAAGGAGAAATATTTCCAAGATGACAATTTCATATCTTCGGTGGGGATGTTCATAAGGCTTCTAGCCCTAGCATTCCCAATTTTGGGTCTTTGGCCTAGGATGCACATTTGATTGTTCCAGACGGTGATCGAGCATGGATGAGAATCACATATCTATATATGGTTGGTAGAAGGTTATATCTACCACCTTTGACCCTCAATGCTCTCACCATCTAGGGGCTCCAAAACATAGGGAGTCTACTAAAGCAAATTCCCAGGAAATATTGCAATCCATCGAGAGAAAAGGAAAAAAAAATAAAAATAAGTGTGCATCCTCGAGATGTGAGGAGGTGGAGTTGTCTTTCAAGAGAGATATCACGATGAGTAACGAGATGGATCATGTAGACAAAATTATGAGCATAAGGTCTTGAGGCTGGAGTTTCGAGATTGAATTTCTACAAATTTAGGCTAAACAGGCATGCGGGTGAAGGATTTATTATATGTCAATGGTTAAAAACATGGATTGGGGATGGTTTTCTCTTTATATGCACTCCTCTGAGGAGGCTCAGTGGATCTTGTAGAGAAATTGGAATATAAACTCGATTCCACTAGTTATGAAGATGTGGATATCTCTTTTTTATCTGAAGCATGAGAAGCTGAACATCCTACCCGTGTGGGTTCGGCTCTCGGGTCTCCCCTTTTAATTTTGGTCAGAAGAAGCCCTTAAACATATTGGAAATTCCCTCTGGGACTTCATGGAGGTGGATATGTCTTTTGAAACATCAGGAGAGATGTGTGTAGCTTAGATTCTATTTTTTTTTACAATAGGGAAGGCTTGTTCAAGGAACTAAATTTTGTGGTGGGGCATAAAGCATATGCTCAATGTCTACATTATAAAAGGATCCCTTTTCATTATCATATCTTCCTTGAATTTCGCCATATTGCAAAGGATTTCATCCTCCCTTCCAAGTCTTTACATGACCCCTTGACTCTAAAAAGGCACAACTCTTCGATGGTGGGTAAAGGGACTACAACCTCATCTCACAATATGGATAGATTTCCAGAGGGTCTCCAAATTCCATTGGCAGGTCCTCTCAAGGTGGATCATCCTACTCCCTAGAGTCATTTATAGGAATTATCAATGGAAATTCAGATGAAGGAAGAGGCATCAACACCAGAAAGAAGTATGTCGACTCCATCTTTGGATAATGTAGCTACTTCGTAAAAGGCTATGTTATCAGAAGCATGTCTTTCTGATTCTTTTCATAATTTTACACTTTCTGAGTCTTTCAGTAACACTATGACCTCCTTTCTCCTCTCTTATACTCCCTCAGTTACCCCCGCCCCCCCCCACCTAATTTCTTATGTGGTTTGTCTAAGCTAGTGGGAAAGAGATGCTATCATTCCCCTCTTAACCTCGTCTCTTCCAATGATCCCAATGGATAGGACATCCTTCATAACTTGAGAAGTAGAAAAATATTGATAAATCATCCTTCTTTTCTAGAATGAGGTTTGGGTCAAAAAATTGGATGTGGTCTCAGTAGGAAACTTCGGGAAGAAAATCCTTTCTGTGAAAAGTTCAAGATGAGGATAGGGATGATATGCTTGATGCAATGAAAAAATATATTGATAGGGAACTTAGAGAATAGAAAGACTTATTTGGTGTTTCATAATGTTGGTTATGCAAATTTCAAATTCTAGGGTTTGGTGAGCCCCTCAAAGAAATAATCACTCAAAAGGATGGTGGATATCATGAGCCCGAACATTATTGTGCTCCAGGAAGATCTAGGCGATGGTGATTATATAAAACTCTCTCTTGAAGAAATTTTTAAAGGATGGTCATTTGTAGCAGTAGATGTAAGAGGTAGATCTAGAGGATTGGAAGTTTCTTGGAACACCACAGTTATCAAGGAAAAAAAAATTGGAGCATTGCCGTAGTAATTGGGGTGGAATTGTTGTATACTGAACTAAGTATGGATCTAGATATTTTGAACCTGTATGGGGATTATATGGAAAGGGAGGATTATTGGAATTATTTGTTGAGAACATATTTTATGAACTCAAATTCTCTCATAATCGAGGGGGATTTAAACTTATCCCTTGGGGAGGTAGAGGTTTGGGGATCAGAGGTCATTTCAGACTCCCTAGTGGATTTCTTTATTTAGATATTTGAAAGTAAGGGGTTGCTTAATGTTGATCCCATGAAGTCAAAGATAAATTGAAAAATAAAATAGAAGGGGATAATAAGATCATTAAAAGGATATACACATTCTTAATATCTGAAAGGATTTTGGACACAATGTTGTCACTCACTCAATGGGTGGGATCTAGAGGGAAGTATGATCACTTGCTAATATTTATGGAACTGAAAGGAAATGCTCACAACCCAGGAATCCCATTTAAATTCAATATGGAATGTCTTAAATAGGATTCCTATCTAGATATTTTTAAGAACTAGGGGATCCCTTTTAAATTGGAAAACCCAATGCATATTGTGGATCAGAGAGTTAAGAAAAATTGAAAGTGCCCTAGAGGATATTTATAACTTGGATGAATGGGGATTTCATTCAGAAGAATCAAAAGAGAATCTAGATCAACTGGAAAGTAGACGTAGGTTTTTCCTAGTAGCCAAGGAAGAAGAATTGAGACTCAAGAGTAGATATCTTTGGCTTAATGGGGGTGATGTGAAAACAAAACTTTTCCAAGCATATGCCCGAAGGAGGAATCTCTCCAACACTATTTTGAGTTTTCAAAATAGGGAATGGGAATCATTCAAATCTTTTGAGGGGTTGTCATTGGTGGAAAAGAACCATTTAAGTAATCTCTTCAAATATCAAGAATTAACGTCTTGTTGGAATCTATTAAATACTGAGAGGTGGGGTGAATAAGTATTAGTGTAGTTATGAACAATTTTTAAATTCTTAATCGATTAATCTAATCTTAATATTGATCTTCAATTATGCATGCACCATAAATAAACATCCATCCAAATATGTGTAGAAACACAGAACACAAAACAAAGAGTTTTTACGTGGAAACCCAAATGGGAGAAAACCATAGAATTCTCTTTTATAATAAAATGATTATATTCAAGGAAGCACCAACTTCCTAATTTCTCTAGCACTAACTGGAGGGAGGAACCGACCACCTGGTTTTACAGGCACCGACCTAAAGGAAGCACCAAATCCCTGATTTCTCCAGCACCAACTGGAAGGAGGCTATGACCCCCTGCTCCTTGCCCTGTCCTACTAACCATATATAAAAAAATAAGATATGGAAATGATATAATTCTTATACGTGCACACTTCATATCTTTGGATGTTTGTTCTACTGTGTGCACCTTCTGTATGTTGTAGTATTGCTGTCACTTTACTTCATACACCACTTGACTTCACATCTAGCTCAACACTTCACATTAACTAATGTCGCACTTCATATATTGTGTGATTCTTCATCAAATTCTGTAGTCTGCACCAAGGTTCAATTTTATGGTCTACTACTGTGTATCTGCACTCTCAAATGATACTGGGATTTTGCTGATAAAATTCTATTTTGACTTTGTGCAATAGTATCAAATTGTACTACACACCTTCAGAGATATGTTCATTCTGTATTGGTGCATCAACCTTTAGATCATCGGTGACAAACTGTGCATCATCGTTTGTGATAGGTCCTTTCCATTTAAAGCACTTGCCTCATATAATCCTCATCATGATGTGCATCTTTGAATGAGATACAACTCTATCTTTACGCATCTTATGGACTACCTTACTTCACACACATCAACTCAATATTTGTGCATCAGTTAAACCTCTTCATTTTTTGCATCATAAGATATAATTCAAGTCTCTATCTTCACTTCTGTCTTAGAACATCTATGGTTGTCTACGTGATATCTGTGATACTTTCATTCATTCCTCATGCACTTGTGCATCTTATGTCTTTGTGAAATCATCAAAGATTCACAAAATCATTCTACGTACTTTCAGTTACATAATTCCTATGCTTGTGTTGACTTGGCTCTCCGACTAGATCATACTATTCTAATTCTATGAGCCATTGATGCCCCAAAAGCTATAAATCTGTATCTTCCATCTTTTCACTTACACTTCCATCTTCAAGCCTCAAGATTACTTTTATTCACCATCTTGGATTCTTATTTATAGTTGGTTTACGTGGATGGTGATGTCCACAAGTTAGTTGTGGAACGCTTTGTTCCTTTCTTTACATTTCCACCACATGTCATCTTCTGTGCCACTAAGGTGTAATATCTTGTGGGTCTTCCACATACTTGATCCTTTGGCTAGTGGGACTTGTGCCCATGTGGTTTGGTCTTGTGCCCTTTATGGACTGTCACTTGTGGGTCTTGTGCACTTGATGTATCACTGTCTTTGGAATTTGCGCATATGATATCTTCAAATTCTACACCCTTTTTGGTACTTGTGCAGGCTTTTACAAATGAAATCTTCTTCTGATCGGTGATTCTTGCACACTTTCAGGACTTGCATAACTATTTGACCATTTCTTGTTCCAAGCTTCTTGCACAATCCTAAATATTGACCAATCAACTCTTTGGATTTCTTGTGCACTCGAACCTTTTTTCCAACCAATTCTTTGGCTTGCTTGCACACTCGAACCTTTGTCCAACCAACTCTTTGGATTTTACCATGAAGGAGTGTGAATTGGTGGACATGATGTGTGCGCATGTACCACATGTTGTAGGATGCATTCCTTATGTACTTATTTAAACTGCATATGCTTGATGCACTTTTAGCTATACTTATTTAGATTGGAATCCATGCATTTCTTCTTCTTTCTTGCGCATATACTTCTTCAAAGTGGATTCCATATACTTTTTTCAGACTAGCATAGGAATAGTAATTATTTGACATCCTCTTTGATATTAGTTGACATCAATGACAACCAAAGTTCAACAATCTCCCCCTTTGGAATTAATGTCAACACCTTATGAATCTATGCCTAATCATCTTCTTGAGACTCTATGCTTCATTTGTGCTTGGCATAGGACTCCTCGTGTGTGTGTGCTCCACCTATGTTATTTTCCATTTTGAGCCTTGTCATCTACGCATTCTATTGTCAATGATTTTTATACTTCCTTTTACTTCAACATGGAGTGCATGCTTCATTATCTACTTCAAGTTCTTCATGATCAGCTTCATTCTCTTTCAAATGCTTCATGATCTATTTCATGCTTTTTCCAATGCTTCATGATCTGCTTCATGTTCTTCATGATCATCTTCATGTTTTTTCTCCATGATCAGCTTCATGCTTTTTCTCCCCATTTGACAGCAATGGCAGAGAGGTGCCATTTTTGTGCAATTATTGGTTCTCCCTTCTTCTATTTGCACTGGTATTCATCTGTTTTCTTATAGGGATAACTCCCTCTATCCTCATGATTTTTATTTCACTGAGTTTACTTCGTTGATGCTTTGCAATCATGAACTCATTTGCATAACCATTCCATATCAAATTTCTTATATTAATCTTTTGTTCCTATTATAATTCTTCATCAATCCTTGCGCAATTATTCAAGATATGTTCTTGTTGTGTTAGTTGCGCATTACCGAAACCAATCTTCAACTGGTTGTGCACTCTCTTTCCTACTGACTTACTTCTTTGTCAAATTTTTTCCATTCATCGCATTTACTACGTTGTCACTAAACGTTGTTTCCTTTTCTGGCGTTGCATCCCTTTCCATGATAACCAAATATTTGGCACATTTTTCCATCTGTTAGCCAGCTCAATAGTAAAAGGATATGACAATCAATTCGTTTGAAACTATGATGTGTCATATTCGTACTAGGACCTTTTGGGAAACATCATTCTCTCTGCACGACGCTATAAGTTAGATTTCCACTTTTTGTACTTTTCCCCAAAATCATTAACTCCTGCATTTATTTTTGGCGACTCCATAACCTGCTTCAGATCGCGTAGATTTGAATATGAATTACTGCACATCTCTTCAACTTAATTTCACATGCACGAAAACTGCCATTCAATTCTATAAGAGAACTGTGAGATGCATGGTTCATGACTATTTTCACTTCATCCAACTTTCTTTGTGTCGTATTTCCTTCTTGTCCCTTATCTTTCTTAGCCATGGATTCCTTTTACAAGAAGATAAACTATTCCCTTGAACATGTGCATCTTCTTGTCAAGTCACAACAATAAGAATTTACTCGTATAAGAGTTGACATGGGAATTTATCAAGGCCAAATGGAGGAGTCCAAATTCAAACATATTAATCCTTAGTTGTAGGTGAACCATAGCCATGCAGAGCGATTGACTAATCTGAGCAACTAGGTCGACTTCCTGAAGCAGCAACAATAACGAATTATGGACGTAGTGAATTCAATTTGGTGTGACAATCCTATTGGTCAATCATCATCTCCAACTCTGCAACTTATTCCTTTGCAATCAATGAGATGGTTCTGATGAGCTTCGACTCTCGTAGAAACCTACTGACCAAAATGCGAACATAGAACTTGAATTGTGGATTTCAATGATTCTGTAATTCTCAATTTTTCCTGATTGAGCTTATATTTTTGGCCTTGGAATGAAGTCTCTTTGATGTTAAATTTTGTAGATGACTCATGCATTTTGTAAATGCACTAATATTGAATATAATACACTATACGTTTATGCATCTATATTCTTGCACACACACACGTTATACATCACAGCACTACTTGTTTGTACTTTTCCTTTCATTCCATCACATGTATGTGCCTTTTGTGTGATATCTTGTCTTCAACATAATGTCGGTAAAAATATATGCATATTTCGACACTAAATTATTAATGGGAGCTCATAAGATTTGAGGTGTCAGCACTGTATGTGCATGATGAGAGCCTAATCTAACCTAATCTAAAGCTTGTGAACTACACTTCAAATGAAATAAAAGCAAACAATAGGAATAGCCCAACACGTTATGAGTAAGTCCATTATAGGGAGGCCATATCTCATGATTTAAACCTTTAATATCTCCTTTGGTAATTAAATCTATTGAGATTAAAGTGCAAGAATCCAAAGTAAGTGCGAGAAATAAAAGGAAATTTAAACTATGGAAAATCCAAGCAAACTCGTTAGAGGAAAAAAAACCAATCAAACAAATAGGAAATGAAATCTACATTCAAACCATGAACATAAAATGTCCTAGAAAAGAAACACCCAAGAAACCAAGAAAAGAAAGCTATAAAATTGAAATAAAGAAGAAGGTAAAGCAATGAAATGAAATCTACATTCAAATTATGAACATAAAATGTCCTAGAAAAGAAACACCCAAGAAACCAAAAAAAGAAAGCCATAAAATTGAAATAAAGAGGTAGGTGAAGCAATGAAAAAGGAAGAAATGATGTGAAAGTAATGTAATTTAAGCTGTGTATTCTAACCAAAATCACACACACTTGTTCTTAACTCTACACGTATGGAATATCAAAATATATACATAGTAATAAACAAGATAACACAAATATTAACAATTTATACAAATAACAAAATTTAACACTAACTAACCATAAACTAAATAACATAATATATATTAACAAAATTATCACAAATGAAAACATAAATATAATAAATAGATTTTTACCACTATGCACAATTATCCCAGCCATATATAAACATAACAAACATTATAATACTTTAACAAAGCAAAAAGTAAAATAAACAATCACGATATTTAAAACTAAAATAAACTACACACAAGAATATATATATATATATAAAACATTCACGTATTAAGAAAGATACACACATTTATGCTCAAATATACATGTGGAGAATTTTTAAAACTTTTCCCAAACTTGCCTCTGATATTAAATTTATACAATGGTGCATGTGAAAAGATCTGTTGTATTGAATCCATGAGGACGTGATGGAAGTTAGGTATGAATTTAGGGAGAAATATGGATGGCAAATAAAGTGCAGAAATAATATGATCGAAGGGGTTGCGTTTAAGGAAATGGGTGCAATTGTATATCCGCAAACCTTTTATTTGTTTTCTTTGCAAAAAGTCTATTTATTTGTTTGCAGCTTAGAATTATTTCAGAGGAGAGCAATGTGAATGCATGGGAATAAACTATGAATAGACACAGGTAACTGTGTAAACGTAGAGTTATATTGAAAAGAAGAACATGCAAAGCATCATTCAATTAATGGTATGCACAGAGTAAAGAATTGGATGACTTGAAACTAATGCAATCAACAAGGTAATGGATGCCTAGGTATTCTTGTTCAAGGATAGATCTTATCAATTCATTTACTAATTAAAATGCAGAACTAGAATTAATCACACTCAGAAATAAAACAAAACCAAACATAAATTAAACACAAAATCAGATGATAACTGTTGTACACAAAAATCACAGAGCGTTACCTGGCCGAGGGGCCCTTCCCGATTGGTCTATGCACCTGCTACAAGTTCAAAATAAATGGATTTGTAGCAACTCAACCGGATCTAATTTTTATTCAAATTCAAAATTGGATTACAAATTTTGTAGTCTCCTGTAAATTTATGTGTTTTACATACTGAGATGCATATATTTATAGCTCAGGCCAGAGATTCTATCTTTAATACAGCTCAACAGCCTCATTAAAACAATAACTGGTTCGATCCTCAAATCCCTGAGTTACAACAAATTCTCTAAATTTGAAATACCGACCACAAATAACGTCTGAGAGAATTACGTCTGATCAGGTAAGGTTAGGGGTAAACGAGCATATTTGGGAAGTGGTTTTTGAACCGTTCGGAGATATTCTTCATGTTTTTCTCACAAATCGATCCCGAATTTTGCTTCTTGGAATGATCATGGGAATTAATAGTGCCGGATCAAGTGCCAGATGAGTGCTGGAATATTCAAAAATCATATCTTCAAGCTGGATTGGATTAAATAATGTTAATTGTTCAATGCGTTCAATCTGCCACGTCCTCTTGCGCATATGCTGGAGAAAGGAATCATTATTAATGATTTGTTAGAATGATTTGTTAAAATTTTTATCAAAATTCTTGGGGTATTATTAACATATTATGATTATTAATTTTATATTCACTAATATCTCTTTACTACATGTGAAAAATATTTTTATATACATTAGTTAAAAGACATTTGTTACATTCCATAAGAACATTAATAATTGCTCAAAAATTACTATATATGTACATTGGGAACTTAGATAAAAATAATTTTAATATATAAACATAGCTTTATATTAAATCAATCAAGATATATGTACAATTATATTTTTTAATTTTAATTTATATTTTTTACAATGTTGTGTTTTGTTTTCCAGGTTTCATTTCCAATTTGAAGCATATAATTGTCCATCCAGGAATGAGTGCCCTAAGAGCAAATCTTTGGTTATGTTTCATTTACGAGAAAGAATGTAAATGACCATAAACCTTAAGCTATACATTTGATAGTCTTTTGAGTACATGAATAGCTATCTCGAGAGTCAATTCACCATTGATAAAACCACATTTAATACATTAAAAATAATGAACTAAGTATCTTTTACTTTGATTGAATTTAATTAATAAATTAAAGTAAAAGATAGTCTTTTAAAGGTAAATGTACTACATTAGTGAAGTATAGATGCAAAAATAGACAATTTTGGACCCCATCACCTAACTTAGCGACTAAATATATATATATATATGTGCACATATTTGCTCATCCAATACTGAATATCTTTTTTGTGACAACCGAGCTTAACACATATAACATTTTGCAACATAAACAATTTATGTGACAGACATCTTCAAACCATAATATTCACTGACATACTCCTTGAATTCTTAAGATACATCGTGTTGAATTGCAGGGTCTCATTTAATCTTTTAGGAGATCAACAAGAGGGGCAAGAATTGCTTGTTGCTTTGGATGTACTTGGATTGTCTGCTTCTTCTGCACATTTTTTAGGAGATATCCTTACCTAAGTTTTCATGTGCACACTTTCATTCTTATTCTGTGTTTGATTTCCTTCCTTATGGATCCTTGTATTGTGATTGATTTTGTGCAACTTGTTTTCATTAGGATAGTTTACTAGCCTTGAACAATACACAACCTCATGTCCAAAACCATCACATGCATAGCATCTCATAGTTTGGTAATACTTTGCAATATGACCAATGCGATTACACCTTGCACACTTCATTCTATTGGTCCTTTGTTTATTATTGTATTGAAAAGAGTTGTAGTCATTGAAGGAATTGTCATAGCTAAGAGACTTCAATTGACTTGGACAATGTTCACTGTCATAGACCTTCGTAGATATTTTCTCATATTCATGTCCAGACTTGTCTTTCGGTGATCTCTAATCATTTAGAATCTTATTTAGTATTGAAGTGTTGGTTTTTATACTTGTTCTTCATTTCAACTTCAATACTGGTCTTGTCACTTTCTACATGTTCGCAGATTAGAGTATCACTAGTGGTGTGATATTGAACCTGTTTCTTCCCCTTTATCTCGATCAATTTGTCTTCTAAGTGATATATATATTTGTTCTTCAACTCAAGTTGACTTGCCAACATCTTTTTTTTTGCGCCAATTCTTCCAGAGAAGTATTCAATATGGATCTCTCTTCTTCAAGTATCTTGATCTTGTCAACTGTGCAGTTCAATTGTTTTTCGTAATCCATCATCTTTTCACTGACTTGTTTGTCATGAGATTTTTGAACCTCTTTTTCCTGCTTGACCTGTTCTTTAGACTTCAGGAGTTGTTCCTGCAAGAGTTTACTCTTCTTTCTTCAATTCTTCAATTCATTGAGGGCAATGATCAATTCACCTTCCCAATCAACTTTTGCAACTCCTTCTTCTTCATATTGACTGTTAGTTTTAACTTCTATGAATGGATTTTGAGGAGTATTGAAGGACCCACTAAATAAGTATTTATATACTGATCTAGGTTTTCTTTTTGCAACCAAAGTATTCTTCTTGACTGATGGGAGACTCTTCTTCTTTTCATCACTGCTTTCTTCTTCCACAAAATCCATGAAAAGTACCTCTTTTGGCTTCTTCTCGTAGTCACTTTCTTTGGATGCATTACTATATTCCTTACTCTATAGACTCTTTCTCTATTTTGGAATCATCCTTTTATTTTCAGGTCTGTGTTGAGTATGCGTAGTTCTTCATTCATGGGAGCTAGTTTCTTCTATGTTGTCACTATCTCGAGATTCCATGTAAGGACACTTAGAAGAAAAATGGACTATTCCTCCACATTTGAAACATTTGAATCCCAATTTGTTTTTATACTTACCACGCCTTCTTTTCATCTTGCTTACAAATTTTGGTTCCTCGTCATCCAATTCATTGCAAGAGTCCTTGTCGTGCTTGTGCTTAGTTGTTCCAATTGCTTTAAAGGCCGCTTCCTTTCTGATGGGATTTTCTTTTTCAGTTCTCATCTCATATGCAGTAAATATCCCTTGAAGTGTGTCCTTTTTTAGGTCTTCAAGATTGGATCTATCCTCTAACACAAATACCTTTGCATCAAATATTGAATGCAGAGTTCTCAGTATTTTCTGTACAACTAACTCCTCTTCTAGATTAACTCCAAGACTCTTGATAGTATTAACTATTTCATCAAATCACAAGAAGTAAGAGGCAATATTCTCTTTGTCTTTCATTTTCAAGGATTCAAATAACCCAAAGTAATTCTACAATTTTTCCTTCTTAACCTTCTCGTCACCTTCATAGACACCTCTGATCTTATCCCATACATCCTTGGCTGAGACGCAATGCATGAAATTAATAAATTTAGTGTCCATTAACCCATACAATAGTGTGTTTCTGGCTCTTGAATTCCACTCTTGTAGTCTCTTCTCAGCTGGTTCAACTGGTACGATTGCTAGGTCATTGTAACCATCAACAATGGACTACAAAACATCACCTTCTAGAGATTGCAAATGCACTTCCATCCTAACCTTCTAGAAGGTATAGTTGGTGCCATCAAAAATTGGTGCCCTATTACTGGAGAGACCCTCTTGTTTGTAAATACATGTGCACGGATCTATCTTCCATATGTTAAGATGTTATTGAAGACACCTGCTCTGATACCAAATGTTGGAATCTATTTAATACTGAGAGGGAGGGGGTGAATCAGTATTAGTGCAATTATGAACAATTTTTAACATATTAATAGATTAATATGAACTTAATCTTGATCTTCAATTATGCATGTACCATAAATAAACATTCACCCACATATGTGCAGAAACAAAGAAAACAGAACACATAGAGGTTTTATCTGGAAACCCAAATGGGAGAAGATCACGGAATTATCTTTTATAATAAAAATATTACATTTGAGGAAACACTAACTTCGTGAGTTCTCCAGCACCAACTAGAAGGAGGCACTGACCCCTTAGTTTTGCAGGAACATACTTGAAGGAAGCACTGACTCCCTGATTTCTCTAGCACCAACTGGAAGGAGGCTTCAAACCCCTACTCTTTGCCCCATCCTACAACCCAGATATACAAAATAAGATATGGCACTGCTCTACTTTTGAGATGCACACACTTCATATCTTTTGATGATCGTTCTATTGTGCACACCTTCTGTATGTTGTAGTATTTTTGTCACTTTGTTGCGTACACCACTTGACTTCACATCCAACTCAACACTTCACCTTAACTGATGTTGCAATTCATATATTGTGTGTTGCTTCATCAAATTCTGTACTTTGTACCAAGGTTCAATATTATGTTCTGCTACTACAAATCTGCACTCTCAACTGATACTGTGCTTTTGCTTATAAAGTTATGTTCTAACTTTGTGAAATAGTATCAAATTGAATTGCGCACCTCCAAATATATGTTCGTTCTTTCTTGGTGCATCATCCTTTAGATCATCCAAGACAAACTATGTATCATCATCTGTGAAATGTCCTTTATGTTTGGCGCACTTGTCTCAGACGATCCAGATTTATGTAGGAACGAAATAAGATAGCATATACAGAATCATATACATAGATATATTGCAAAGAACACAGTGATACAGTAAACACACATTCTATTAAATAGCGAAAATAGAACAAACTGTAAAATACAATAGCTGGAATGGTGGTAGCTGTCTCTGAGAAGAGATGTGGCCGCTATGCTTATTCGTGCCAAGATGACTACAAAGAGAGGCCGAAAGGGCCTATTTATCATAAGCATGAGGGTAAGAATACCAAACATCCAAAAACCTAACCCTAGGAGATGAAGCACCAAAAGTCATGTGGGCCTCGTTTGGGTAAGTTAGTACATCAACTTCCCGGGGTCGTAACTTTTGCATACGATATCCATTTGGGGCGTACAATAGCTCATTGGAAAGATCTATTTAAGGACTACAAAAAGGGTCAGCAAATCTCTAGTTCGGCATGCAAAACAAGTAGGCGCGCAATACCCATATTTGCTCGAGAATTCGACACCAAAAAAATGTCGTTTAGGGCCTCAAAATGGCTCCAGAAGTTCAGGACCTAAAAAACATCTAAAAATAGTAATTTTCCAAAATTGCCAGAAGATTGTTTTGAGCCAATAGGAAGAGGTGGGCCTCCACCTATATCCACCTGGATCAATCCTCCCTCCTTAGGAAGCAATGGTCTCCATTGCGTTAAATCCCTTATCATATGTCGAACTGTGTGTTGAGTTGAGCTCCTGGTGCGGCATTTGTTGAAGCGAAAAAGGTTGCCTTTCTTTGAAATCTTAAGAGGGTTGTAATTGTTGTTGCTGGCTACACTAGAGTTTTTCAACAGTTTTGGTTGTTGTGGTATCCCTGGTCAGCATTGGTGTGGATGGTTTCTTTTTGGGGAAGCACCTTGAATGCATGGCCTTGCACTGCAAAGGTACTCAAGTAGGCGATGCTGCACTGAACTTCTGTTTTTCTTGTTTCTACTGAGTGGAGGGATAATGGGTAGAGTTTGTGGATGTCTCTATGATCTGATGTTCTCCTTCAGTGGCAATTGTGAATAGGGAAAATTTCCCAATGTGGGAGATTATCTTCCTTCCCTGCTTGGTTGGGGTAGGTGCAACTATCTCTGGTATCCGATAGAGTTGTCCTCCCAAAGTGATGGTGACACTACGAGGTCGTGATTCACATACAGCATGATGCTTCCACATATATAGTTTTCCTAAAAGAGCATCACATACTTCAAGTGGGGCCACATCACACAATACCTCATCTTTGAAGGGCTTGATGCCATATGGTAAGTAACATTGGTGACTGACGCGGATCCCTCATCCTTGGCTTAGCCATCCAATGGTGTATGGTTGTGGGTGTGGTGTCATTGGTAGCTCCAGTCTCTTGATGACTTATGCTAAGATCAGGTTCTTCTAGCTGCTGCTGTCCACAACAAAGTGTAGGGAAATTCCCTTCACCCACATCTATGAGTGGCAAAGGCACTCCTCCACCTCCGACTCTTCAGGTTCCTTTGGTTCAATCTGTGTGCTGGAAACAACAGCACTGGGTTCTACATCAATGATCTGCTTCCCTTTTTGCATGGCTTTGAAATTTGGTTCTGAGTCAGAATCGGAACTGGGATCTAATTCTGAAGCTTTGATCTCAGCCACCAATGACTATTTTGAGCGATATTCATCAATGTTGTGCCAGGGGCTTTTGTGGAACTCGCACCACTTCCCGGTGTCCTTCTTTGTCTTTTCGTTACCCTTCTTCACTTGTGGTTGGAACTGGTTGTCGTTTCCCTGCCCCGTGTTCTGCAAGCCAGAGTTTCCCTTTCCCTGCTTCTGTGTAGGTCCAAAGTCACACTTGTTCTTTTGCTGAAATTTCTACTCAATTTTGACAGCATATCGATAGGCGGATCCGAGTGAAGAGATTTCCAAGAAATCCATCTCTGTTCGTATGTACCGGTGTAGGCCACTATGATATTTCAGTACTAGGTGCCGCTCAGAGTCCTTGATACCTAGCTTTGTGTGCAAGGTATGGAATTTATTGGTGTACTCCGACACCGTTCGGTCCCTCTCTTAGTGTAGAATGGTCCATTTTGGTGTACTGGTCATCATAGTTTCCAACAGGGTAATATTGTTCCTTGATGGCATCTATAAAAGAGGCCCAAGTGGGATTGGAATATTCAAACAATCCAGACTCATCTGATGAGTTTTGCTCACAATAAGTTTCCCACCAATTTTTGACATGGGGCACGGCATTGAGGAGTGCAAAGATGATCTTTTCCCTGTCAGAAAAATTGTGGATAGAGAAATACCCTTCTAGTAGATTCAACCATTTGTATATGGCATCGGCATCGATCTGGCCTTCAAATAAAGGGATATCAAAGTTAACTTGTACCTTGAAGGGAGTTGCATCTCCAAAATGGTTGCTTGTCGAAGGTGTATATGTTGCCCTCAGCATGCATCGAAGGATCTGGGCAAAATTATCCATCATCTCGTTCCTCTGTCGTGCGAGGGATTCCTCGAGCCAAAACTTGATAGGATCTATGGCTCCGTCACCTCTCTTTTCTTCTGCCATGGAAGGTCATTTGGGGTGGCGAGAGTGGTCTTCCCCAAGTGAAACTAGTTCGAGACCCAACTCTCTGTATCCTGACCTCGTTAGGGACATGCACCAAGAAACAATCAAAGAGCAGACCGCTCTGATACCACTAATCCGGATTTATAGAGGAATGAAATAAGATAGAATACACAAAATCATATATAGAGATATATTGCAAAGAACACAGTGATACAATAAACACACATTCTATTAAATAGCGGAAATAGAACAGACTGTAAAATACAATAATTGGAATGGTGGTAGCTATCTCTGAGAAGAGATGTGGCCGCTATGCTGAGTCGTGCCAAGATGAATACAAGGAGAGGCCGAAAGGGCCTATTTATCATAAGCATGAGGGAAAGAATTCCAAACATCCAAAAACCTAACTGTAGGAGATGAAGTGCCAAAAGTCCTGTGGGCCCTGTTTGGGTAAGTTAGTACATCAACTTCCCGGGGTCGTAACTTTTGCATACAATATCCATTTGGGGCGTACAATAGCTTGTTGGAAAGATCTATTCAAGGATTACAAAAAGGGTCAGTAAATCTCAAGTTCGGCACGTGAAATAGGTAGGCGTGCAGTACCCATATTTGCACGAGAATTTGACACCGGAAAAACGTCGTTTAGGGCCTCAAAATGGCTCCGAAAGTTCAGGACCCGAAAAACTGCTAAAAATAGTAATTTGCCAAAATTGCCAGAAGACTGTTTTGAGCCAGTAGGAAGAGGTGGGCTGCCACCAATATACACCTAGATCATCGGTGTTAATGTATATGTAACTTCAGAATGTATTTCACGCATGTATTTCATATATGTATTTTGTATTCCTATAGAGATGTAATTATTCCTCTATACGGAAGTGTTGTCATTTATATTGTAAGTGTCGTAACTTATACTTGATGGGTTATTAGACCACCTTGTTGGGGTCAGTCCTGTATAAGTCATGTGGGTCGAAGGGTTATTAGACCACCCTATTGGGAGTCAGCCATGTGGGTCAAAGGGTTATTAGACCACCAAGTGTGGGGTCAGCCCGGATTAAGTTAACCATGGGTTAAGATAGACATGTAAGCCCCATTAGTTTATTGGGCAGGACGGAACAAGTATAAATAGAGATCGGGAGATCTCTATTTGATCATTCATTCACACACTTCTCTCATTCAGAAAGTGGTGCACTTGTGAGGAGGAGTCTCTACTGCTAGGAGAAGACTATCTCTTGTATTCTGGTTGTATCATTGCTCTATATATCTCTGAGGAAGTTATTGGGGTTTTTCACCTTTAAGGTTTTCCCCAAGTAAACAACGTGTCTCTTGTGTGCTTGCATTATTGTGTCCATGATTGATATGTTGTAGATTTGTTGTACATGTTATTCTCTCAGTTAAGATCCTAGATCAGATTGAAGTAAATTCTGGAAATTTAACATGGTATCAAAGCTAGCCTGAAAGAAGGCATGATATGGCATGTATGACACTTGTTGCACTTACGATGCTAGGGCTTGTTATAGAAAAAACCAGTCATTGTAGCACTTTCACTATAAATCCATTTTGGCGTAGTTTTCGGATCTAAAACTTTTACAGGTCAAAGATCAGATCCCCATGTACCTTTTGACCAAAGGACAACTTCTAATTCATTGCACTTTGTGATTTATGATCTCTACAATACAGGGTTTCTGCCTCTTCTAGATCTCAGTCATAAACAGGTGACCTTGGAAACAAGGTCATAACTTGGGATAGGAAGCTCCAAATGAAATTTCATAAAAAGTGACAGGTAGTACACAGATTATACTATCTCAAGAAATGTTTTCAGAGGCCGAAGTTGAACCAGTGACACGTGGCACGCCGTACAAGTTTGCTCTCCTATTTTATCCCATAAAAAGGTCACATTGCGACACTTGGCATAACTCTCTCTCAGAGAATCCAATTGAGGTCAAACCTATCGGGATGGAAAGAGGACAGGTCAAGTTATCTCAAGAAATGTTTTCAGACCCTGTGGATCGAACAGTTTGGAGTTACACCAGAAACAATTAGGTACATATTTCTGTCATAACAGAATTATTTTTGAGCACCTTCATTCATGGCTTTCGGAATTTAGGGTTTCAGAGAAAATTGGAATTTTTGTAATTAGAGACTACGATTTAATGCTACTCATCAAAATAGAAATTTAGAGACCAATATAAAAAAATTTGGTTGGGTAGAAGATTGGGCTTGATCAGACCCTACTTCAGGACTTTGATTGGAAAAGTGGAAAATTAGGGCTTCTGCAAAAATGAGAATTTTTGAAATTTGTGACCACGGCTGGAAGCTCCTTAGAAAAATAAAAGCTTAGAGCTTTGGATCAAACCTTTTGATCGGGCAGAAGAGTGGGCTTCATCAAACCTCAGTTCGGGGTCACGTCCAGTGAATCCGGAAGTTTGAAAGGCAAATTTGAGGGGTGAAACTTTGCAGTTTTCAAATTATGAGTATACCAGCTTTATCAGATCATCAAGGCGCATATTTCTATCCTTTCGAAAGTTTGAAATTCAAAGTTTGAATTTTTAGGGTTTCTCTGACAAACCCTAATACAGCTCTAGATCCAGTTCCTGCAAATCAAGTGGATTTATTTAATCCTAGAAGAGGATGGACTGGTCACTTGCATAAGTGAAGAAGTTCCTGTTTCAGAGGGAGATGATGCTAAGGCCTTACATAATAATATTACAAGCAATCTCAACAGGTATGACTAATCCAGGTATTTCTTGAGATTTGTTCATGATTAAGTTTATGATATGTTTGTCTTCATGTTATTACGGTTAGAACAATCTTGATTTTAGACTTGTCGTATCACCTTAACAAAATTATGAATGCATTCATTAGGGTGTTGACAGTTATGATTGTACTAATGCATTATGGTGTTGTATGAGGTTTATGTTGTCTGCTAACATGAAAGGTACACCAAGGAAGACAAATCATGTTCAAGTTCAAGAACATATGATCATGATGACATGAAGAAAAAGATTCATCCATTGTCATGGATCTCTTAGAAGATCTACTTACGAGGTATGTATAACTTGATTCTACAATGGATAACTTATGAGACATGTAGGTTACTAGCACAAGTTATTGAAGAGAACCAAAAGACATTATGCGGGTATGTTAGACATAACTAGCTAGCATGCTAATCCAGGTATGTTTTTCTTATATCAAGCTAGAATCCTACCTTGTGTTAGGATCTTATACTGTTGTGTTGTTGATCATGATTACTCATGAAGTCATAGGTTTGAATAGTCATGGTTGTATGCATATTATGTTTCTTACCATAATTGATGATATGACTAACCAGAAGAATCATGAAGGTATAGGTTTGATTAATCATGGGTTTAGGCATATTATGTTTCTTACTTTAATTTATGATATGACTAACCATAAGAGTCCTATATAAACCTTGAATACTAATGCTTATTACTTCCGTTTGAAATGATCATGACTATACATGCTTAAGATTATTGTGTTTTGATAGTATTAAGAATATACTAATGAACGTATGATTATGTATGAGACCTCAACAATAACACAATGATGATACTAATAAGCATGCATAGTGATTAAGGATGAATAGAAGTTCAAGGATAGATAATCCAGGAAGCAAAGATCAAGAGGGAGGACACTCCAATTGTTCCTGCAAGGAAGCAAAGATCAAGAAGCAGCACACTTCAGTAGTTTTTGCAAGGATGCAGATATTCAGAGGGAGTTGACCACTTCTCACAATCCACATCAAAATGGAGTTGCAAAGATTCAGAGGGAGTCCACCCAGCAACCAAGCAAAGATAAGTATTTGAATTGTAATTTCTTACATAATGTTATTCAATGATGTATATGCTTATGTTCCTAGAATTAGGTTGTGTATTATGCATATTAGAATAGTTGCATTGATGAACAGTATACTACTAATATACATGGGTAAGTGGCCTATGGCACTGTACAACATTCCATTGCTACTTATCTAGAATGAAACCTCTTTGCTAACATGTTAGGAGTTGTGTACACTCTTAACAATGTTCTGGTAGAGATTGGAAGGCATCTAGAAAGTTACGGAATATGGATAAATGTTGTATTGAAGCATTGGCTAAGATAATTGCATGACTGTATGACATATTTCTTTATGTGTAAGAATTTGTTCTGAAAACTATGAGATGTTTTCTAATCATGCAATTTAACTTGTTGTATAGGAAAGATCATATACCATCACCTACAAAAGAAGGACTACAACATTTGTTCAGCAACAAAGTTATCTATTGAAAATATTGAAGATCCCAGGATCTGGGAAGAATGCCATGATCGAGGAGTACCAGTTGATCATGAAGATGTTTGGGATTCAGTCCCAAAGGGTAGTCTGTAGTGACTTCCAAGAGGATCTACAAGATCAAGCATGCTGCAGGTGGTAGCATAGAGACTTTCGCTCCTATAGATCAGTACTTTCTCTGGTTGCAGTGATGAAATGGATGATACACTAGATGGATTTCGAGACAGCTTTCTTGAATGGTGTAGTTGAAGAAGAAGTGTATGTGGAGAAGCCACTTGGTTCTGAGACACATGAAAGGGAGTCATATATGTGCAGAACTTGGTATGGTAGGATAGATAGCTTTCTATCCAGTTTGGGCTTTACCAAGAGCAAAGCGGATTCCAACCTTTACTACAAGGTTGAGGAAGGCAATACAATGATGCTACTTTTATATGAGGATGACCTATTTATTACAGGTGAAGATAGATTGATTGCCAACATGCAGCGGAAGCTTGCTTCCAAGTTCGAAATGAAGAACTTGGGGATGATGCACTACTTTCTAGTCAAGGAGGTGTGGCAAAGTGCAGATGGAATCTTCCTTAGACAAGGGAAGTATGTAGTAGAGATCCTGAAGAGGTTCGGGATGATGGACTACAAGGCCATGGCAACACCCATGGCATCGAACCTGAAGCTTCTATGTGATGTTTCATCTAATCCAGTTGATGTCACCATGTATCGTCAGATGATTGGGTCCTCCATGTACCTGACAAACACGAGACCAGATATTTGCTTTGCGGTGAACACATTGAGCTAGTTGCTGATGGATCCGAGAGATGTTCACTTGGTTGGTTGCTATAAAGAAAATTCTGAGGTACCTAAAGGGTACAGTGTATTATGGGTTCAAGTATGATGTGAATCAAAAGTTTAACCTGCAGGGTTATGTTGGTTCAGATTGGGCAGGCAGTGCTGCAGATAGGAAGAGCACATCTAGGTGTTGCTTTAGTATGGGATCAGGTGTGATCTCTTGGTTTAGCAGGAGGCAATCCTACATAGCACTAAGTACAACTGAGGTAGAGTATGTTGCAGTCTGTTTAGCTAGTTGTGAGGCAGTATGGCTTCAGAAGCTACTGTCAGAGTTATTTGATCTCCCATTGGAGAGTACTAGTATCTTTTGTAACAACCAGAGTTGTGTGAAGTTGTCTGAGAACCCGGTGTTCCACGACAGGTTGAAACACATAGATATCAAATACCACTATATCAGCGATATGGTGCAGAGAGGAGTAGTGAAGCTCTTGTATGTTGTGACGGATGAGCAGATTACAGATGTGCTGACGAAGCCACTAGCCAGAGTGAAGTTCAAGTACTTCAGAGAGAGGCTTGGTGTTCTTCAGATCGACAACACTTTGATGAAGAAGTGATGAAGACATTTGCTGAAGCCATTCCAAGCATGCTGGAAGGAGGATCCTTCACATGGCTGTGGATGTAAGCGCTGGATGATGAGCATTAGGATGATGTTCTAGTTTCTGCTCTGTATGATCAGTTGGATCATTTACATCTATGTATGTACGCATCATGTTGGATGCTTGGACCATGTATCTGTATATGTATCAGGTATGATCAGGTAGATCATGTATGTTGATGGATACATTGTGTGGATCATGTATCTATGTATGTATCAGGTAGATACATTGTATATGATGATATGTATCAAGTAGATACTTGGTATGCATCAGGTGGATGCATTGTATGATCAGGATGATTGTGGATGACGAGCTTCACCAAATGACATGCATCAGGACGATGCAGTGATGATGATCAGGATGATCATGTGTACATCAGGATGATGTATGGTGAGTATCAGGATGATACTTTGTGGTCGTGGATCAGGTTGTGCAGATGAGCATGTCTGGGAGATCCTATAGGTCGGAGTTGTGTACCCGTAATAGCCTTGGATGCTCTTTCAAGACATTACTCTGGGAGGACATGTAATTTGTGTCCTGGGAGATCTTCAGGTCGGAGTTGTGTCCCGTAACATCCTGAGATGCTCTTGCGAGGTTTTGTCCTATGGAATTTAATTTGCTCTTGGGATATCTGGACAGGATGAAAAAGGCCTCAGATGCTTCAGCCAGGTTTTTTGGTGGACCACATGTAATCTTCTCCTGGGAGATCCGACAGGTAGAGCTGTGTGCTCGTAACAGCCTGGGATGCTTCAGCCAGGTTTTGTGGTGAGATCACATGTAATGTGCTCCTGGGAGATCCGACAAGTAGATTTGTGTGTTTGTAACAGCTTGGGATGCTTTAGCTAGGTTTTATGATGGGTCACATGTAATGTGCTCCTGGGAGATCCGACAAGTAGAGCTGTGTGCTTGTAATAGCCTGGGATGTTGTAGCCAGGCTTTGTGATGCATGTAATAAGTCCTGAGGATTCCATAGTATGGTCAGTGATGATGAAGACCTACAGGTGGTGGGCCTACATCCAATATGAAAAAGGACTGGCTCTGTAGAACTTTCTATGACAAGTAGATTCATAGATTGATTGAGATAGCAGCAACAGTGACGATGACAATGATTCGAGGATGATGATTCGATGATGATGATCCAAAGAAGAAGACTTGTGCTAGTAGACCTATGTCGAGAAATACCTTCCTAGTTAAGAGGGAGTGTTGATGTATATGTAACTTCGGAATGTATTTCACCCATGTATTTCATATATGTATTTTGTATTCCTATAGAGATGTAGTTATTTCTCTATACGGAAGTGTTGTCATTTATATTGTAAGTGTCATAACTTATACTTGATGGGTTATTAGACCACCTTGTTGGGGTCGACCCTGTATAAGTCATGTGGGTGGAAGGGTTATTAGACCACCCTATGGGGGGTCGGCTATGTGGGTCAAAGGGTTATTAGACCACCAAGTGTGGGGTCGGCCCAGATTGAGTTAACCATGGGTTAGCTAGACATGTAGGCCCCATTAGTTTATTGGGAAGGACAGAACAAGTATAAATAGAGATCGAGAGATCTCTATTTGATCATTCATTCACACACTTCTCTCATTCGGAAAGTGGCGCACTTGTGAGGAGGAGGCTCTACTGCTAGGAGAAGACTATCTCTTGTATTCTGGTTGTATCATTTCTCTATCTATCTCTGAGGAAGTTATTGGGGTTTTTCACCTTTATGGTTTTCCCCAAGTAAACTATGTGTCTCTTGTGTGCTTGCATTATTGTGTCCATGATTGATATGTTGTAGATTTGTTGTACATGTTATTCTCTCAGTTAAGATCCTAGATCAGATTGAAGTAAATTCTGAAAATTTAACAATCAGATCATCCTCATCATGACGTGCATCTTTGAATGAGATGCAACTCTATCTTTATGCATCTAATGGACTACCTTACTTTGCACACATCAACTCAATATTTTTTCCATAGCTAAACTTCTTCATTTTGTGTATCATAACATATACTTCAAATTTATCCATGTGTTTTTGTCTTAGAACAATTATGATTGTGTTCATGTTGTCTGTGATACTGTCATTCATTTCTCACGCACTTGTGCATCTTCTGTCTTTGCGCAATCATCATAGATTCACAACATCCTTGTGCGCATTTTTAGTTATATCATTCCTCTGCTTGTGCGCACTTGGTTCTCCCACTAGATCATACTGTTATGATTCCATGATCCCTTGATGCCCCAAAAATCTAAATCTCTATCTTCTAGCCTTTCACTTACACTTCCATATTCAAGCCTCAAGCCTCAAGCTTACTTTTATTCACCATCCCGACTTCTTATTTATACTTGTTCTATGTGGATAGTGATGTCCACAAGTTAGTTGTGGTACCCTTTATTCCTTGATTTGTGTTTCTACCACTTGTCATCTTCTATGCCACTAAGGTGTAATCTCTTGTGGGTCTTGCACATACTTGATCCTTTGGCTAGTGGGACTTGTGTCCATGCGGTTTGGTCTTGCACAACTTATGTACCATCACTTGTGGGTCTTGTGTGTTTGATGTATAATTTTCTATGGAATTTGTACATATGATATCTTCAACCACTACACCCTTTTTGGTACTTGTGCATGCTTCGACAACTGAAAGCTTCTTCCAATTGGTGAGTCTTGCATGCATAAATGTTCAACAATTTCTTGTTGCAATATTCTTGTGCACTCCCAAATATTGACCAATCAACTCTTTGGCTTGCTTGTGCACTTTAACCTTTGTCCAACCAATTATTTGGATTGATTGCACACTTCAACCTTTTTCCAACCAACTCTTTGAATTTTACCTTGAAGGAGTGTGACTTGGTGGACTTGATGTCTACACATGTACAAGATGTTGTAGGATGCATTCCTTATGCACTTCTTCAAAATGGATATGCTTGATGCACTTATTGTGAAAATAAAATCACATCCAAGAACTGATCAAGAAATTACACTCTCTCATATAAAAAATCTTACACAACTAGTCAAAAGGCACAAACATTATGCACAAGAGTAGATTTATGTATTGCTTCTCATGAATAGAATTACATCAACTAACATATGAATGTAATAGGCTATCATTAACTAAAATTACAGCAGAAAATCCAATGGCTAAAGATGCCAAGAAAAGCTTCTAATCATCAAACTTGCTAAATATGCCCATCCCCCCTAGGTAGCAAGTTGACTTTCCAAATCAGCCCAAAAGCTCATGAATTGCTAATTTAGTAAGATAAAGGTGAAATATAGATAAAAACAATGCCAAATACGAATTTTGGGTGGAAATAAAATTAAGGAAATTTTTTGGTGTAAAAAACACTTTCCTAGGTTGACTAGCTTTTCCCTATGGGGGAAAAAGCAGTAAAAAGCAACAGTTTTCCACAAGTGCGCCTTTCTTCCTCAAACCTTATCCAGAAATATTTAGGAAGGAACCCAAGTGGCCTAGGTGGCTTGTATATCACACCATGGATGTATTTTAGCCTCTCATATTTCCTTGTGGTCCACACAATGGCAATTTCCTTATTTATTACATAGAATTAACTAATACAAGAATAATTAATGCATCTTATGTAAATAAATAAATGGTAGGAAGGATTAATTATTCCAACACCCCCTCTTAAGTCTGACTTAAATTATCTAAATATCATAAAATAAAATACTAAGGGCCCAGTAACAAGACTTGGTCACCCCGTACAAAATACTGTCGGTGCACAAAATAAGGATAGAAGGAAAACGTCATGGGAAAAACCTTCCCTCAAAGCATGGACATATATAAATTTAAAGGTTGATGATCAACCCTTCACTCCACCACATGTTCAACCATCCCAAGCAGTGATCTAAGATAGCTGAATGTCTTCTCTGTGAAAGCCTTGGTGAAGATATCTGCAGTTTGCTCAGCTATGGGGCAATACTGCAAATCTATGATCTCATCATGCACTAGGCCTCTGATGTAGTGCATATGAATCTCTATGTGCTTGGTCCTTTTCCTCTGTACTGGATCACATGTAACTATAATGGCACTCTGGTTGTCACAATAAATGACAGTAGGATTACTGAAAGAAATCTCAAACTCAAACAAAATCCCCTGTAACCATACACACTGTGTAGTAGCATTCACTGCTCCTCTGTACTCTACCTCCATTGAAGATAGAGCTATGGAATTCTATTTCTTGCTAGACTAGCAAACAGGGCCAGCTCGAAGCATGAATACAAATCCTGATTTGGATTTCCTGTCAAGGCTATCACCAGCCCAATCCAAATCTGTGAAACCCAAGAGATCTAAGCTCGAATCTGCAACATAGTGAATCCCATCACTCTTTGTGCCCTACACATAATGAAGGATTCTTTTTGCATCCCTCCAATGTAACTCATGTGGCTACTCTATATATCTAGATGCCACACTCACAGCATATGCAAGATCTAGTCGAGTGTGTGTCAAGTAGAGCAAGCTTCCAATCAACTGTTTGTATAGAGTATTGTCAAAAAGCGATGCAGATTCTGCTTCTTCCATTCGAACTCTAGAAAGGAATGGAGTCTTAGAAGGCTTGCAATCAGCCATCTTAAACTTCTTTAATAGATCAGAAGCATACTTTGACTGACATACCTTGGTTCCTTCTTTTGTTTGAGAAATCTCAAACCCCAAAAATTGCTTAAGAATTCGCAAGTCACTCATGGAGAATGCTTGGTGCATTGTGGTCTTTAGTGATGCTATTTGTTCAGTCCTATCACTTGTGATCAGAAAATCATCAACATACAGCACTATTAACATAATAAAACCATCAACAAACTTCATATAGACATTTGGGTCAGATTTACACCGAACATAGGATTGTGACAGCAAAAAACTGTTTGTCTTTGCATACCAAGCCTTGGGGGCTTGCTTGAGTCCATACAAATATTTTTTCAACCTGTAAACAAGGTTTGGATCTGATCTATACCCCTATGGATGCTGCATATATATTTCTTCTTCAAGCTCCTCATGGAGGAAATCACTTTTCACATCCATGTGATGTACTTCCCACCGCTTGGAAGCTGCCAGTCCCAAAACTAGTCTAATGGAGTCTTTCTGAGCTACCGGTGCAAATGTTTCATTATAATAAATTCCTTGGACTTGAGAATACCCCTTTGCTACCAGCCTTGCTTTGTACTTAATGGTTGTACCATCCATTGCGCATTTAGTCTTATAAATCCATTTGCATCTTACCAAGTTTCTGCCTGCGGGGAGCTTGACTAGCTCCCAAGTTTCATTCTTCTACAATGACTGAAACTCCTCATCCATAGCAATATGCCTATTGAGATATTGTAACTTCAAAGAATATTATAATTGTACTTTATTATTCCGGAGATGTTTCATTCCTCCGTAAAGATCTTATTGTATATCCGGAGATGTTTATTCCTCCGTCAGAATGTGGTAACTCGGGTTATTAGACTTCCCTAGTGGAGGTCGGCCCTTTATGTGTTATGTGGGTCAAAGGGTTATTAGACCACCCTAGAGGGGTCGGCCCAGTTAGTTGTAGTGGGGTATTTAACCCATTGGTTAAATACAAGCCTACGTGTACTTGTGTAAAAGATATGTCAGAGTAGTGTATAAATAGAGGAGGTGTGTTCCTCATTTGTATCACTCACTCACTTGAGGATAGCGCATTTGTGGAGAAGAGGTCTGCTATTGTGGAGGAGGAGATCATGTCTCAGGGTTTCATCTTTGTATATTGCTGGTCATCTATATTGAGGAAGCTTTGCTGGATTTTCTACCCCATGAGGGTTTCCCAGGATAAATCTCTGTCTCTTGTGTTTATGCTGTGCTTGTTGTTTCTTCAGTGATCCTGTATATGCTATTATTGTGAAATGGAATGTAATGCTGCTATTTTTTGTCTTAGCATATTAAATCTTAACATGGTATCAGAGCTAACCTAAAGGAAGACAAGGTATGGCACTTACGACACTTGCTTTACTTACGACAATTTGCAGGTTAGGGTTTTACATAGCAAAAACCAGTCATCGTGGCGCTTTCGCTATAACTCCATTTTGGCGAAGGTTCAGGGTCTGAAACGTTTACAGGTTGAAGATAACATCCCCAGGTACCTTGTGTCCTAAGGGAATCCTCAGATTCGTTGTACTTTGTGAGTTATGATCCGTACAAGTTAGGGTTTCTGCCTCTTCCAGATCTCAGTCAAAATCAGGTGACCTTGGCAAAAAAAGTCATAACTTGGGCTAGGAAGCTCCAAATGAAATTTAGTAAAAAGTGATAAGTAGTACACAGACTGTACTATCTCAAGAAACTTTTTCAGAGGCCGAAGGTGAACCAGTGACACGTGGCACGCCGTACAAGTTCGCTCTCCTGTTTTATCCCATAAACAGGTCACGTTGGGACACTTGGCATAACTCTCTCTCAGAGAGTCCAATTGAGGTCATACCTATCAGGATGGAAATATAACAGGTCGAGCTATCTCAGGAAAAGTTTTTAGAGGCCGAAGTTCAAACAGTGACACGTGGCATGCCGTACAAGTTCGCTCTCCTGATTTATCCCATAAACAGGTCACGTTGCGACACTTGGCATAACTCTCTCTCAGAGAGTCCAATTGAGGTCAGACCTGTCAGGATGGAAAGATGACAGGCCAGGCTACTGTAGGGAAAGGGTTTCAGACCCTGTGGAGCAAAAATTTCAGATTTATAGCAGAAACAATCAGGTGCATACTTCTGTCAAAACATAATTATTTTTGGAGCACCTTTATTCATGGCTTCTGGAATTTAGGGTTTCGGAGAAAGTTAGAATTTTTGGAATCGGAGTCCACGGCTAAATGCTACTAAGGAAAATTGAAATATAGAGACCAAGATCGAATTTTTTGGTTGGGTGGAAGACCGGGCTTGATCAAACCCGAGTTCGGGATTTTGATCGGAAAGATGGAAAATTAGGGCTTCAGCAAAAGTTGGAATTTTTTTAAGTTTGTAACCACAGCTGGAAGCTCCTAAGAAAAATAAGAGTTTAGAGCCTTGGATCGAACCTTTTGTTTGGGAAGAAGGGTGGGCTTCATCAAACCCTAGTTCGGGATCTTGTCCAGAAGATCCAGAAGTTTCAAAGGCAATTTTGAGGGGTCAAATTTTGGAAATTCCAAAATTGAAGTATGCTAGTTTGATCAGCTCAGCAAGACATATTCTTTCATCCATTCAGAAGTGTGAAAGTCAAAGATTGAATTTTTAGGGTTTCTCTAGAAAACCCTAATTAAGCTCCAGATCAAGTTGACTACAAGAAGTCTCGACAGGTACGACTTAAGGAGGCTCAGGTATGTCTTGAAATCTAATTCTTGATTAAGTTCATAATGTGTTTGTCTTCATGTTATTGATTAGTACAATCTTGATTAATGTTATTAATTGTCTTATCACCCTAGTAACAATATGAATGCATGTGAATGATCAAAGACATTCATTGATTAGGGCTATATGATTGTACTTATGCATTATGGTGTTGTGTGAGGTTGATGTTGTCTGCTAACAAGGCTCAGGTACATTACAAAAGACAAATCAAGTTCTATGACCATGACAACATGAAGACAAAGACTCACGAGGTATGTATGACTTTGTTATATTATGTTTAACCTACGAGACATGCAGGTTCTAGCTCAGGATCTCTAAATCATTGAAGAGATTGTTTAGGTATGTTGTACATAACTAAGCAGGTATACTAATCCAGGTATGTTTTCCTATGTCATGTTAGAATCTTACCATGTGTAAGTATACTTGGTATGATTGGTTAGTAATCAAGGGTTTATGCATATTATGTTTCTTATCTTGGTTTAACTAACTAGATCAAACAAGAATATGCATGAGTAAAAGAAGAATTCCTTGAAACCCTGAATACTAATGATCATGACTGTACATATTCAAGATTATTTAGAATTAGAATGTTTTGATAATATTGAGAATATAATAATGAATGTATGTTTGTGTATGAGATCATGAGGATGACACTAGTGTACACTTGAGCATGCACAGTGGTACAGAATGAATAGAAGTTCAGAAGACATACAGAAGATCAAGCGGGAGGCAACCACACAAACATAAAAGATAAGTATTTGAGTTGTTATTAGAAATAGTAAATGATATTGCTTGTATTTGTATTCCTAGAATATATCATGCTGAGTGTAAACATTCATAAAGCATTTAACAGTATACTACTAATATGCATATGATTGGTAAGTTGGACAAACATTCCATTGTTGCTTGTCTAGAATGAAACCTCTTTGCTGACATGCTGAGAGCTGTGCACACTCTCGAGAGTATGTTCTGGTAGAGATGGAAGGCATCTAGATAGCCACTATATGCATACAGGATATGGGAAAGTGTTGTGCCAAAGTATTGGTCAAATAGTTGCATAACTATGTAAATGATATCTGTATGCATAATAGGCTATCATGTCAAATATGATTTGATGATTATGAAGTATTACTAATCATGTACTTAATTTTGATTTGTAGGAAAGATCATGATGAATGATGAACTCTGAACAAGCGATGGATTTTCAACAAAAGATTTACAAATCAAACACACTATAGAAAGCTTGTGGTTAAGAGATTCTCTTTGAAAGAGGAAGAGAATCATGATGAGATGTTTTGCTCCAAGGGACTAGCTCAGGTTTTGTATGGGTTCCTAGGATCGGTAGTCAATTGATGAGCTTAATGATCATCATGGGTGATGTGGATCTCAACCTTTGCTACAAGGTTGAATATGGGTTCTATACACATATGACATGGATGCAAGAAGGAACTCACCACAGAGTTCGAATGATTTTGAGGCTCATATTAGTAGACCCATCTGACGAGAGATGGCACAGATAGATATGCAGAAGATCATTCAATGCTGAGTGTGAATAATGGACAATTTACAGCTTCATGACAAAGCTTGGGCTTTACCAGAAGTAAAGATGTTCCTAACCTTTACCTTAAGGTTGATGAACTTATCATACCATTATTGTATGACGATGATCTCTTTCTGACAAGGAATGAGAAACAGGTCATGAAAATGGCTGCAGAAATGAAAATGAAAGATCTCGGATTAATGCACTACTTCTTAGGTCTAGAAGTATGGCAATATCCAAAAGGAATCTTTTAATTCAAGGTAAGTATGCTGTGAAGTTTCTAAAAAGATTTGATATGTTGGAGTATAAAGCCATGGCCACTCCCATGGACTCCAACTTGAAGTTGTTAGTTAATGACTCATCGTATTTAGTGAACCTAACCCTATATAGACAAATCATTGGGTCATTGATGTATTTAACAAATACTAGGCCAGATATATGCTTTGCTGCAAATACCCTAAGTCAGCATCTAGTAGAACCTAGAAAGGTTCACTTAATAACTACAAAGCATGTAGTGAGGTATCTAAAATGTACAATAGATTTTGGTCTATATTATCTTGGAGGTCATGAACTCCGTTTACATGGTTACTCAGATTCTGATTGGGCAGGAAGTGCCTCAGACAGAAAGAGTACATCAGGTGGATGTTATAGTCTTGAATCTGCCATGATCTCATGGTTCAGCAAGGAACAATCTAGTGTGGCTCTCAGTACTACTGAAGCAGTATATATATATATAGCTGTCTGCTCTGCCAGCTGTGAAGCAGTGTGGTTTCAGAAGCTATTATATGGAGTGTTTGACTTAGAAATGAATTCCACTATGATTATGTGTGACATTCAAAAACTGCATCAAGATAGAAAATCTTGTATTCCACGATAAGTCAAAACACATAGAGATCCGATACTTCTATATACGAGATATGGTGCAGAGAGGAGCTATCAAGCTCGAGTATATAAGCACTGAGGATCAGATTGCTAATATCTTGACTAAACCTCTGTCTCGAGTAAAGTTTGAATACTTCCGAGACAAGCTTGGTATAGTCCAGAAGAACCCTCCTCGAAAGGGGGAGTAGCATAGTATCTGATAACAAGTCTATCTCATCAATGATGAGGTCACCTATTTACTACACTTAATTACCTAGAATTATTTAGATTTAGGACTCTTATATTCTTTCTTTTGATGATAGATGTATACATGTTTTTTTTTTATGTTAGTTTTTGATGTATACATTCTTTTGATGTTAGTTTTTGATGATGATGATACATGTGGTTATACATGTTTTGATGATGATGATACATGTTGATGATAATACATGTTGTATGTTATACATGTTTTGATGATGATGATACATGTTGCGGTTATACATGTTTTGATGATGATGATACATGTTGTATGTTATACATGTTTTGATGATGATGATACCTGTTGTGGTTATACATGTTTTGATGATGATGATACATGTTGTATGTTATACATGTTTTGATTATGATGATACATGTTGTGGTTATACATGTTTTGATGATGATGATACATGTTGTGGTTATACATGTATTGATGATGAGGATACATGTTTTGTTATACATGTTGTGAAGGGATTGAATCATTCCTGGACTTCAGTCCTAAAGAAGAGCCGTAGACGTATGTCTTCGAAAATGAAGTTCTTGATGAACATGTGAAGGGATTGGATCATTCCTGGACTTCAGTCCTAAAGAAGAGCCGTAGACGTATGTCTTCGAAAATGAAGTTCTTGGTGAACATGTCAAGGGATTGGATCATTCATGGACTTCAGTCCTAAAGAAGAGCCGTAGACGTATGTCTTCGAAAATGAAGTTCTTGGTGAACATGTGAAGGGATTGGATCATTCTTGGAATTCGGTCCTAAAGAAGAGCCGTAGACGTAAGTCTTCGAGAATGAAGTCCTTGGTGGACGGTGAAGCATTAAGTCATCCTTGGACGTAGGTCCTAAATGCACGGTTGAGGATTAAGTCATCCTTGGACGTAGGTCCTAAATGCACGGTTGAGGATTAAGTCATCCTTGGACGCGGTCCTAAATGTACGGTTGAGGATTAAGTCATCCTTGGACGTAGGTCCTAAATGCACGGTTGAGGATTAAGTCATCCTTGGACGTAGGTCCTAAATGTACGGTTGAGGATTAAGTCATCCTTGGACGTGGTCCTAAATGTACGGTTGAGGATTAAGTCATCCTTGGACGTAGGTCCTAAATGCACGGTTGAGGATTAAGTCATCCTTGGACGTAGGTCCTAAATGAACGGTTGAGGATTAAGTCATCCTTGGACGTGGTCCTAAAGGCACGGTGGAGGATTAAGTCATCCTTGGACGTAGGTCCTAAATGCATGGTGGAGGATTAAGTCATCCTTGGACGTAGGTCCTAAATTCACGGTGGAGGATTAAGTCATCCTTGGACGTAGGTCCTAAATGCACGGTGGAGGATTAAGTCATCCTTGGACGTGGTCCTAAATGCACGGTGGAGGATTAAGTCATCCTTGGACGTGGTCCTAAATGCACGGTGGAGGATTAAGTCATCCTTGGACGTGGTCCTAAATGGACGGTGGAGGATTAAGTCATCCTTGGACGTGGTTCTAAATGTACGGTGGAGGATTAAGTCATCCTTGGACGTGGTCCTAAATGTACGGTGGAGGATTAAGTCATCCTTAGACATGGTCCTAAATGTACGGTGGAGGATTAAGTCATCCTTGGACGTGGTCCTAAATGTACGGTGGAGGATTAAGTCATCCTTGGACGTGGTCCTAAATGTACGGTGGAGGATTAAGTCATCCTTGGACATGGTCCTAAATGTACGGTGGAGGATTAAGTCATCCTTGGACGTGGTCCTAAATGAACGGTTGAGGATTAAGTCATCCTTGGATGCTGTCCTAAATGTACGGTAAGGATTGGATCATCCTTGGACTTTGGTCCTGTAAACTGGGCCGTAGACATGTGGTCTCCGAGAACATGATAGGACTGGATCGTCCCATCCGTTCAAAAGGTACGTGATAGGACTGGATCGTCCCTGGAATTTGGTTCAAAAGGTACATGACTGGTTTGCATCATCCTTGGACATAAAGAACTGGATTGATCGTGTGATGATGATGCTGATGATCGTGTGATGAAGATGCTGATGATCGTGTGATGATGATGCTGATGATTGTGTGATGACGATGCTGATGATCGTGTGATGACGATGCTGATGATCGTGTGATGATGATGTTGATGATCATGAGATGACAATGTTGATCATGATGCTGATGATCGTGTGATGATGATGTTGATCGTGATGTTGATGATCGTGTGATGATGATGCTGTTGATCGTGTGTTGACGATGCTGATGATTGAGTACTATCAACTCTGATGATGTTAATGTTCCAGTATTGAAGATGTTCCAGTAACTGGTTGAGTTACTGATGATGTTGAGAAAGCTTCCAATGATTTATAGATGTATCATGTATGATGTTGATGACTCCTTGCTCGTGCAGATGCTATTATAATATCCTTTTTGTTAAGGGGGAGTGTTGAGATATTGTAACTTCAAAGAATATTATAATTGTACTTTATTATTCCGGAGATGTTTCATTCCTCCGTAAAGATCTTATTGTATATCCGGAGATGTTTATTCCTCCGTCAGAATGTGGTAACTCGGGTTATTAGACTTCCCTAGTGGAGGTCGGCCCTTTATGTGTTATGTGGGTCAAAGGGTTATTAGACCACCCTAGAGGGGTCGGCGCAGTTAGTTGTAGTGGGGTATTTAACCCATTGGTTAAATACGAGCCTACGTGTACTTGTGTAAAAGATATGTCAGAGTAGTGTATAAATAGAGGAGGTGTGTTCCTCATTTGTATCACTCACTCACTTGAGGATAGCGCATTTGTGGAGAAGAGGTCTACTATTGTGGAGGAGGAGATCATGTCTCAGGGTTTCATCTTTGTATATTGCTGGTCATCTATATTGAGGAAGCTTTGCTGGGTTTTCTACCCCATGAGGGTTTCCCAGGATAAATCTCTGTCTCTTGTGTTTATGCTGTGCTTGTTGTTTCTTCAGTGATCCTGTATATGCTATTATTGTGAAATGGAATGTAATGCTGCTATTTTCTGTCTTAGCATATTAAATATTAACAATGCCATCTAGGATCATGTGAGGCATCCTCATATATTTTTGGATCAGAATCTATCATCATATAGCACTTCTCAAAAAGATAAAGATCATTCACATTGAGAGCAATCTCAAACTATGATCTAGTCCTTCTTTGGTCCTGAGGGTTTCCTGCTAGTTCACCTGCTGCTTGCAAAGTTTTTGCAACCCACTTAGGCCTTGTAGGTGAGTTAGAATCTGCAATAAATTGATCCTTTTCATCAGAAATATCAGAATAAAAAATATCAAGAACATCACTTACTTCTTCTTCAGTCGGTGGTGAAGATGAATCTCCAATTTCTACACTCTGAGAGGGATCTTCCTCAAACTGCACACTTCTTTCGATGAATGCTTTATGAGTGGTCATGTTCAGCAGCTTATAAGATTTGGAGTCCTCTAAATATCCAACAAACAAACATGGTTGTCTTTGGGGCTGCATAGCCCTCCTCTTCTCAATCGGAATCCTAACCCAAGCCTTTGAGCCAAAAATCTTGAAATGGGAGATGTCAGGTTTGTGACCTGTCCAAGCCTCGAAATGAGTGATACCTTTGAGAGCTTTGTGTGGCACTCTATTCTGAATATAGATGGCACAATTTATTGCTTCATCCCATAGCTTAGGAGACAAATCTTTTGCCTCAAGCATGCATGTTGCCATCTCCTTAAGAGATCTATTCTTCCTCTGAGCAACCCCATTTTGCTGAGGTGTATATGGAACTGTATGTTGCATCTGTATGCCTGATGAAGCACAAAATTGCTGAAACTCTGATTTCACATACTCACCACCATTATCATATCTTAACAATTTTATATGCCTACCAGATTGATTCTCAAATGAGGCTTTGAATAACTTGAATAACCGAAAAGAATTATGATTTAAGCTTGATGAAATAAATCCAACAATACTTGCTGAAATCATCTATGAATGTGAGAATATATTTTGTTGAATTCAATGACTCATGAGGAAATGGACCTGATATATCAGAGTGTATAAGTTCCAATGGTGAAGTGGTTCTCTCAGTGGTAGATCTCCCATACTTATGTTTGGGATGTTTTCCTAGGATGCAAGATTGACAGACACCTTTGGAAAATTTGATATTGGGCAGCCCTATAACCATTTCTTTCTCATGAAGTTGGGAAAGTTATTTGTAGTTTAGGTGGCCAAATATTTCATGCCATAGCTTGCTGGACTCATTGGCATGGGTTAATAGAGCAAAAGGTGAGTTTGGCACAAAATGAGAAAAATTGTAAATTCTAGAACAATGATCAGCAGTACCAAATGCAATAATTTTTCCTGTTGAAATTTATGCTATCTCAACTTATTGGGGGTAAAGGTTACTCTCTTGGGAAGCCCTATATGGGTCATCTAATAGACTAGCAGTAGGTTTGCAGGAAATCCAAGGACATATAAAACATTATTAAATGACCCAAACTCGAGATCTATGCTACCTTTGCCTTTGCTAAAAGTTTCAGAATTGTCTCCCAATACAATGTTCGGACCACTGGAAGAGTCAAGTGAAGTAAAATACTTACTTGTAGACACCATGTGTCTTGAAGCACTGGAATCAATGATGAATGATGAAGATTGGGAAGTGTTGGCCATCAATGCATGAACTCTCTCTTTGTCATCGGAATTTGATCCTCCATCCTTCCTCCTTGCGCTCTCTGGGAGAGGGATATTGGCTTTCTCGATTAGTTGAGTTAATTGGTTGATGGTCTTCTTCATGCAAGAGATTTCATGATGAAATCCATTGCTGCAATAATTGCACTTTGTCCTCTCATTCTTTTTGTTCGGATTCTTCCTGAAGTTTGATGACTCTCCATTAAAATTCCGCTTGTCTTTCTGCTCACTGGTGGGCTTCTTGAAGTTGCCTTTCTTCTTACCTATTGAATTCTTTGAGTCTCCAACATCTAGACATTGGTATTTGGATGGATTTTTAATGGCTCCCATTAAGACCAACTTGTCTTGTTCTTGTGTTAATGACTCTATGAATTCTGAAAGTGACAGGCTCTTCCAATTTTTAATTACTTTCCAGGTGGAATGGAAGGTGGAAACAAAAATTGAATAGTCGAGGCCAAGCTTGGACAGAATGGCCAAAACTAATTGCTCATATTTATTGTCTATTCCACATTACTTCAGCTGCAATACAAGAGACTTGAATTTGTAGAAGAAGTCTTGTATATTATCAAAATTTTGCGGACTCAAAGAAATTAGCTCGTTATCCAATTGGTGGCCTCTCAATTTATCGGTTTTATCGAATAGTTCTTGAAGTTTCAACCATACTTCATTGGGTGAAGTGAGGCCATCAAGATGAAATAAGATTTATATGGATGTAGTGAGACATAACATCCCATAGGCTTCATCCCTTCAATTATGCCATTTAGATTTCTTCACTACTGAGGTTGGCTCAGCTTCTATTGTCATGGTCACGATGTAGAGCCCTTTGCTCCTCAGTAGAATCTCCATCTATGCTTTCTGATCAAAGTAATTGAAAGGAGTGAGGATGATCTGTTGTGTATGAGCCATTGTTGCAACTGATATAAACTTATGGACTGATTTTAGAACACTTTTGAATTCCAAAATGCGCCCTGCAAAGAATAGAAGCCACCCGATGAATTGATCAATGCGCCCTTCCTAAGACTGTTGGATCCTACAAGACAATCAATAGATGAAAGGAATAGCTTAATGGCTCTGATAATATGTTAAAATCAGATCACATCCAAGAACTGATCAAGAAATTACACTCTCTCATATAAAAAATCTCACACAACTAGTCAAAAGACACAAAAATTATGCACAAGAGTATATTTCTGTATTACTTCTCATGAATAGAATTACATCAGCCAACATATGAATGTAATAGGATGTCATTAAATAAAATTACAGCAAAAAATCAAATGGCTAAAGATGCCAAACAAAGCTCCTAATCATCGGACTTGCTAAATATGCCCATCCCCCCTAGGTGGCAAGTTGACTTTCCAAATCAGCCCAAAAGCTCACGAATTGTGAATTTAGTGAGCTGAAGGTGAAATATAGATAAAAAAAATTCCAAATACGAATTTTGGGTGGAAGTAACATTAAGGAAAGTTTTTGGTGTAAAAAACACTTTCCTAGGTTGACTAGCTTTTCCCTATGGGGGAAAAAGCAGTAAAAAGCAGCAGTTTTCCACAAGTGCACCTTTCTTCCTCAAACCTTATCTAGAAATCCTTAGGAAGGCACCCAAGTGGCCTAGGTGGCTTGTAGATCACACCATGGATGTATTTTAGCCTTTCATATTTCCTTGTGGTCCACACAATGGCAATTTCCTTATTTATTACATACAATTAACTAATACAAGATTAATTAATGCATCTTATGTAAATAAATGAATGGTAGGAAGGATTAATTATTCCAACACTTATGGTTATACTTTTTTAGACCGGAATCCATACATTTATTCTTCTTTCTTGTGCATATACTTATTCAAAGTAGCTTCCATATATTTTTTTAGACTAGAATAGGAATACTAATTAGTTTACATCCTCTTTGACATTACTTTACATCAATGACAACCCAAGTTCAACACGTCTATTACAAATATTATTAAAATTGCTCAAATTTTTCCAAGATTTGTTAATGATGAGGATAACCAATACTTGATGGTGCATAACAAGAGAGAAAGACAAGAAAACATGATGCATTATAAACTCTACAGTACCTTCCGAACCTTATACATCAGGGGGCATCTATTAATGCCTAAATTTCACACACAAGCAACATTTCGGTGATTCTTGCAGTAGGGCATCATCAAGACAAATAATTCAATTGACCAAATGCATCCTCAACAAATACAAAAGACAACATGAGTTTGAAATGTCCAAGTTTGGTCAAAACAAGAGATCATGTGGCTAAACCATTGTTAGCCCGTGCTATAGTGCAGGTTATCAGTTCAGTGCCCATGTGATACTAGCACGACTATTCCTTCAATAGTAATGCTACTGTAAAATGGTAGGACCACCTGCTTCCTATGGTGCATTGAAGGCTCCATCACCTCCAAGGATTTGAATTTGGCTCCCCACACACTTGGTGGCATTAAATATCCCCGTTGATTTACATTGGAATTAGTTCATGGAGGATATGGGTTCACATTTGGATCTAGTTCTTTGTGTGCCACCTCTTGGCCTATATAAGGAATCCATTGGCATGCATTTTGTAGAGAGAAATATAGATCAAGCTTACGTGGATGGATTTGAGTTGGAGATTCCTCATATCCCACCTCTTCCTACCTTTGTAGGCATTCCCAAGATCTTGTGCCACCTTCCTTCAAAGGGAAATATTTCTTCTTCATTGATTTACCATTCACTTTAGCATATAGTTTGGACAAAAAAAACTCCCTAAGGGAGATTGTTGGCTTCCCTTGAATCCCACACCTCCTATGTATTGTACATCTTAACCATTGGAAAATACAAAGTGGTTTGGAATTCCATGGATTGTTGTTGGAGCTTGCACTCTCCCCCCATCTCTTTTATTTTTTACATTTTATTCAAGCTTCCTTATTTTATGTGAATCCCACTAACAATCTATTGTAGGATCACTTGGAGGAAAACCAACCACACTCCATAGGGCTCCAAGGACTAAGGCCTTGCTACAACCTACAAGAGCTAGCCCCTTACCAAGTGGAAGAGTGCACACTTGTACAATTTTTTCTACAACACGACCTCCCCCACATCCTCTCCCTTTTCCTCCCCCCCCTCCTACACCTTCTCCTCCTCCTCCTACACATTACCTACTAACTTCCCATTTTCTTCCCCCTCCTACTCCTATGCCTCACCCCCATCCACTCTTCCTCCTATTGAACTTTTGTTGTCATTGATGTCAACTAATGTCTAAGAGGATGTCAACTCATTCAGTCTGAATCATTAATGTCAATTGATGTCAAAGTGGATGCAATATTCCTATGGTAGTTTGAAGATGTATATGGGAGCCACCTGGAAGTGGTATATGTGCAAAAAAATGAAGAGAATGGATCCTAGTATAAAGAAGTATATCTAGAAGTACATCAGTTTGAAAAAGTATATTTCGTAGGAACATCATGCATATCCAGTTTGAAGAAGTACATAACGTACAATGAGGAGGTCTCAGTCCACCAAGCCATACTCCTTCAAGGTAAAAGTCAAAGAATTGGTTGGACAAAGGTGCAAGTGCGCAAGCAAGCAAAAGAGTTGGTTGGACAAAGGTACAAGTGTGTAATCAAGCTAAGGAGTTGGTTGGACAATGGTTCAAGTGTGCAAGCAAGTCAACAATCCATTGGATAAGGTTTAGGAGTGTGCAAGCAGCATGGAACTAGAAATGGTTGAACAATTATGCAAATCCTAAAATCCCACAAGCCTCACCAATCAGAATAACCTTTCAGTTGTTAAAGCACACATAAGTTCCAAGAAGGGTGTAGCGATTGGAGTGAGTATATGCGCAAATTCCATAGCCAATTATACAACAAGTGCACAAGACCTACAAGTGATGGTACCACAAGGGTTGAATTCCCACCAAGTTGAAGACCATGTATGCGTAAGACCCACAAGAGATGACACATTAGTAGTGCACAATATGACATGTGGCAGTAGCATAATCCGTCAAGCAAGGAAGAAGGAAGCCACTACTAACTTGTGGACATACAATCCATGCATGACATGTGTAAATAAGAACCAAGTTGGAGATTTGAAGTAAGCTTGATAGTAAGTATGCAAATATTGTAAGTGGAAGATACAAATTTATATTTGGGGCATCAAGGGATCGAGGAATCAGAATAGCATGATCTAGACGAAGAGCTGAGTGCACACATGCAGAGGAATGTTATAGCTAGTGGTGCAAGAGTGATGTCGTAGCTCTATGATGATTGTGCAAAGATAGAAATGTAGAATGCAAAGTATGCACAATTGCATGAGGATTGAATGACAGTATCACAAACAACATCCATAGAGTCACAGATTCTCTATGATAGATCCACGTAGAAACATAATTGAAGTATATCAAAAGATGCACATAAGTATAGTTGATGCACAAAGTTTGAATTGAAGTGTGTGAAGTGAAGAAGTTCATCAATGCGCAAAAACAAAGTAGTACTGGAATCAAGTATGCACATCATGATGAGGATGATTTGAGACAAGTGCATTAAAACAAAAAGATGAATCATATGATGCATAATATGTTGCAGATTTTCTGATAGACTATGGAACTTAAACCAAACAAACACATCTCGGAAAGTGTGTAGTTCCATCTGATACTACTGCATCACATCATAATATTAAATCTTGGGGTAGACTGCATGATCAATTGAAGTATCACGCGGCATAAGAAGTGTGACATTAGTTAAAAGTGAAGTGTTGAGTGCAATGAGAACTCAAGTCATGTATGCAGCAAAGTGACAGTAATTCTATTGAATACAAAGGGTGCGCACAATAGAATGAACATTAGAAGATTAGATGTGTGCGTAAATCAGAAGTTCACTAGAGTAACATCTTATTTTGTATATCTAGGTAGTAAGACAGGGAAAGGAGAAGGGGGTCATACTCTCCTTCCAGTTGGTGCTACACAACACAAGGATTTGGTGATTCTTTGAGGTCAATGCCTGTAAAACCAGGGGGTTGGTGCCTCCTTCCAATTGGTGCTGGTAAACACAGGAAGTTGGTGATTCCTTGAATGCAATCTTTAAATTTATAAAAGATTATTATGTGGTTTTCTCCCATTTGGGTTTCCACGTAAAAATTATGTGTCTTCTGCGTTCTTTGATTTGCACATATGTGGCTGAATGCTTACTTGTGATGAATGCATAAATTATGATCAAGATTAAGTTCAAAACAACCTGTTAAAGAAGTTAAAATTGTTCATAACTTTGCTAATATTCATTCACCTCCCCTCTGAGTATTAAATCGATCCCAAATCCTCCCTTCCAACTTCCCCTCATCCTTGTCTACCTCCCCCACCTATGGCTCCACCTCCTCCTACTACCCCACATCCCCCTTCCTCATGTGCTCCTCCATCTCCTCATCACCCCAACCCTCCTTCCCCCCATCCCCCCCACCCCCTCTTCCTCTTAACCCTCTTTCATCACCCCACCTTCCAACACCTCCCACTCCTACCACTCCTCCTCCACCTTTACCTCCTTCTCCTCCTCCTCTCCCTATGTCTTTCTCTCCTCTTTTTCCTCCATCTCCACCTCCCTCTAGCATTTTCATCCTCCTCTTCCTCCCCCTCTACCTCATCTCTTCCTCCACACCCCCTTTTCTGCTCCCTCCTCCTCCTCACCCACCCCTTCCACTCCTCCCCCTCCTCCAACTCTATATCCTCTTCCTCCCCCTCCTACAAATCCCTCTCACTTACTACTCCCCCTCCTCCAAATCCCTCTCCCTTATCCCTCCCACTCCTCCTCATCCTCCCCCCCATCCTCGCCCCTCTTACTCCTCCCCCTCATCCACCCCCCTGCCCCTCTTCCCCCCCCATACCTTCTCCCCATGTTCTCCTCTCACCCCTCCTCATCCTCCTCCATTTCCCTCTCTCCTCCTCCTTTGCTTCCTCCTCCACCTCCTCCCCTCCTCCCCCCACCTCTACCATAAATCTCTCCTTTCAACTCCCCCACCTTCTGATACCTTCCTCCTCCTCCTCCTCCTAACCCACCTCCTCCTCCTCCCCCAAACCACCATACTCATCCCCCTACCCCTCCCCCTCCTAAGCCCACACCTATCCATCCTCCTCCTCTACCTCCTCCCCCTCCACCATCACCTCCCACTCCTCCTCCCTTTTTTCTACATCCTTCCTCCCCTCTCCCACTCCCCCTCTAAATCCACCTCCTACCCTTCCCCCTCCTACTCCTCCTCCCCCAACAACTCTTCCTCCTCTCCTACCTCCTCCCATGCCTCCTCCCCTTCCACCTCCACCACCTCTGCCACCCCCATCCTCCCACTCACACCATATGCCCACTCTCCCTCCTACCCATCCCCTCTACCTCACTTACCTCCCGATCCTCCCCCTTCACCTCCTTACACTCCCACCTCTCACTAAAACCCCCCATCCCCATCCCCCTCTACCCTTTCTCCTGCTCTTCCTCATACTCCCCTTCTCCAGAGTGTCTCCATCATCATCCCCTTCCTATTCCACCTTTCCCCACCCACTCCCACTCCTACTCCCTCTCCTACCCATCCTCCACTCACTCCTCCTCCTCCTACCCCTCTTCTATAACCTCCCCCTCCATAGCCTCCCCTTCCTCTCCTGCCTCCACCCCCCACCACTCCCTCTCCCCCTCCCCCTCCTATCCTTGCCCCTCTACCTCGCCTTCCCCCTCCTACTCCTCCTCCCCCAACAAATGCTTTTCGTCCCCCGTCTCCTCCCCTACCTCCTCCTCCTCCTTCACCCTTACCTCCTATTCCCTCTTCAACTCCTCCTCCTCCTCCTCCTCCACCTCCCACTCATACCTTAGACCCTCCCTGTCCTACCCCTCCTACTCTGCCTCCTACCCATCCCTCTCTGTATCCCTTTCCTCCCCCTTGTCCTCCTCACCAAACAAAACCTCTTCCTGCCTTCCCTCCTCACCCGCCTACTCTTCCTCCTACCGCCAATCCCTCCTTCTCCACCCTCCTCCCCATCCTCCTCTACCTACTTCTACTCCCCCTCCCCTTCCTCCCCAATAACTCCTCTTCCTCCGATACCTCATCCAATGCCTCCTCCCCCTCCACCTCCTCCTTATTCACCCATGCCCCCCCTCCTCCTACTTCACCTCCTCCTCCTCCTACTCCCACTCCCTCCTTCAATTTTCCACCCACTCCCACTCCTATGCAGCCCCCTCTACCTCCGCTTCCGCTTCCCCCTCCACCTCCTCCTCCCTCAATAACTCCTCTTCTTCCCATGCCTCCTCCCCCACCTCTTCCTCCTCCTCCCACTCTTTCCTTCGCTCCCTACCCCTACACACCCTCCTCCCCATCCCCTTCTCCGTCCTCTTCCTCCCCTGCCTCCTCTCCATCCCCCTCCTTGTCCTCTACCACTATCCCTCCTTCTCCCCCTACACCTACTCCTCCTCCTCCTCCTCCCACTCCTTCCTTCCCCCCCTCCCCCCACTCAACCTCCCACTCCCCTTCCTACCCATCCCCTTCTACCTCCCCTTCCACTTCCTAATCCTCCACCCCCAACAACTCCTCTTCCTCCCCTATATCCTCCGTTGTCGATCTTCTTCCTCCTTCCACTCCCTCCTTCCCCCACTACCACTCTAGCTCTATCTCCTACCCTTCCCCCTCCTCCTCCTCCTCCCCCAACAACTCCTCTTCCTCCCCTACCTCCCCTCGGCCTACTACTCCTCCACCTCCTCCTTCCCCCCACCTCCTCCCCCTCCTCCCCTACTCCTCACCTCTCCGCCTCTTCTCCCTCATCCAAATCCCACCTTCCCCCCTCCCCCTCCACCACCTCCTCCCCATCCCCCTCTACCTCCTTCTATGCCCCCCACTACCTCGGTGGGACCTTATCTACCTCCCCTTCCACCTTCTCCTCCTCCTCCCCCAATAAATCCTCTTCCTCCCCTGCCTCCTCCCCCTCCTGCCCCTACTCCTATGCCCCCACCCCCTTTCCTTCCCCTCCTCTTATGCCTCATCCCACTCCTACATCCCCCTCTCCCCCCAATCCCCCTCCCACTGCTACATCCCCCTCTCCCCTTGATTCCCCTCCCAATCCCCCTCCTAGCCACCCCCCTTTGCCTCCCCTTGATCCTCCTCCTCCTTATCCCCAAACAACTCTTATTCCTCCCCTACCTCCTCCTTTTCCTACTTCCCGCTCCACTCTTCATCCTCCTCTCACTCCTACCTCCCCATGAACCCCTTCCTCCCCATCCCCCTTTGCCTCCTTATCCTCCCCTTTCCCCTCCTCCTCCTCCTTCCCCAATAACTCCTCTTCTTCCCCATCCTTCCCCCCTTCAACTTTCCAACAGCCCCGCACTCCCCCTCCTACCCATCCTGCTTTTCCTCCCCCTTCCCCTTCTCCTCCTCCGCCCTCTCCCCCTCCTGCCCATCCCTCTCTTCATCCCCCCCCTCCTCCTCCTCCTCCTCCTCCTCCCTCAACAACTCCTCTTCCTCCCCTGACTCCTCCACCCCATACTCCACTCCCCCTCTTCCTCCTCCTCTCTCTCTTTCCTTTAGTCCCTTCCCCTGCACCCCCTCCTCCCCATTCCCTTCTACCTCCTCATCCTCCCCCAACAACTCCTCTTCCTCGCCTTCCTCATCCCCTTTTGCCTACTCCACCTCCACCCCTACTCCCCCTCCCACCCCTTCACCTCCTCCTCCAAATCCCACTCATGCATTCCCCCTGCCCCCCACTCAACCTCCCAATCCCCCTGCTACCCATTCCCCTCTACCTCACCTTCCCCTTCCTCCTCCTCCTCCCCCAACAACTCCTCTTCCTCCCCAAACAACTCCTCGATCCCAATCTTCCTCCTCCTTCCACTCACTCCTTTCCCCCCTCTCCCTACACCACCTCCTCCCCTTACCCCTATACCTCCTTCTCCTCCCCTTCCCCCTCCTCCTCCCCCCCCCCAATAAATCCTCCTCCTCCCCTTCCTCCTCATTATCCACCCCCTCCTCCCCCTCCTCCCCAGCTCTTCCCCTCTTCATCCTCATCCTACTCCTTCTTTCCCCTCTCCTACTCCAACCCCTCCTTCGCATCCCCCTCTTCCTCTCGTTCCTCCTATCCCTCCTCCTCCGCGGCCACCCCCCTCCTTCCCCTTCACCTCCTCCTCCTCCTACTCCTTCCTCCCCCTCGCACCCCACACCCCCTCCCACTCCTGCCTCCCCCTCTCCCCCCACTTCCCCTCCTGCTCCCCCTTGTACCCACCCCCCTCTGCCTCCCTTTCCTCTTCCTCCTTCTCCACCAATGACTCTTATTCCTCCCTTGCCTCCTCCTCTGCCTCCTCCCCACCCCACTCTTCCCCCCCTCCAACCCGCACCTTCCTCCCCCTCCTCCCCACCCCTATCTACTTCCTTCTCCTCCTCCTACCCAAACAACTCTTCTTCTTCCCCTACCTCCTCCCCCTCCATCTCCCCTCCTCCCCCTTTTCCTCCTCCTACCACTCTCACCTTCCACCCCTCCCCCTGCATCCCCTCATCCCCGTACCCCTCTACCCCCTTCTCTACTTCTACATTTGATCTTCTTTCTCCTCATACCCCTCCTCCATAGCATCCCCCTCCACCTCCCCTTCCTCTGTCACCTTCCCCCACCTACTTCCCCCTCCTACCCATCCTCCTTTGCCTCCTCCTCCTCCTCCACCATCACCTCCCCCTCCATAGCCTCCCCCTGCTCTTCCCCTGCCTTACCCCCCCCCAATCCCCCTACTACCCATCACGCTCTTGCTCCCCTTCCACCTCCTCCTCCTCCTCCTCCTCCCCCAACAAGTCATCTTCCTCCCCTGCCTCCTTCCACTTAGCCTTCCACTACCGCCCCCTCCTCCTATGCCTCCCCCGTGCTCCCCTACACCCCGTCCTCACCATCCCCCTCTACCTCCTTCTTCGCCCACCCCCGACCTCTCCACCATTTCACCCGCCTCCCCTTCCCCTTGCCTCGCTTCACCTCCCCCACGGCCTCTTCCTCCTCTTAACTTCCTTACGATATTACACATATAATTGAAAAATAAAACATGTCGTTCACATTAAAATAGTTTAAACAATATTCAAATCCAATAACTCAATTCAATAAATTACTATATCAATGTAATATGAAATTCAAATACATTAATCTCAAGAAAATATAAACACGAGTATCACAACTATGGTATAATTATGCTTCACTCAAAATAGTTTTTTTACATTACATTTAAAACAATTTTATTAAAAAATTTCAACACATAAATAAAAAACCAACATACAACCTGAAATTTTATAAAATAACATAAAAATACAAGTTAGCAAATAAATAATAATATTGATAACAATAAAGTAAACACAAAAAAGTAACCAACAACAACAAAAAGCAATAATGCGTACCATGTTAAATGCATCAATTAGGAACAAAAATAACATACATATATTATAAATCAGGAAAATATAAACAATATTAATTTAAAATATTACTCAAAAGTGAAATTATAAAACATATTTCATTAAGAATAAAATATTATACTATAAATCAAATATATGAGGGAAAAGTATAAGCAATATTAATTTAAAATATCATTCAAAAGCAAAACTATAAAACTTATTTCATTAAGATTAAAATTTGTTTATGATATATAAACAATTTAAGTATGTATTATTTAATTAAATATATATTTAATAATTAAAATTTATATATAAAAATATATAAATAAAATTTAATTAGATATATATATATATATAATTATAAAAAATACACTTAACAAATAAAACATCTTTAACGATAATAAGCAAGGGAAGAAAAACTATATACACGCATCAGTAATTAAATAAATAATACAAAATAAAGAAAAAAATAATGAGATAAATAAAGGAAAACAAAGCTATAAGCGAATAAACCAAAGTATCCACCTCCTCATTAATAAAAGAGAATACAATATAAAATTGGTATACATATTAAAATCTAATTAGTGAAGCACATGAATGCATGTAACTCGTATTAAATAAATAAAGTATATACTTATTATTGAAATCAACTATAAAAACGCATTGATATAATAAGATCGTGAACTAAATAAAGTAAAAAAACCAAAATGTAAACAGGAAAACTGAAAACTAAAAGACGTAAACATCGTGAAAATTCCTAGAAAAATAAAGTATTTAAACTTTTACTTCCGTTATTAAAGACAACACTGAACCGCCATTAAAAACACTTCCATTTTGCAATCAAAGAAATGATTATACTGCGCTTTTGACCTTTACCAACGATTGAACTGCACAAAGTGCTTCGAGTGGTGGACTCTGAAGTTGTTAGGAACAAGATGTATTTTGCTCATGTTCATCCACCTATTCCCTAATTGATACTTTGATGTATTTAATATAAATCACTAGATAATAAGAAATACTCTTTTGAACTCTCTTCTTCTCATTTGGCAGATACAACTACTCAGAGCTATGGCCGTCCAGCGTTTCATATGCTTTTATCAAAGTTAATTACAGAAGTTTCCCATATGAAGATTTGCCGATGTGAGAGGTGCTGATTATTCATGTGGTCAAAATCAGAAAAACTAGTGCGGGTGATCTTTCTGTTTCTATTTTTATTTATAAATACAACACAGATTGTTTAAGGCAGTGAGTAGTGCTTAGTGCATAATAGATGAGAAATACCTCGGATGAGAATCCTTCAGAGTTGACATGTTAGTGTTTTGCGTCTACAGAGATCGACATCAGCATGTCCAGCGTTCCTCCACAATCTTTCTACACCTGTACACCTGCACACACGTAGATATATTAAACCAAAGCCACAAAATGCAGCTCCAGGTTCAAATAAAACGGGAAAATATCTTATATAACTCCTCCACCACTGCGCATCATGTGAAATTTACATCAGTTATGATTATAAAGTCTAACCAAATACAAAGAGTAAAAAAGAAGCATATTACCAGCAAAGAAGAAAGGTAGCATGGCCATGCTACGACTCTTAATTCACGAGAGAAGTAACCATCAAAATAGGGAAAACAATAATAGAAGTAAAAATATACAAATTAAAGAACAAGTAGTAAAAAACAAGTAAATTCAATAGCAACCCATCACTCTCTCTGATAGGCTACTCACCAACAACTACATTCTTCTCTTTGCTGCTTTGCTCCGCTTTAATACAAAACAAACTAGTAGCAGCCATAATTGAAAAAGATTTAATCAAAGTGGACTATCCTTCGGTGGCCGAATGAACTTCACAATCTATGCCCATGGTCTGCCATGGGGTTCTAAGAAGAGCTGGTGGCCATAACAATGGACATTCTATATCTGCAGCAAGTGGACTATCCTTAGGATTTCACTCCGTGCATGCCTTCTGGAGGTCAGGAGGTCGAGCCCCGGCTTGTGTCGTGTACATGGTAGAGTTTATCATGGTCTCAAAATCTATTCATCTTTCATGTGCCCTTCTGGTTTAACATGAGGAATCCATCTATTTGGAGAAGCTCGACTTTACCATACCAGTTATGCACAAATGAGACCTTCCCTTGCTCGCAGCTTGCACGCCATTTCATCCATCATTTCATGAGCCATCGCACCATGTATATATGAATGTATTATGGTTTCAAAATCCATACAGCTTGAAGAGCATCGATGGCATCTGTGCTTCTGGCCTAACATGAGGAATTCATCCATTTCGAGAAGCTCGATTCCACTATAGTAGTGGTGCACTAATTAGATATGTGCTCCCTTGAACTCCGTCCATCGTCACAGTTTGTTCGGCCAAATAATTTCACCTTGCTTTATTGGTTTTCCCTAACGGCTAGCGTTTTCGGTGTTTTCTTTCTAGCCGCTTCTTACTTATTTTCAACGGCTATAACTTTTCAATTGTTCCCGAATCCCAACCACTTGCTTTTTCGGAGTTTTCTTTTTTTTCAGCGAATTTTTCGGTGTTTTCTTTAAATGGACGCATGATCGGATCCCTATAGCTTTTCCACGTCGTTGCTCTGCACGGATTTAGCTTTTTTAGGTGTTTCCCCGCTACTTGCTTTCTCGGTGTTTTATTTAAATGCACGCATCCCCCACACTAGCCGTTTCTTACACGCTTCCCCACGTGACTTTGCATATCTCATTTCATTTCTGCCTCAAATTTGATAGAAATTCCGGGAGCCTACGTATATGACGTTTTTCACAATCTTCATTCCCATCGGCTGCGGGCTGCCGAGCTGGCTTGCCGGCCTTTCACAAGTCGATCATCATGTAACTCATTGGGCTTGTGTTTGTGATAAGCTTCTCGTGGCTAGGCGTTCTGAGGTTTTCCATCATAGACAGCTGAAACAATTTAGACAACTCGAGCTTGTAGTTTAGACAAATTTGAAAGAAAATTTCATGAAGTATTAATTAAAAATAAATTAAATTCAAATACTTGAATTATTAGATCTTTTCATATCATTATAATTTAAATTTTCAAATTCCTTTAAACTTGTATGTAAATACTTTATATTCGTAAACAAAATCAATAAGTATGAAAAAGTAATTTCATTGATTTTTTTATAAAGTTTGTTTATAAAAAAAAACTTTAGATATTAATTTAAAACTTAAATAATAATTATTAATCAATAAAAAAAATTTAATATTTGAAAATTAATCTTTATAATCCCCATGTTTTAGTTTTAATTTTATTATTAATCTATCTCTTCAAAATATATATATATATAATTTTATATTCTGAAGTTAGTATATATATATTTATTCCAGGTGCATTATTGTTAATTCAGGTAATTGTATTCTTAAGACAGTAGTTTCGAAGTTGGGAAACTATAAATTTTTTATAACATTTTTTTTCAAACAATTGTCTAATGAAAGGATTAATGTTAAAAAAGATATATTAATATTTTTTCAAAATTTAAATTCAAAAATATTATTGTCATAATCATAATATCTTTTAATAAAATTGTATTCATTCTATAATATATCATTATTATATTGAATAATATTTTTTTTGAATGATACTTTCCAAAGCCTTGAAAATTAATGAAAAAGTTTTCTTTTTACCTTATTTCAATAAATATAAAGATTAGCATGTTCTATTTTGATTTAAATATTCGTAAAATATAATAAAGTTAATATCGTCACGAAAGATTAACCTTTGTTATTTTGATTTAAATAAATATAAAATATTAAAAGGTTAACTTGTTGCTATAGGTGAGATTTGAATTTAAATAAAAAAAAACAATATTTCAATCATTTCTAACTATGCAATTAATGAAAGAGTGATTTGTAAGATGTTTAGTTTTAAGACTCAAAGTTTAGATTTAGATATAGTTTCATGGTTTATTCTCTAGCGGAAATGCATGCCTACTCAAAGTTGACAAGCATATGTATATGCATTCTAAATAAACTTAGTACATAAATAATACAAAGTAACGACATTGAATCATCATTTCCATCATCTCCTTACAATGCTACATACAAATCAAGATGTAAATATTATATAACATTTTTATCATCTATTTCATTATGAATAAAAGAAAGATAATAACCATAATATCTTAAAAAAAAAAAAAATCCTTTGTAATTATATTTTTTTTTCCATAAACTTGATACAATTAGCTTTATTATAACTTCAATTTGCACCACTGATAGGCATACACTTCAATATACCCTTAATATGTTGTCATGTTTAAAATAAGTTGCATAAACATGAACGAAATGAATGAAAAGAAAGAAAGCATAAAAATAGATGTTCTTCATAAAAACTATTCACCAAAGTAAAACTATTTAGTTCAGTGAACAAAGTCACAAATTGTATCATGGGACGAGTTTAATATTTTCAGGAAGGATTGTTTTAGCGAGCGGGTTATCACTAGTGTGTCCTCCTTACAAACCCATGCACCTTGCACTCACATCATGTATTCGAAAAACAATAAAAAGACCCTATGAAATGACATCGAAAAACTAAAAGTGGAAAAAACAGTTCACGATTGTTTACCATTATCATGAAGGGGTTAAAAAAAATTGATCTTCAAGGCGTTAAAAATTTTGGCTAAAAAAAATTAATTTAATAAATTAATATATATATATATATATATATTAAATAAAAATAAAATTATTAATTTAATATTATTGATGAATTTAAATTTAATCTTAGATCATAACTAATTTATAATATTTATATAAAATTCTTAATTTTTATATATATAAAATATAATATTTTTATTTTTATAGATATTTTTCCACTAACGTATTGTATAAACATTTAATTTCTCATATGTTTTAATAATATGAATCATTTATTTATAATTTAATATCTTAATTATTATAATATTTTTAAATAATAATAATAATAATAAGTTTCATTAAAGTCCATCATTTTGGTTAATTATGGTTCATCAATATTAATTTTGATCAAATATTAATTAACCATAGTCAATGATGGTCAAACATGGTGAACCTTACTTAATCATAATCAACAATTGTTCATTAGAGTAAACTATGGTTACCAAAAGTCAACCATAGTCACTCATGATTAACTAAATTTTACCATTGTCAAGCAATAATCATATAGTGTTAAGTATGGCCAAACATTATCAATCATTATTTGACACCAATGGTAACTATTGCCAACAATGGCCAAACATGGTTAAACTTAGCTAACGAAAGTCGTCCATAGTTAACAAAATTAATTAGATTTATCCAAAGTGAACTTAAAAGTCAAAACATGTTCATTAAAGTAAACCATGGTGAGAATTAGTCAACCCAGCTAATAGGGCATGATTATTAAATGGGCTCATAGGACTTGTATCTCCTAGATGAATGCGAAGAAGTAGGGGCATGGTTGAGTTGGTATGAGCTAAAGGCCATTGTGAGTGATGTGGATTAGATGAATTATATGAACATAGAAACCACAGAAACTTGGATAAGGATGATGTTATGATCAATAGAAAGTAAAATTTATTTGGTCATAAGAGATGGTGGTAACGTTTGGTTATGCAAGTAATGATAAGGATTAGGTGGGTTGAAGTTCACTTTAGGATGAAGTGAAATAAGGGCTCATTGTATGATTCTTTGCAAGAATCACATTAGTTGCTAAAACATTTTGTCATATTTGAGTTTGTATATGTCCAAATCAACGATGACGTTGATCTTGATGTTTGAAGGATTCCATTTAAATGTTATCGTTACTAACCTTACAGTGACAAATTAATTTAATTTACATAATATATATGAATTAAGCCTTAAATTAATGAAAGGTGAGGTCATTTTCATGAATATTCTTCATGAATATAAACTAAGAGGTGGAAAAGATACCTTCATAATGTAGAAATATAACGAGTCATGGAAGGATTTTATCATAAACAACGTAAAAATGATAGTTTCAAAATGATGATTAGTGATACATTATGTCATATCATTCTATAAATTGCAAAATATTTACTATAATGTTATTTTTTGTTGGTTTTGTGTGACTTTGTAAAAGATCCTTGAAGGTAATCTATAAATCATTGTTGGATTTGACACAATGTTATAGGCATGATAAAAACATAAATGTTGAATTATTTTATCTATATCTTAGAAATAGAAGAGAATTTGGAGTGCAATACTCTTACTAAAATGACATTAAGTAAGATGACAAAATAGAAGAGAATTTGAAGTGCAATGCTCTTCCTAAAATGACATTAAGTAAGATGACTAAGGGTTTGATGAGTACAATGCTCAAATTGAGTGAGTTATACTTTATTTAGAAATACTTAATGCTATGATTAAGCTAGAAGCAAATACTGCATGTTAAGGATGACCTTAGGATTACCTTTAACAACTTAGTAATTAGACAATAAGTTGCTTGAGTATGAACTTTTTATTTTGTGGAGATGGAAATCATACAAGGGGTTTTATGCATTATGGAGCCTATGGTATTATGAGGTGTGTTATGTTCTATAAACATATAAAATATAAATATAGAATGTGGGCATGAGATGCTAGTATGTGTGTGGATGAGAATGAATAGAGAATTCTTTGTGGAATGAGTATAACCTTGGGTGATTTATTCTTTATAAGATGGTCATATGAATTGTTTCTAGTTTTATGTAAATATATGCATATTCAAGAAATGATGTTCTACCATTACCTTTGTGAATGTGGGTAACTAGTTTATATAGGATGGCCTAATATGGTTGCACCTAAAACTATGTTGTATTAATGACTAAGAATGATTGTTGGATCGTGTAAGAAATCTATAAGAATATTGTTCATATGATATGTGTACATGTAGAGTGTATGTAGGTATTCATTGTTTATAATCCTATATATAAAAAGTTAAATGATATGATGGAACAATAATCAAGGATGTTATAAGATTCAAGTAATAACATTATGATAACCAAGGCTGTATAAATTATATACTTATATCATAATATGTTAGGATATGGTAATTGTGTATGTGCTTTTGATCCAACATGTTATGTGGATTGTATTACTGAAATGTCTTGATCCCTTGGAGGTATTGCAACATAACAACTATGTTTTTTCCTATTTGGCATCAGTAGAGATGCATGGATATAGATGTATGGTAGGAAATGATGATGATGATATTTTCTTGTGGTGATCTATTATTTTGAATTATTAAAATGTTAGGAACTAAAGAGACGGCATGGAGCCAATTGCATAACCTAACTGACATTATGGGATGTTTGAGATTGAGTCCTTCTCATTATATGAGACAAGAAAATAACTCTTTATATTTGTATTTAAGAAAATTCAGGCCAAGTTTAATGCAAGAGGGGAACTATGTAGTGTCCCATCTTGGATGGTCTAGTCTATGAATCCTACAATTTTGATTTTGGAGGGATTTATATATATGGATTGTGTATGAAAAATAGGTGGAATCTTCTAGGAGATACTAGATGATTCCCTCAAGGTATTCAAGATATTAGTTGGGTGGTGGAATTGTAATGGGATATTTTTTCTTTTCTAGTCTCTATTTACTATTCACTATATAAAAAAAATCAATTACATTTATATCAGGAACGCGATGTGAACATATCACGCACATGATATGAACATATTGTGCAAGTGATGTGAATATGTCATTCACTTGATATACAACACTTGACATTGTGAAAACACAAAATTTGAAATTAAACACAACATGCATGCATTATCTAACACTTTAAACGCTCCTACTCACCTAATGACATGCCACCTCCTATCTTAATGTTCCGCTATGGATTTAGCTTCAGAGTAAACAAGGTTGTCCTATGGAGCTAGCATAAACATCGCCAATTTGAAACGTTTTCTCTTTTCTTAATATGTCTACGTTTCAAGGTCCGCTACAGTATGTTAGAGACAGTCATGGATGATGAAATTGCATATGCAGATAGAACCCTTTTTATATATTACAAATATGTAATTTTTAAGAAATTAAAATATTATTTTTGTGATGTAACTCATTAACAAAAAAAAAACATCATTTTGGTGTTTTAGTAAAAAAAAAATAATTTCTCAACCATTTTATAAAAAATTTATATGTTGCACTACTAGACAGCTACCTCTAGATGCTATAAAAAGTCCAAGCCTTCATGATTACTGTAAGAGCTTCAAAATTTACACTAACATTTGGTGATTCAAGGTATGCTAACATAGATGATTATAAAAAAAGAAAAAATGTGCTAATTTTATTTTCAAAAAATAACATTGAACTAGTACTAGTTATCTACATGTTTACAAGTTTTCGTATATTGATTCCATCATCTAGGCCCTCAAAGGGCGTGTTGAGAAGGACATATACCTTATAATTTTACATTGAACTAGTACTACTTATCTACCTGTTTACAAGTTTTTGTATATTGATTCCATCATTTAGGCCCTCAAAGGGTACACTAAGAAGGACATATACCTTATAATTTGACATAAAAAAATAAAGTGTCAATAATAGAAAAAATCATAAATAAGCTAGTTATGAGAATTTTCAATAAATAAAAGTATATTCATAAAGGGGTTTTGATTTCCAACATTTCATATTTTTTTACTGAAAGCAAGATTGATTATGTAGATTTCTTAAAATAGCCATAAAATAGCCGAAATCATCAACATATAACACTATTAACATAATAAAACCAGCAGCAAACTTCATATAGATATTTGGGTCAGATTTACACCGAACATAGGATTGTGACAGCGAAAAACTGTCCATCTTTGCATACCAAGCCCTCGGGGCTTGCTTGAGTCCATACAAATATTTTTTCAACCTGCAAACAAGGTTTAGATCTGATGTGTACCCCTGTGGTTGTTGCATATATATTTCTTCTTCAAGCTCCCCATGGAGGAAATCACTTTTCACATCCATGTGATGTACTTCCCACTGCTTGGAAGCTGCCACTACCAAAACTAGTCTAATGGAGTCTTTCTGAGCTACCAGTGCAAATGTTTCATTATAATAAAGTCCTTGGACTTGAGAATACCCCTTTTCTACCAGCCTTGCTTTGTACTTAATGGTTGTACCATCCACTGCACATTTAGTCTTATAAATCCATTTTCCTCTTACCAAGTTTCTTCCTACGGGGAGCTTGACTAGCTCCCAAGTTTCACTCTTCTACAATGATTGAAACTCCTCATCCATAGAAATATGCCGTCTAGGATCATGTGAGGCATCCTCATATGTTTGTGGATGAGAATCTATCATCATATAGCACTTCTCAGAAAGATAAGGATCATTCACATTCAGAGCAGTCTCAAACTATGATCTAGTCCTTCTTTGGTCATGAGGGTTGCCTGCTAGTTCACCTGCTGCTTGCAAAGTTTTTGCAACCCACTTAGGCCTTGTAGGTGAGTTAGAATCTGCAATAAATTGATCCTCATCATCATAAATATCAAAATAAAAAATATCAAGAACATCACTTACTTATTCTTCAGTCGGTGGTGAAGATGAATCTCCAATTTCTGCGCTCTGAGAGGGATCTTCCTCAAACTGCACACTTCTTTCGATGAATGCTTTATGAGTGTTCATGTTCAGCAGCTTATAAGGTTTGGAGTCCTATAAATATCCATCAAACAAACATGGTTGTCTTTGGGGCTGCATAGCCCTCTTCTCAATCGAAATCCTAGCCCAAGCCTTTGAGCCAAAAATCCTGAAATGGGAGATGTTAGGTTTGTGACCTATCCAAGCCTTGAGAGGAGTGATACCTTTGAGAGCTTTGTGTGTCACTCTATTCTGAATATAGGTGGCACAATTTATTGCTTCATCCCATAGCTTAGGAGACAAATCTTTTGCCTCAAGCATGCATGTGGCCATCTCCTTAAGAGATCTATTCTTCCTCTCAGTAACCCCATTTTGCTGAGGTGTATATGGAACTGTATGTTGCATCTGTATGCTCGATGAAGCACAAAATTGCTGAAACTATGATTTCACATACTCACCACCATTATCATATCTTAACACTTTTATATGCCTACCAGATTGATTCTCAACTGAGGCTTTGAATAACTTGAATAACCCAAAAACTTATGATTTAAGCTTTATGAAATAAATCCAACAATACCTGCTGAAATCATCTATGAATGTGAGAATATATTTTGCTAAATTCAATGAATCATGAGGAAATGAACCTCATATATCAGAGTGTATAAGTTCCAATGGTGAAGTGGTTCTCTCAGTGGTAGATCTCCCATACTTATGCTCAAGATCTTTTCCTAGGATGCAAGATTGACAAACACCTTTGGAAAATTTGATATTGGGAAGCCCTATAACCATTTCTTTCTCATGAAGTTGGGAAAGGTATTTGTAGTTTAGGTGGCCAAATATTTCATGCCATAGCTTGCTGGACTCATTGGAATGGGTTAATAGAGCAGAAGGTGAGTTTGGCACAAAGTGAGAAAATTTGTAAATTCTAGAACAATGATCAGTAGTACCAAATGCAATAATTTTTCCTGTTGAAATTTATGCTATTTCAATTTATTGGGGGTAAAGGATACTCTCTTGGGAAGCCCTATATGGGTCATCTGATATACTGACAGTAGGTTTGCAGCAAGTCCAAGGACATATAAAACATTATTAAGTGACCCAAACTCAAGATCTAAGCTACCTTTGCCTTTGCTAGAAGTTTCAGAATTGTCTCCCAATACAATGTTCAGACCAATGGAAGAGTCAAGTGAAGTAAAATACTTACTTGCAGAAACCATGTGTCTTGAAGCACCGGAATCAATGATGAATGATGAAGATTGGGAACTGCTGGCCATCAATGCATGAACTCTCTCTTTGTCATCGGAATTTGATCTTCCATCCTTCCTCCTTGCGTTCTCTGGGAGAGGGATATTGGCTTTCTCCAATAGTTGAGTTAATTGGTCGATGGTCTTCTTCATGCAAGAGCTTTCAGGATGAAATCCATTGCTGTAATAATTGCACTTTTTCCTCTCATTCTTTTTGTTCGGATTCTTCTTGAAGTTTGATGACTCTCCATTAAAATTATGCTTGTCTTTCCACTCACTGGTGGGATTCTTGAAGTTTCCTTTCTTCTTACCTTTCAAATTCTTTGAGCCTCCAACATCTAGACATTGGTCTTTGGATGGATTTTTAATGGCTCCCATTAAGACCAACTTGTCTTGTTCTTGTGTTAATGACTCCATGAATTCTGAAAGTGACAGGCTCTTCCAATTTTTAATTGCTTTCCGGGTGGAATGGAAGGGTGGAAACAAAAATTGAATAGTTGGGGCCAAGCTTGGACGGAATGGACAAAACTAATTGCTCATCTTTATTGTCTATTCCACATTGCTTTAGCTGCAATACAAGAGACTTGAATTTGGAGAAGAAGTATTGTATATTATCAAAATTTTATGGACTCAAAGAAACTAGCTCATTATCCAATTGGTGGCCTTTCAATTCATCGGTTTTACCGAACAGTTCTTGAAGTTTCAACCATACTTCATTGGGTGAAGTGAGGCCATCAAGATGAAATAAGAGTTCTATGGATGTAGTGAGACATAATATCCCATAGGCTTCATCCCTTCAATTATGCCATTTAGATTTCTCCACTGCTGAGGTTGGCTCAGCTTTTGTTGCCATGGTCACTGTGTAGAGCCCTTTGCTCCTCAGTAGAATCTCCATCTGTGCTTTCTGATCAAAGTAATTGAAAGGAGTGAGGATGATCTGTTGTGTATGATCCATTATTGCAACTGATATAAACTTATGGACTGATTTTAGAACACTTTTGGATTCCAAAATGCGCCCTGTAGAGAATAGAAGCCACCCGATGAATTGATCAATGCGCCCTTCCTAATACTGTTGGATCCTACAAGACAATCAATAGATGAAAGGAATAGCTTGATGGATCTAATACTATGTTAAAATCTGATCACATCCAAGAACTGATCAATAAATTACACTCTCTCATATAAAAAATCTCACACAACTAGTCAAAAGACACAAAAATTATGCACAACAGTAGATTTCTGTATTACTTCTCATGAATAGAATTACATCAGCCAACATATGAATGAAATAGGATGTCATTAAATAAAATTACAGCATAAAATCAAATGGCTAAAGATGCCAAACAAAGCTCCTAATCATCAGACTTGCTAAATATGCCCATCTCCTCTAGGTGGCAAGTTGACTTTCTAAATCAACCCAAAAGCTCACGAATTGTGAATTTAGTGAGCTGAAGGTGAAATATAGATAAAAAAATGACAAATATGAATTTTGGGTGGAAGTAACATTAAGGAAATTTTTTGGTGTAAAAAACACTTTCCTAGGTTGACTAGCTTTTCCCTATGCAGGAAAAAGCAGTAAAAGTAGCAGTTTTCCACAAGTGCGCCTTTCTTCCTCAAACCTTATCCAGAAATCCTTAGGAAGGTGCCCAAGTGGCCTAGGTGGCTTGTAGATCACAACATGGATGTATTTTAGCCTCTCATATTTCCTTGTGGTCCACACAATGGCAATTTCCTTATTTATTACATAGAATTAACTAATACAAGATTAATTAATGCATCTTATGTAAATAAATCAATGGTAGGAAGGCTTAATTATTCCAACACTTATGGTTATACTTCTTTAGACCAGAATCAATACATTTATTCTTCTTTCTTGTGCATATACTTCTTCAAAGTAGCTTCCATATATTTGTTTAGACTAGAATAGGAATACTAATTAGTTTACATCCTCTTTGACATTATTTTACATCAATGACAACCAAATTTCAACACGTCTATTACAAATATCATTAAAATTGCTCAACTTTTTTCCAAGCTTTGTTAATGACGAGGATAACCAATAATTGATGGTGCATAACAAGAGAGAAACAAAAGAAAACATGATGCATTATAAACTCTACAGTACCTTCCAAACCTTATACATCAGGGGGCATGTATTAATGCCTAAATTTCACACACAAGCAACATTTTGGTGATTCTTGCAGTAGGGCATCATCAAGACAAATAATTCAATTGACCAAATGCATCCCCAACAAATACACAAGACAACATGAGTCTGAAATGTCCAAGTTTGGTTAAAACAAGAGATCATGTGGCTAAACCATTGTTATCCCGTGCTATAGCGTAGGTTATCAGTTCAGTGCCCATGTGATACTAGCACGACTATTCCTTCAATAGTAATGCTATTATCAAAATGGTAGGACCACCTGCTTCCTATGGTGCATTGAAGGCTCTATCACCTCCAAGGATTCGAATTTGGCTCCTCACACACTTGGTGGCATTAAATATCCCCGTTGGTTTACCTTGGAACTAGTTCATGGAGGATATGGGTTCACATTTGTATCTAGTTCTTTGTGTGCCACCTCTTGGCCTATATAAGGAATCCATTGGCATGCATTTTGTAGAGAGAAATATAGATCAAGCTTACGTTGATGCATTTGTGTTGGATATTCCTCATATCCCACCTCTTCCTACCCTTGTAAGCATTCCCAAGCTCCTTTGCCACCTTCCTTCAAAGGGAAATATTTCTTCTTCATTGTTTTACCATTCACTTAGAATATAGTTTGGACAAAAAAAACTCCCTAAGGGAGATTGTTGGATTCCCTTGAATCCCACACGTCCTATGTATTGTACATCTTGACCATTGGCAAATACAAAGTGGTTTGGAATACCGTGGATTGTTGTTGGAGCTTGCATTCTCCCCCTATATCTTTTATTTTTTACATTTTATTCAAGCTTCCTTGTTTTATGTGAATCCCACTAACAATCTATTGTAGAATCACTTGGAGGAAAACCAACCACACTCCATAGGGGCTCCAAGGACTAAGGCCTTGCTACAACCTACAAGGGCTAGCCCCTTACCAAGTGGAAGAGTGCACACTTGTGCAATTTTTTCCACAACACCAGCTCCCCCACATCCTCTCCCTTTTCCTCCCCCCCCCTCCTACACCTTCTCCTCCTCCTCCTACACCTTACCTACTAACTTCCCATTTTCCTCCCCCTCTTCCTCCTTGATATCCCCCTCCTACTCCTCTGCCTCACTCCCACCCACTCTTCCTCCTATTCAACTTTTGTTGTCATTGATGTCAACTAATGTCCAAGAGGATGTCAACTCATTTAGTCTGAATCATTAATGTCAATTGATGTCAAAGTGGATGCAATATTCCTATGGTAGTTTGAAGATGTATATGGGAGCCACCTTGAAGTGGTATATGTGCAAAAAATATGAAGAATATGGATTCTAGTATAAAGAAGTATATCTAGAAGTACATCTAGTTTTAAAAAAGTATATTTCGTAGGAACATCATGCATATCCAGTTTGAAGAAGTACATAACATGCATCTAGTACATAACGTACACTGACAAGGTCTCAGTCCACCAAGCCATACTCCTTCAAGGTAAAAGTCAAAGAATTGGTTGGACAAAGGTACAAGTGCATAAGCAAGCAAAATAGTTGGTTGGACAAAGGTACAAGTGTGCAATCAGGCCAAGGAGTTGGTTGGACAATGGTTCAAGTGTGCAAGCAAGTCAACAATCCATTGGATAAGCAAGCAACATGGAACTACAAATGGTTGAACAATTATGAAAATTCTAAAATCCCACAAGCCTCACCAATCAGAATAACCTTTCAGTTATTAAAGCACACACAAGTTCCAAGAAGGGTGTAGTGATTGAAGTGAGTATATGCGCAAATTCCATAGCCAATGATACAACAAGTGCACAAGACCCACAAGTGATGGTACAACAAGGTTTGAATTCCCACCAAGTTGAAGACCATGTATGCATAAGACCCACAAGAGATGACACATTAGTAGTGCACAATAAGACATGTGGCAGTAGCATAATCCATCAAGCAAGGAAGAAGGAATGCCACTACTAACTTGTGGACATACAATCCATGCATGACATGTGTAAATAAGAAACCAAGTTGGAGATTTGAAATAAGCTTGATAGTAAGTATGCAAATATTGTAAGTGGAAGATACAAATTTATATTTGGGGCATCAAGGGATCGAGGAATCAGAATAGCATGATCTAGATGAAGAGCCAAGGGCACACATGCAAAGGAATGTTATAGCTAGTGGTGCACAGAGTGATGTCGTAGCTCTGTGATGATTGTGCAAATATAGAAATGTAGAATGCAAAGTATGCACAATTGCACGAGGATTGAATGATAGTATCACAAACAACATCCATAGAGTCACAGATTCTCTATGATAGATCCACGTAGAAACATAATTGAAGTATATCAAAAGATGCACATAAGTATAGTTGATGGACGAAGTTTGAATTGAAGTGTGCAAAGTGAAGAAGTTCATCAATGCGCAAAAAAAAGCAGTAGTGGAATCAAGTATACACATCATGATGAGGATGATTTGAGACAAGTGCATTAAACCAAAAGGATGAATCATATGATGCACAATATGTTGCAGATTTTCTGATAGACTATGGAACTTAAACCGAACAAACACATCTCAAAAAGTGTGTAGTTCCATCTGATACTACTGCACCACATCATAATATTAAATCATGGGATAGACTGCATGATCAGTTGAAGTAGCACATAGCATAAGAAGTGTGACATTAGTTAAAAGTGAAGTGTTGAGTGGAATGAGAAATCAAGTCATGTATGCAGTAAAGTGACAGTAATTCTATTGAATACAAAGGGTGCACACAATAGAATGAACATTAGAAGATTAGATGTGTGCGTAAATCAGAAGTTCACCAGAGTAACATCTTAGTTTGTATATCTAGGCAGTAAGACAGGGAAAGGATAAGGGGGTCATACCCTCCTTCCAGTTGGTGCTACACAACACAAGGATTTGGTCATTCTTTGAGGTCAATGCCTGTAAAACTAGGGAGTTGGTGCCTCCTTCCAATTGGTGCTGGTAAACACAGGAAGTTGGTGATTCCTTGAATGCAATCTTTAAATTTATAAAAGAGTATTATGTGGTTTTCTCCCATTTGGGTTTTTCATGTAAAAATTATGCGTCTTATGTGTTCTTTTGATTTGCACATATGTGATTGAATTCTTACTTGTGATGAATGCATAAATTATGATCAATATTAATTTCAAAAACAATTTCTTAAAGAAGTTAAAATTGTTCATAACTTTGCTAATATTGATTCACCTCCCCTCTGAGTATTAAATCGATTCCAACTCCTCGCCTTCCAACTTCCCCTCATCCTCATCTACCTCCCCCACCACCTCCCCCACCTATGGGCTCCACCTCCTCCTACTTCCCCACATCCCCCTTGCTCATGTTCTCACTCATCTTCTCATCACCCCAAACCCTCCTTCCCCCAAGCCCCCCCACCTCCTCTTCCTCTTCACCTTCTTTTCATCGCCCCACCTTCCAACACCTCCCACTCCTACCACTCCTCCTCCACCTTTACCTCCTTCCCCTCCTCCTCTCCCTATGTCATTCTCTCCTCTTTTTCCTCCACCCTCCACCTCCCTCTAGCATTTTCATCCTCCTCTTCCTCCCCCTCTACCTCGTCTCTTCCTCTGCACCCCCTTTTCCTCCCCCTCCTCCTCCTCACCCACCCCTCCCAATCCTCCCCCTCCTCCAACTCTTTATCCTCTTCCTCCCCTCCTACAAATCCCTCTCCCTTACTGCTCCCCCTCCTCCAAATCCCTCTCCCTTACCCCTCCCCCTCCTCCTTGTCCTCCCCCCATCCTCCCCCCTCCTACTCCTCCCGATCATCCACCCCCCTCCCCCTCTTCCTCCCCCATACCTTCTCTCCATGTTCGCCTCTCACCCCTCCTCATCCTCCTCCATTTCCCTCTCTCCTCTCTCCTCCTCCTCCATTTCCCTCTCTCCTCCTCCTTCACTTCCTCCTCCACCTCCTCCCCTCCTCCCCCCCACCTCTACCATAAATCTCTCCTTTCTACTCCACCACCTCCTCATACCTTCCTCCTCCTCATCCTAACCCCCCTCCTCCTCCTCCCGTGAACCTCCATACTGATCCCCCTACCGCTCACCCTCCTATGCCCACACCTACCCATCCTCCTCCTCTACCTCCTCCCACTCATCCTCCCTTTTTTCGACATCCTTCCCTTCCTCTCCCACTCCCCCTCCAAATCCCCCTCCTACGCTTCCCCCTCCTACTCCTCCTTCCCCAACAACTCTTCCTCCTCTCCTACCTCATCCCATGCCTCCTCCCCCTCCACCTCCACCACCTCTACCACCCCCATCCTCCCACTCACACCGTATTCCCACTCTCCCTCCTACCCATCCCCCCTCTAACCTCACTTACCTCCTGATGCTCCCCCTTCACCTCCTTCCACTCCCAAACTCTCACTATAGCCCCTCGTCCCCATCCCCCTCTAGCCTTTCTCCTCCTCCTCCTCATACTCCCCTTCTCTAGAGTGTCCCCATCATCATCCCCTTCCTATTCCACCTTTATCCACCCAATTCCACTCCCACTCCCTCTCCTACCCATCCTCCACTCACTCATCCTCCTCCTACCCCTCTTCCATCACCTCCCCCTCCATAGCCTCCCCTTCCTCTCCTTCCTCAACCCCCCGCCACTCCCCCTCCCCCTCCCCCCTCCTACCCTTGCCCCTTTACCTCACCTTCCCCCCTCCTCCTCCTCCTCCCCCAACAAATGCTTTTCCTCCCCCGTCTCCTTGCCTACCTCCTCCTCCTTCACCACTACCCCCCCTACTCCCTCTTCACCTCCTCCTCCACCTCCCACTCATACCTTCAACCCTCTCTGCACTTTTCCTCCCACTCTGCCTCCTATCCATCCCCCCTCCTCCTCCTCCTCACCAAACAAAACCTATTCCTCCTTCCCTCCTCACTCTTCCTCCTACACCCCCAATCCCTCCTTCTCCCACCCTCCTCCCCATCCTCCTCTACCTACTTCTACTCCCCCTCCCCTTCCTCCCAACAACTCCTCTTCCTCCACTACCTCATCCAATGCCTCCTCCCCCCTTCACCTCCTCCTTATTCACCCATGCCCCCCCTCCTCCTACTTCACTTCCTCCTCCTCCTCCTCCCACTCCCTCCTTCAATTCACCCCCCACTCTCCCTCCTATACATACCCCTCTACCTCCCCTTCTACTTGCCCCTCCACCTCCTCCTCCCTCAATAAATCCTCTTCCTCCCATGCCTCCTCCTTGCCATCCTTCCGCCCCCTCTTCCTCTCCTCCCACTCTTGCCTTCGCTCCCTACCCCTACACACCCTCCTCCCCATCCCCTTCTCCCCTCCTTTTCCTCCCCTGCCTCCTCTCCATCCACCTCCTCATCCTCTGCCCCTATCCCTCCTTCTCCCCCTTCACGTACTCCTCCTCCTCCTCCTCCCACTCCTTCCTTCCCTCCCTCCCCCCCACTCAACCTCCCACTTCCCCCTCCTACCCATCCCCCTCTACCTCCCTTACACTTCCTAATCCTCCACCCCAAATGACTCCTCTTCCTCCCCTACATCCTCCGCCCCCCATCTTCTTCCTCCTTCCACTCCCTCCTTCCCCCACTAACCCTCTAGCTCTGTCTCTTACCCTTCCCCCTCCTCCTCCTCCTCCCCCAATAACTCATCTTCCTCCCCTACCTCCCCTCGACCTGCTACTCCTCCACCTCCTCCCTCCCCCCCACCTCCTCCCCTTCCTCCCCACCTCTCCACCTCTTCTCCCTCATCCAAATCTCACCTTCCCCCCTCCCCCTCCACCACCTCCTCCCCATCCCCTTCTACCTCCTTCTATGTCCCCCTCTACCCTCGGTGGGGCCTTATCTACCTCCCCTTCCAACTTCTCCTCCTCCTCCACCAATAACTCCTCTTCCACCCCTACCTCCTCCCCCTCATGCCCCTCCTCCTATGCCCCCACCCACCCTCATTCCCCTCCTCTTATGCCTCATCCCCCTCCTACATCCCCCCTCTCCCCCCAATCCCCCTCCCACTGCTACATCCCCTCCTCTCCCCTCGATTCCCCTCCCAATCCCCCTACTAGCCACCCCCCTCTGCCTCCCCTTGATCCTCCTCCTCCTTATCCCCAAACAACTCTTATTCCTTCCCTACCTCCTCCTTTGCCTACTTCTTGCTCCACTGTTTGTCCTCCTCTCACTCCCACCTCCCCATGAACCCCTTCCTCCCCATCCCCCTCTACCCCCTTATCCTCCCCTTTCCCCTCCTCCTCCTCGTTCCCCAATAACTCCTCTTCTTCCCCTTCCTTCCCCCCTTCAACTTTCCAACAGCCCCCACACTCCCCCCCTCCTACCCATCTCGCTCTGCCTCCGCCTTCCCCTCCTCCTCCTCCCCCCCTCTCCCACTCCTTCCCATCCCCCTCTTCATCCCCCCCTCCTCCTCCTCCTCCTCCTCCCTCAACAACTCCTCTTCCTCCCCTGACTCCTTCACCCCATGCTTCGTCCCCCTCTTCCTCCTCATCTCTCTCTTGCCTTCAATCCCTTCCCCTGCACCCCCTCCTCCCCATCCCCTTCTCCCTCCTCGTCCTCCCCCAACAACTCCTCTTCCTCGCCTTCCTCATCCCCTTCTACCTACTCCACTCCACCCCCACTCCCCCTCGCCCCCCTTCACCTCCCTCCCCAACTCCCACTCATGCATTCCCCCTGCCCCCCACTCAACCTCCCACTCCCACTACTACCCATCCCCCTCTACCTCACCTTC